>BLSH010289296.1:87340-106167 GCA_018402905.1 Glandirana rugosa
ACCCACTCGTGCCGACCCACCCACTCGTACCTACCTACCGACCCACTCGTACCTCAGCCATCCATCCATGCTCACCCACCCAGCCGTGCTCACCCAGCCATGCATCCATGCTCACCCAGCCATCCATCCATGCTCAACCACCCAGCCATGCTCAACCATCCATCCATGCTTACCCATCCATCCATGCTCACGCATCCATCCATCCATGCTCACCCAGCCATCCATCCGTGCTCACCCACCCAGCCCTGCTCACCCATCCATTCATCCATGCTCACCCACCCAGCTGTGCGCACTCACCCATCCATCCATGCTCACCCATCCATGCTCACCCATCCATGCTCACCCACCCAGCCGTGCTCACCCAGCCATCCATCCATGCTCACCCAGCCATCCATCCATGCTCACCCACCCAGCCGTGCTCACCCATCCATCCATCCATGCTCATCCAGCCACCAATCCATGCTCACACAGCCATCCATCGGTGCTCACCCAGCCATCCATGCTCACCCACCCATCCCTGGCTCATCCATCCCCATCCATGGCTCATTTGTGCCTCATTCATGATCATCCATACCACATCAGTTCTCATCCATGACACATCCATGCCACTACAGTGCCCATCCGTGCCACTACAGTGCCCTTCCATGCCACTAGAGTGCCCAACCATGCCACTAGAGTGCCCAACCATGCCACTAGAGTGCCCATCCGTGCCACTAGAGTACCCATCCGTGCCACTACAGTGCCCACCCGTGCCACTACAGTGCCCATCCGTGCCACTCTACTGCTTACCCTGCCCATCTTTGCCACTACAGTGCCTATCCATGCCACCACAGTGCCTCACAATAGTGTAAAAGATGGCCAAATTAGATTCTAAATGCCCCTAGAACACCTGACGGTGCTCCCTGCATGTTGGGCCTCTGTATGTGGTCAGGCTGTGTAAAAGTGTCACACATGTGGTATCGCAATACTCGGGAGAAGTAGCAGAATATATTTTGGGGTGTCATTTTTGCTAGGTACATGCTGTGTGTTAGAAATATTGTATAAATGGACAACTTTGTGTAAAAAAAAATGCGTTTTCATTTTCTTTCCACATTTTCCAAAAACTTGTTCAAAAGACTCACTATGCCTCCTAGAATATACGTTGGGGTGTTTACTTTCCAAAATGGGGTCATTTTTTGGGCGTTTCTATTGTCCTGATGCTCCAGGACCTTCAAAAGTGCAAGAGGTAGTCAAGAAATTAGATGTGTAATTTATGCTTCTAGAACGCCTGATGGCACTCCCTACATGTTGGGCCTCTGTATGTGGCCAGGCTGTGTAAAAGACTCAAACATGTGGTATTGCCATACTCAGGAGGAGTAGTAGAATGTGTTTTGGTGTGTAATTTGTGGTATACATGTGCTGGGTGTGAGAAATAACCCGTTAACATATGACTAGAGTTGAGCAAACCTCTGGAAGTTCGGGTTCTGCTGGTTCGGCCGAACTTTGGGACAAAGTCCGGGTTCGGGTCCGGACTGGACCCGAACATTGGCATGGACCCCGAAACCCATTGAAATCAATGGGGACCCGAACTTTTAGGCACAAAAATGGCTGTAACCAAGTCCTGGAAAGCCCTAGAGGTCTGCAAAAGGAAGGAAAATGGGAGTAAGAGTAGGGCAATTGCCCTACAAAGAAATGGGGATAGGGAAATAACTTAATTTTTAAGCTAAAATCACATTAAAAAAATCAAAAATGGAGGTGGATGTGGAGTTGGAGGTTGAGGAGGCAGTGAAAGTGGCGGTGGAGGAGGAGGTAGCCAACACTGTTTTTTTTATTTTTGGAATTTTTGGTTTTTTTTTTTAAAACCAGCAATGTAGATGCACTTTTTAATTTTGTGCAAGAAACAATAATCTGTCCCTTTAAGCAACAATAGGAACCTCTCCCTATAGGACTAGGAGATGATTTTAGATTCTAAAATCATCTCCAAGTTGTACAGGGAAAGATCAGTGTTCTAAAATCATCTTCAAATTGTGTGGGAAACCCCTATATCAGCCGCAGGGAGCCATATTAGTGTTTTAAAATCATCATCAAATTGTATGGAAAAAGGCTATCTAAGCCAGAGAGAAGCCATATTAGTGTTTTAAAATTACCATTAAATTGCATTGAAAATGGCTATCTCAGAAGGAAGAGAAGCCATATTAGTGTTTTAAAACACACAATTTGAAGATGATTTTAACCACTTGCCGACCGCCGATCGGCATCTGACGGCGGCAAAGTGGCTCGTTCCCGCAAATCGCCGTCATACGACGGCGGCTGCGGGAACGAGTTTAGTGAGCGCGCGCGCGCCGCCGGAGGCGCGCCCGCGCGCTCACTGTGTCCAGGGGGGGCCGGGGAGCGGGTGCGGCGGCTTCGATTGGCCTACTTGCGATGGCCCCCCCGGAGCGAGTGAGCGGAGGTCCGTGTATGTAAACACGGACCTCCGCTCTGTGTGAGGGGGAAGGGCTGTGATCACAGCCTTCCTTTACGTGAAGGCTGTGACCACTTCCCTTCCCCAGATAGGCAGTCCCCCATACAGTTAGAAAACGCCCAGGGAACATAGTTAACCCTTAGCGCGCCCCCTGCAGGTTAACCCCTTCACTGCCAATGGAATTTACACAGTAATCAGTGCATTTTTATAGCACTGATCGCTGTATAAATGCCAATGGTCCCAAAAAAGTGTCAAACTGGTCCGACATGTCCGCTGAAATATCGCAGTACCGCAAAAAATCGCAGATCGCCGCCATTTTTAGTAAAAAATTAAAAAAATTAAAAACCCCAAAAATGAATTCTCATCATCCGTAAACGCGACCACTTTTGCGCAAACCAATCAATAAACGCCGATTGCGATTTTTTTATCGCAAATATGAGGAAGAATATAAATCGGCCAAAAACGGTGAAAAAAAATGTTTTTTTATATTTTTTTTTGGATTTGTATTTTAGGAAAAAGTAAGAAATTTGGGTTTTTTTGCAAAATTGTCGCTCTTCTTTTGTTTATAGCGGCGATCAGAAATGACGCAGCGGTGATCAAATACCACCAAAAGAAAGCTCTATTTGTGGGAAAAAAAGGACGCAAATTTCGTTTGGGTACAACATCGCACGACCGCGCAATTGTCAGTTAAAGGGACGCAGCGCCGAATAACAAAAGGGGCTCCGGTCCTAAAGCTGGAAATCCTTCCGGGGCTGAAGTGGTTAAAACACTAATATGGCTTCCCTGTGGCTGATATAGGGGTTTTCACACACACTTTGTGTGATGATTTTAGAACACTAATCTTTCCCTTAAAGCAACAGCTGGAACCTTTCCCTGTACAACTTGGAGATTATTTTAGAAGAATAATCTTTCCCTTAAAGCAACAGACTCTACCTAGTCCAGCCAGATCGTTCTGTGCAGCAGGATGAGGTATGAAATCTGTCTCTCAAAGCACCAGTACTAGTATCTCTCCCTAGTCCAGTCAGATCGTTCTGTGCAGCAGGGTGAGGTCTGCAATCTGTCTCTCAAAGCACCAGTACTAGTATCTCTCCCTCCCCCAAAGCAGCACTAGTCCACAATCAGATCGTTCAGTAATGCAGGATGAGATGTTCTGCAATCTGTGCCTAACAGAGCCAGCAGCATCCTCTCCCTAAACTATCCTGAGAGCATATGACATGCAGCACGGTGACTCCAGCCACACATAGAGGCTGGATCACATGGTGCACTGGCCAATCCAAGCCATGCCATTAGTAGGCATGGCTGTGATGGCTTCTAGGGAAAACCAGTGAAACACTTGTTGATTGGCTGCCCTTGGCAGCTTTTCAACACGTGGAGTAAAATACCAGAACCCCGGACCCGAACCCAGACTTTTTATGAAGAGTCCGGGTCCCGGACACCCAAAAGTTTGGTACAGACCCGAACTTTACAGTCCAGGTTCGCTCAACACTACATATGACAATTTTTTGGGGGGGGGGGATGTCATTTTGCAAAGAATTGTGGGAAAAAATTACAACTTCAAAAAATTCACCATAACTCTTACTAAATACCTTGGAATGTCTACTTTCCAAGAAGGGATAATTTGGGGGGTATTTGTACTTTCCTGGCTTGTTAGGGTCTCAGGAAATGAGATAGGCTGTCAGTGTATCAGGTGTGATCAATATTCAGTGATTGGCACCATAGCTTGTAGACCCTATAACTTTCACAAAGACCAAATAATACCCACTAATTTGTTTTTTTTAACCAAAGATAGGTAGCAGTATAAATTTTGGCCAAAATTTATGAAGAAAAATTACTAATTTGCAAAATTTTATAACAGAAACAAAGAAAAATTCATTTTTTTACAAAATTTTCGGTATTTTTTTAATTATAGTGCAAAAAATAAAAAACCCAGCTATGATTAAATACCACCAAAAGAAAGCTCTATTTGTGTGAAAAAAGGACGCAAATTTAATATGGGTACAGTGTTGCATGACTGAGTAATTGTCATTCAAAATGTGAGCGCGCTGAAAGCTGAAAATTGGTCTGGTTGTTAAGGGGGTTTAAGTGCCCAGTGGTCAAGTGGTTAATCGCGTTCTCTTAGTTCAGTTGGCAACATTTTGGCATACTTAAATACTGCTTTTACATTGCAGTTAGGCAGATTAAAAAAAAAAAAAAATTGTGTAAAATATTACATTTGCACCTTGCTGTGCATTTCTTGCACAAAATTAAAAAGTGCGTCTACATTGCTGGTTTTAAAAAAATATATTCTAAATACTACATTTGCAGCCAGCGGTGAATTTCTTGCACAAAAATAAAAAGTGCGTCTACATTGCTGGTTGAAAAAAATAAATAGTGCTATATAGTACATTTTTTATTTTTTTGTGCATTTATTGCACAAAATTAAAAAGTGCGTCTACATTGCTGGTTTAAAAAAAAGAATAATAAATAGTGATACATAGTACATTTTCACCTTGCTGTGCATTTCTTGCACAAAATTAAAAAGTGCGTCTACATTGCTGGTTTAAAAAAAAAATATTTAAAATACTACATTTGCGGCCAGCTGTGCATTTCTTGCACAAAAATAAAAAGTGCATCTACATTGCTGGTTTATCCAGTTCCCTACCGAGTCATATTAAAATAATGTCGGCAGGAACCGCTCGTCGATCTGGGCCGACGTCATCACGGATCGATTGTGTTGGGGCGTCATGCCCCCCCCGATCGGGGTAAAGAGCCAATAAAATTGGCTCTTTACCATGTGACCGTCTATGTCCAATCACAGCCGGTCACTACCTTGGACAAAGCCCAGCTCTGATCAGTGTAAAGAGCCAATAGAATTGTCTCTTTACCTCATGACTGGCTGTGTCAATCACAGCCGGTCATGTGATATAAACAAACCTCGGTAACAAGCTGTTACCAGATTCTCCCTTTCACACACCGATCATGTGTGAGAGGGAGATTGCGGTAACACCTTGTTACCGCCTACTGTACATCAAGCATCTGAGTACCCGAGTACCTGTCACCAACCCAACTGAGTACCTCAGTACCTGTCACCATCCCATCAGAGTACCTGTGTACCTGTCACCAACCCATCTGAGTACCCGAGTACTTGTCACCAACTTATCAGAGTACCCGAGTACCTGTCACCAACCTATAAAAGTACCCGAGTACCTGTCACCAGGCCCATCAGTGTACCTGAGTACCTGTCACCAGGCCATCAGAGTACCCAAGTACCTGTCACCAGGCCATCAGAGTACCTGAGTACCTGTCACCAGGCCATCAGAGTACCCAAGTACCTGTCAACAGGCCATTAGAGTACCTGAGTACCTGTCACCGGCCCATCAAAGTACACAAGTACCTGTCACCAGCCCATCAGAGTACCCAAAGTCTGTCAACTGCCCATCAGAGTACCCGAGTACCTGCCATCTGCCCATCAGAGTACCCGAGTACCTGTCACCAGGCCATCAGAGTACGCTAGTACCTGTCACCTGTCCATTAGGGTACCCGAGTACCAGTTACCAGACCATCAGCGTACCTGAGTACCTGTCACCAGATCATCAGTGTACCTGAGTACCTGTCACCTGCCCACCTGAGTACCCAAGTGCCTGTCACCAGCCCATCAGAGTACCTGAGTACCTGTCACCAACCCATCTGAGTACCGAGTACTTGTTGCCAACCCATCATAGTACCCGAGTACCTGTCACCAACCCATCAAAGTACTCGAGTACCTATCAACAGGCCATCAGAGTACCAGAGTACCAGAGTACCTGTTAAAAGGCCATCAGAGTACCTAAGTACCTATCACCAGGCCATCAGAGTACCTGAGTACCTGTCACCAGCCCATCAAAGTACCCAAGTACCTGTCCCCAGTCCATCAGAGTACCCAAGTACCTTTCACCTGCCCATCAGAGTACCCGAGTACCTGTCACCTGCCCATCAGAGTATCCAAGTACCTTTCACCAGCCCATCAGTGTACCCGAGTACCTGTCACCTGCTCACCTGAGTACCTGAGTACCTGTCACCTGCCCACCTGAGTACCCGAGTACCTGTCACCAGCCCAATCAGAGTACCTGAGTACCTGTCACCTGCCCTTCAGATTACCCGAGTACTTGTCACCAACCCATCTGAGTAACCGAGTACCTATCTGCAGCCCATCAGAATACCCAAGTACCTTTTACCAGTGCATCAGATTACCCGAGTACCTGTCTCCAGCCCATCAAAGTACCCAAGTACCTATCTGCAGCCCATCAGAGTACCCAAGTACCTATCTGCAGCCCATCAGAGTACCCAAGTACCTATCTGCAGCCCATGCCTCGTAGAATATACCTCGGGTGTTTGCTTTGCAAAATGGGGTCATTTTGTGGGTAATTCCACTGTCCTGGTGCTCCAGGGCCTTCAAAAGTGTGATAGGTATGAATGAAATTGTATGTGTAATTTATGCTCCTAGAACGCCTGATGGTGATCCCTGCCTGTTCGGCCTCTGTATGTGGCCAGGGTGTGAAAACGTCTCACACATGTGGTATCGCCATACTTGTGACGTTTAGAAAAATATATTTTGTGGGTTCATTTTTGCCATGTACATGCTATGTGTTAGAAATATCTTATAAATTGACCACTTTGCGTAAAAATAAAAATGTTTTCATTTTCTTTCCACGTTTTTTGAAGACTTGTGGAAAAAAATGAACCATTCAAAAGACTCATAATGTCTCATAGATTATACGGTGGGTGTTTGCTTTCCAATTTTGTTGGTAATTCCATTGTCCTGGTGCTCCAGGGCCTTCAAAATTGTAATAGGTCATTAGGAAATTAGATGTGAAAATTCTGGTCCTAGAATGCATGACAGTGCTCCTTGCATGTTGGACCTCTCTATGTGGCCAGGCTGTGAAAAAGTCTCACACATGTGGTATCGCCATACTCGGGGAGAGTAGCAGAATGTATTTTTGGGTGTAATTGGAAGTATGCATATGCTGTGTGTGAGAAAACATAAAATAATTTCTTAAGTTTCCCAAGAATTGTGGGAAAAAAGTACAACTTCAAAAAACTTGCCATGCTTCTTACTAAATACCCTGGAATGTCTGCTTTTAAAAAGGGGGTAATTTTGGGGGATATTTATACATTCCTGACATTTCAGGGCCTCAAGAAATTAGATAGGCCATCAGTGCATCAGGTGTGATCAATTTTCAATGATTAGCACTATAGCTTGTAGACTCTATAACTTTAACATAGACCAAATAATATACACTTATTTGGGTTATTTTTTACCAAAGATAGGTAGCAGTATGGGTTTTGGCCCAAATTTATGAACAAAAATTACTTATTTGCAAAATTGGATCACAGAAACTAAAAAAAGACGTTTTTTTCAAGATTTTTGCAATTTTTTCACTTATGTCGCAAAAAATAAAAACCCAGAGGTTCTTAAATACCACCAAAAGAAAGCTCTATTTGTGTGAAAAAAATAATAAAAATTTTGTTTGGGTACAGTGTAGCATGAGAGAGTAATTGTCATTCAAAGTGTGAGAAGGGGGGAGGAAGGGGGTATAAACATCCTGTATTGAAGTGGTTAAAAAAAATAAAAAAATAATGCTACAGAGTACATTTTTTATTTTTTTGTGCATTTCTTGCACAAAATTAAAAAGTGTGTTTATATTGCTGGTTTTAAAAAAAGAATAATAAATAGTGCTACATAGTACATTTGCACCTTGCTGTGCATTTCTTGCACAAAATTAAAAAGTGTGTCTACATTGCTGGTTTTAAAAAAAAAATATTCGAAAAACTACATTTGCGGCCAGTGGTGCCTTTCTTGCACAAAAATAAAAAGTGTGACTACATTGATGGTTTAAAAAAAATAAAAAATAGTGCTACATAGTACATTTTTTTTGTGCATTTCTTGCACAAAATTAAAAAGTGTGTCAACATTGCTGGTTTAAAAAAAAGAATAATAATTACTGCTACATAGTACATTTGCACCTTGCTGTGCATTTCTTGCACAAAATTAAAAGGTGCGTCTACATTGCTGGTTTAAAATAAAAAAATATTCTAAATACTACATTTGCGGCCAGCGGTGCATTTCTTGCACAAAAATAAAAAGTGCGTCTACATTGCTGGTTTAAAAAAAAATAAAAAAAGTCGCAAAAAATAAAAACACAGAGGTTCCTAAATACCACAAAAAGAAAGCTCTATTTGTGTGAAAAAAAATGATAAAAATTTTGTTTGGGTACAGTGTGGCATGAGAGAGTAATTGTCATTCAAAGTGTGAGAAGGGGGGGGAGGAAGGGGGTATAAACATACTGTATTGAAGTGATTAAAAAAAATAAAAAATAGTGCTACATAATACATTTTTTATTTATTTTTTGTGCATTTCTTGCACAAAATTAAAAAGTGTGTTTATATTGCTGGTTTAAAAAAAAAGAATAATAGTGCTACATAATACATTTGCACCTTGCTGTGCATTTCTTGCACAAAATTAAAAAGTGCGTCAACATTGCTGGTTTAAAAAAAAAATATTCTAAATACTACATTTGCGGCCAGCGGTGCATTTCTTGCACAAAAATAAAACGTGTGACTACATTGCTGGTTTAAAAAAAATAAAAAATAGTGCTACATAGTACATTTTTTTGTGCATTTCTTGCACAAAATTAAAAAGTGTGTCTACATTGCTGGTTTAAAAAAAAATATTCTAAATACTACATTTGCGGCCAGCGGTGCGTTTCTTGCACAAAAATAAAAAGTGCGTCTACATTGTTGGTTTAAAAAAAAATAATAATAAATAGTGCTACATAGTACATTTGCACCTTGCTGTGCATTTCTTGCACAAAATTAAAAAGTGCGTCTACATTGCTGGTTTTAAAAAAATATATTCTAAATACTACATTTGCAGCCAGCGGTGCATTTCTTGTACAAAAGTAAAAAGTGTGTCTACATTGCTGGTTTAAAAAAAATAAGAAATAGTGCTACATAGTAGATTTTTAATTTTTTTTGTGCATTTATTGCACAAAATTAAAAAGTGCGTCTACATTGCTGGTTTAAAAAAAATAATAAATAGTGCTACATAGTGCATTTGCACCTTGCTGTGCATTTCTTGCACAAAATTAAAAACTGCGACTGCATTGCTGGTTTAAAAAAATATTCTAAATACTACATTTGTGGCCAGCGGTGCATTTCTTGCACAAAAATAAAAAGTGCGTCTACATTGCTGGTTTTAAAAAAAAATATTCTAAATACTACATTTGCAGCCAGCGGTGCATTTCTTGTACAAAAATAAAAAGTGTGTCTACATTGCTGGTTTAAAAAAAAAATAAAAAATAGTGCTACATAGTAGATTATTAAATTTTTTTGTGCATTTCTTGCACAAAATAAAAAAGTGTGTCTACATTGCTCGCTTAAAAAAAAGAATAAATAGTGCTACATATTATATTTGCACCTTGCTGTGCATTTCTTGCACAAAATTAAAAAGTGCGTCAACATTGCTGGTTTAAAAAAAAAATATTCGAAATACTACATTTGCGGCCAGCGGTGCATTTCTTGCACAAAAATAAAACGTGTGACTACATTACTGGTTTAAAAAAAATAAAAAATAGTGCTACATAGTACATTTTTTTGTGCATTTCTTGCACAAAATAAAAAAGTGTGTCTACATTGCTCGCTTAAAAAAAAGAATAAATAGTGCTACATATTATATTTGCACCTTGCTGTGCATTTCTTGCACAAAATTAAAAAGTGTGTCTACATTGCTGGTTTAAAAAAAATATTCTAAATACTACATTTGCGGCCAGCGGTGCGTTTCTTGCACAAAAATAAAAAGTGCGTCTACATTGTTGGTTTAAAAAATAATAATAATAAATAGTGCTACATAGTACATTTGCACCTTGCTGTGCATTTCTTGCACAAAATTAAAAAGTGCGTCTACATTGCTGGTTTTAAAAAAATATATTCTAAATACTACATTTGCAGCCAGCGGTGCATTTCTTGTACAAAAGTAAAAAGTGTGTCTACATTGCTGGTTTAAAAAAAATAAGAAATAGTGCTACATAGTAGATTTTTAATTTTTTTTGTGCATTTATTGCACAAAATTAAAAAGTGCGTCTACATTGCTGGTTTAAAAAAAATAATAAATAGTGCTACATAGTGCATTTGCACCTTGCTGTGCATTTCTTGCACAAAATTAAAAACTGCGACTGCATTGCTGGTTTAAAAAAATATTCTAAATACTACATTTGTGGCCAGCGGTGCATTTCTTGCACAAAAATAAAAAGTGCGTCTACATTGCTGGTTTTAAAAAAAAATATTCTAAATACTACATTTGCAGCCAGCGGTGCATTTCTTGTACAAAAATAAAAAGTGTGTCTACATTGCTGGTTTAAAAAAAAATAAAAAATAGTGCTACATAGTAGATTATTACATTTTTTTGTGCATTTCTTGCACAAAATAAAAAAGTGTGTCTACATTGCTCGCTTAAAAAAAAGAATAAATAGTGCTACATATTATATTTGCACCTTGCTGTGCATTTCTTGCAAAAAATTAAAAAGTGCGTCTACATTGCTGGTTTAAAAAAAATATTCTAAATACTACATTTGCAGCCAGCGGTGCTTTTCTTGCACAAAAATAAAACGTGTGTCTACATTGCTGGTTTAAAAAAAAATTAAAAATAGTGCTACATAGTAGATTTTTTATTTTTTTTGTGCATTTCTTGCACAAAATTAAAAAGTTTGTCTACATTGCTGGTTTAAAAAAAATATATTCTAAATACTACATTTGCGGCCAGTGGTGCAATTCTTGCACAAAATTAAAAAGTGTGTCTACATTGCTTGTTTAAAAAAAGAGAATAATAAATACTGCTACATAGTATATTTGCACTCTGCTGTGCAGTTCTTATACAAAATTAAAAAGTGCATCTTCATTGCTGGTTTAAAAAAAATATTCTAAATACTACATTTGCGACCAGCTGTGCGTTTCTTGCTTTAAAAATAAAAAGTGTGTCTACATTGCTGGTTTAAAAAAAAAATAGTGCTACATAGTAGAATTTTAATTTTTTTTGTGCATTTCTTGCACAAAAATAAAAGTGCATCTACATTGCTGGTTTAAAAAAATATATTCTAAATACTACATTTGCAGCCAGCGATGCATTTCTTGCACACAAATAAAAAGTGTGTCTACATTGCTAGTTTTAAAAAAAAAAAGAATAATAAATATTGCTACATAATACATTTGCACCTTGCTGTGCATTTCTTGCACAAAATTAAAAAGTGCGTCTACATTTCTGGTTTAAAAAAAAAATATTGTAAATGCTACATTTGCGGCCAGCGGTGCATTTCTTGCACAAAAATAAAAAGTGCGTCTACATTGCTGGTTTAAAAAAAAAAAATGTGCTACATAGTACATTTTTTGTGCATTTCTTGCACAAAATTAAAAAGTGTGTCTACATTGTTGGTTTAAAAAATAATAATAATAAATACTGCTACACAATATATTTGCACCTTGCTGTGCATTTCTTGCACAAAATTAAAAAGTGCGTCTGCATTGCTGCTTTAAAAAAAAAATATTCTAAATATTACATTTGCGGCCAGCGGTACGTTTCTTGCACACAAATAAAAAGTATGTCTACATTGCTGTTTTTTTTAAAAAAAATAGTGCTACATAGTAGATTTTTTTATTTTTTGTGCATTTCTTGCACAAAATTAAAAAGTGCGTCTACATTGCTGGTTTAAAAAAATATAAAAAATAGTGCTACATAGTACATTTGCACCTTGCTGTGCATTTCTTGCACTAAATTAAAAGTACATCGATATTGCTGGTTTAAAAAAATAAATAAATAATACTACATAGTATTATTATTATTATTATTATACATGATTTATATAGCGCTGACAGTTTGCGCAGCACTTTACAATATTATTTACAGTACAATTACAATACAATTCAATACAGGAGGAATCAGAGGACCCTGCTCGTTAGAGCTTACAATCTAGGAGGGAGGGTTAAATGATACAAAAGGGCAGTAAACTGCGGGGGATGAGCTGATTGAGAAAAAAGGAGTGTAGTTATTAGGTGGTGGCAGGATAGGCTTCCCTGAAGAGAAGAGTTTTCAGGGATCGCTTGAAGGTGGATAGATTTGGGGACATTCTGACCGATTGGGGTAGGGAGTTCCAGAGGATGGGAGAGGCTCGGGAGAAGTCTTGGAGGCGAGTATGATAGGAGGTGATGAGGGAGCTGGAGAGCAGGAGGTCTTGGGAGGAGCGAAGAGGACGGTTAGGTTGGTATTTTGAGACTAGTTTGGTGATGTAGCTGGGAGCAGAGTTGTGGATGGCTTTGTAGCTGATTGTTAGTATTTTAAATTTAATTTGTTGGGAGAGTGGCAGCCAATGGAGGGATTGGCAGAGGGGGATGGCAGACGTTGAGCGGTTTGTAAGGTGGATGAGTCTGGCAGCGGCATTCATGATGGACTGGGAGGGGCTAGTCTATTTAAAGGTAGACCAGTGAGGAGGGAGTTGCAGTAGTCGAGACGAGAGATGACCAGGGAGTGAATCAGGAGCTTTGTGGTTTCATTGGTTAGGAAGGGACGTATTTTAGAGATGTTGCGGAGATTGAGGCGGCAAGCCTTAGAAAGTGATTGGATATGGGGCCAAAAGGAGAGTTCAGAGTCCAGGATAACACCAAGCACCCTGACATGTGGGGATGGGTGGATGGTTGTGCCATTGCTCTTGACAGAGAAGTCGGGGGAACTGGAACGTGGGGGAGGAAATATTATGAGTTCAGTTTTGGACAAGTTGAGTTTAAGAAAGTAGTGGGACATCCAGGCAGATATGTCTGTTAATAAGCTAGTGACACGTGAGGAGACTGATGGGGTGAGTTGGGGGGTGGAGAGGTAGATTTGGGTATCGTCAGTGTAGAAATGATATTGAAAGCCGTGGGAGGCTACCAGCCGACCCAGGGAAGAGGTGTATATTGAAAATAAGTGGGGTCCAAGAACCGAACCTTGGGGGACCCCAACAGAGAAGGGAAGAGGAGAGGAGGAGGTAGAATTGTAGGTTACGCTGAAAGTGCGATGGGATAGGTAGGACGAGAGCCACTGAAGAGCACAGTCACGAAGACCGAGGGAGTAACGTTTTTTGAGGAGGGGGTGGTCGACAGTATCAAAGGCAGCCGAAAGATCCAGGAGTAGGAGTATAGAGAAGTGTCCAATGGTTTTTGCAGTTAGTAGGTCATTTGTGAGTGCAGTTTCTGTGGAATGTTGAGGGCGAAATCCAGATTGAAGGGGGTCCAGTAGGTTATTCTTAACAAGGTAGTCACTCAGTTGGTTGTAGACTAGGCATCTAGGAGTTTGGAAGAAAAGGGGAACAAGGAGATAGGGCGCAGATTGTTTCGATCGGTAGGGTCCAGGGATGGCTTTTTGAGTATGGGGGGGACCAATGCATGTTTAAGAGCATTGAGGAAGATGCCAGAAGAGAGGGAGAGATTGAAGATGTGAGTTAGAGAGTGCAGGATAGAGTCAGAGGGTGAGCATAGTATTTGAGAGGGAATAGGGTCCAGTGGACAGGTGGTTAGGTGGGCATTAGAAAGGAGTTTAGCAACCTCGTTTATAGTAGCAGGTTTGAATAAGGATAGTGTCGATTGTGCTTGTTGACATGGGGTGTCAACTGGGGAGGATGCCTGTAGAGTGGAGATTTCGTCACGGATTGTGTCAATCTTGCTTTTGAAGTGGTTTGCAACCTCCTGGGCAGTGAGTGTGTTAGTGGGCGGAAGCAGTGGAGGACGAAGTAGGGAGTTGAAGGTAGAGAAGAGTTGATGGGACTGGATGAGAAGGTGTTAATAAGAGTGGTAAAGTAGGTCTGCTTGGCAGTGTGGAGGCGAGAATTGTATTTATGGAGGGCAGATTTGTATTGGTTGAAGTCTTTGAGGGACTTAGTCTTGTGCCACAGATGCTCAAGGGCACGGCTACGCTTTTTGAGGTTCAGTTATTGCCGGTTATATTTAAAGTGACACACAGACTTTACAGATGTTTGCAGAACAGATGTTCAGTTATTCCCGGTTATATTTAAAGTGACACACAGACTTTACAGATGCTTGCAGAACAGTGATATGGGTTCTCCCGGCTTATTTATACTTTTTTTTGACACAGTTTGAAGATGATTTTAGAACAGTTATGTGGCTTCTACCGTAATTAATACTTTTCAGATCCAGTTTGAAGATGGTCCACATCCACCTCCATTTTTGCTTTTTTTATGTTTTTATTTTTTTTTAAATATTTAAAGTTATTTCCCTGTCCCCATTTCTTTCTAGGTCACTTGTCCCACCCTTACCCCCATTTCCTTCCTTTTGCAAACCTCTAGGACTTTCCAGGACTACTTTACAGTCATTTTTGTGCCTAAAAGTTCGGGTCCCCATTGATTTCAATGGGGTTCGGGGTCCGGGACAAAGTTCGGGTTCTGTCCGGACCCGAACCCGGACTTTGTCACGAAGTTCAGCCGAACCAGCAGAACCCGGACTTCTAGAAGTTCGCTCAACTCTAATTGTGGGAATTTCAGAAGATAGAAAGTAGGGTAGCCAGGCAGAAAATTCATCAAGGAAAGTTGACAGTGGTCCAGGAGACCAGTAGATAACAGCAATTCTTAGGGAGGTTGGAGAGAATAGACGTATACAGTGGGCTTCAAATGATGAGAGTGACAGGGAGGGAGGAGAGTGAAGAACCTGAAAGGTGCTCTGTGGGGATAAGAGGAATCCCACTCCACCTCCCTTGCGTCCATTAGGCCTAGGGGAGTGAGTCCAGAGAAGGCCACATTGGGAGAGGGAAGCAGGAGAAGGATAATCACATTCGTGGAGCCAGGTTTCGGTGATAGCAAGTAGATGAAAGGAATCAGTGAGAAATAGGTCATGAATGGCAGTGAGCTTGTTGCAAACAGAGCGGGAGTTCCAGAGGGCACAGCGTAAGGGGAGGGTGGTTTTGGGAAGGAGGGGGATGGAGATTATATTGTGTAGATTGCGACTACTGCCAGAGGGCGTGGGGTGGTGGTGATGTGTGTGGTTAAATGAGAGAGGCCCAGGGTTTGGGGAAATATCTCCAGAGGCTAGGAGAGGCAGAAGAGAAAGGGAAGTAATATGGGAATATGATTTATATAAGGGGACGTGCTTGAGCATCCTGGTTTTGTTATCATGTGGGCATAGAGTTAGAAAGAGGTGATGAGTGCAGTAATACTATAGGCGGGTCCTTGGTGGAAGACGGACGCATTCTGGGAGAGCTCCGGACTCCCAGATACAATCCATAGGCATCCGACCTTCCAGGGACAGATGAGCAATCCAAACTCACTCAGAAGGCTTCCCCACAATCTTCCCTACACCCCGGACCAAAAATCGCGGAGATCCGTGCCCGACCTCCGCGACACCATAAATTTAGGCCGCGGCTCCATTTGCGGCCTAGGACGCGGCAACTTACAATACCCATCCTGCAGCCAATCCGCAGTTTCGGACCCCGGCACAAGAACCCTGAGGCTCCTGACAACCTACCCCAAAGACTGGGCCAAAAAAAAGCAAAATTTTGCTTGGTCACTCGGGACGCCCGAAAATCGAGGCCGCGGTTTACAAAAAGGCCATCCTGACTCCATCAGCCCTCATTTTTACTGGCAAGACATCCCTGAGGTCCGCTATACCCCCTCTGATCCCCAAAGCTTACTGACCTGGCCCCCAGGACCCCCGTGAGACACCCAAGATGGCGGCGCGAGCAGATCGCGAGGCCCGGGGTCTCTCTAGATTTTGCAATTTTTTAGTACTTTTCTTGCTCATCTTGGGTCCGTTCGTGCGGAACAGCTGTACCTTGACATCGTACACCCGAATGGAGCTTTTGGATATTGGTTTGCGAGTTCCGAACGTTCTTATTGCCAATCTTCAACTCCTTCCTGAGATTGCCAGAACATCTGAGATGAGTCAGCCTGCCCGGCCAGAGGGAAGTGCTCGCCGGCGCCGTCAAGATCGCAAACAAAAGCGAGGAAAGCGCGGAGGAATAAAAGCCAAGCTAAAGCTAACACCGCACCGGCTATCTTTACCAAGCATTTTCCTCGCCAATGTACGATCACTGGTGAGCAAAATGGAAGAGATTCGACTCAACCTAACATACAGTAAGAGACTCTCGGACTGCAATGTTTTTATCTTCACGGAAACTTGGCTACACAGCGGCATAACGGACAATGTCATCGAGCTAGCAGGACGCCACACACTCCGGGCGGACAGGACACAGGATGGCTCCGGTAAGACAAGAGGTGGGGGATTGTGCATTTACATTAACAAAGCTTGGTGCACGGACTCTGCTACTGTCATGAGTCATTGTTCTGCCAACCTTGAGTTTCTTATGGTTAAATGCAGACCGTTTTATCTGCCACGGGAGTTCACTTCGAACATTATAACAGCAGCCTATGTTCCCCCAGACGCTGATGCCAAGCTTGCTATGAAAGAACTTCATGCAGCCATCAGTAAACAACAGACCGCCCACCCTGATGCTGCGTTTATTGTTGCAAGTGATTTTAATCACTCAAACCTAAAAGCAGTGCTCCCCAAATTCCACCAACATGTTTCCTGCCACACCAGAGGAAACAAAACCTTAGACCATGTTTATACAAACATGGCTGGAGCCTACGTTTCAACCCCCCTCCCCCACCTAGGACAATCGGATCACCTTTCTTTGTTTCTCACCCCCAAATGCACCCCTTATCAATCGTGTGAAGCCATCAGTAAGGACCATCAAAGTGTGGCCTGCGGGGGTAGATTTTACACTCCAGGAAAGGTTTTTACACACGGACTGGAGTTCATTTGCTTCTCAGGCCACCAGTGGCTCTCACATTGCTATTGACCGCTACACCTCTTCTGTATTGAATTACATCCACTCCACTATAGACAGTGTCACTACTTGCAAGCAGATTACCACATACCCAAATCAGAGGCCATGGATGAACAAGGAGGTGCGCCTCCTGTTGAAGGCACGCAATACTGCTTTCAGATCAGGAGATGCACAGGCCTACAGCACATCCAGAGCTAACCTGAAGAGGGGCATCAAAGAGGCCAAGCACTGCTACAAGCTAAAGATGTTGCTTGTAAATGTTGGTATTGTTAAAATATAGAGGTCAATGTTAAATTGGAATATAAGGCTGTAATGGTGTGGCTGGAGGCACCACTGGGTCTGCCTGGGTCCGGGTCATGGACATATGGCACTGTAGGGTCATTGTTCCCAGGGCGAGAATTTGATTGTCCCAATCGAGGGTTGCAGCCCTCTGTGTGCTGGGGCAGATGGGTTTTAGATGCTTCCTCCTACCGGCAGGAAAATCGCAGTAACCATATTGCGTATTCCGGATAGTTCCATCAACGTCCACTGGAGGTTATGGCGCTGTTGAACAGCAACATGCACTCTGAGTAGTACCACCAATACCCACCGGAGTCCATGGCACTGTTGAGCAGTGAAGTGTTCTCCGGGTGCTACCACTAGCATCCACCGGAGCCCATGGCGCTGTTGAGCAGTGGAGTGTACTCCGGGTGCTACCACTAGCATCCACCGGAGCCCATGGTGCTGTGGAGCAGCGCCGCACTAGACCCCATAGATTGCCCGAATAGCAACATAGCACACCTGCAAGAGCAGGTGTGATAACGTCGGACAATCAGGCTGGGCTGACGTCATCAGCAGGCGGCCGGACCGTGCTGAACGTCTCCCAGCTGGAGGATGTATAAAAAGCATGGAGGCAGCCATTAGTGCTGCAGATGACGGGGGAGAGACACAGACTGAACACTCTACCAAGGTATGTAATAGCAGCTGCAAAGGGATAGATTAAGAAACAGGCAGGAATTGTGTGCAAATGATGTGTGCTGTTATCTAGATGGAGGGCCGCACATGCTTCAGTAAACAGGTGTGACGGAATGAACTGAAAGTCACAGTTTATGGGAAGGATGTTGAATGTGGGAGTCCATTTAGTAAGTATAGGATTGTTCTAATGATATAGTATAGCTGTAAAGTTATTAGAGTCATAAATTCTCTGTATTGCGTGCTCCCCCTGCCTTCCCTGGGACCCCCTTTTTCCTTCCCCCCCCTCCTTTCCCCCCCACCCCCCCTCTCCCTGGTTTCCCCTTCCAGTGTCACTTGGGAGGCAGTTGGGGTCAGGCAGAACATGACAATTGAGGTTGCATTCATGTTGAACAGAGACATTTATCCTACACCATCACTTCAGATGGATAGGTTACTATTGTATGATTATAAACAGGACCTGCTAACACACAGCAGGTAGCTAGACTGAGCATATACAATTTCTCTTCCCTTTCAGCTGCAACCTAAAGCACCAAACTAGTTAAAACTGAGTTTGAACAAGACTTGGGTCATCTCTCTCTCCAGATGTGTATAAGA
>BLSH010289296.1:110834-127811 GCA_018402905.1 Glandirana rugosa
ACTGCCGCTGTTTCACCGAGACATTGCACTTAGCGGCAGTACACTGCCGTCGGCGCTCTAGCTCGGATCACTCGCGCACGCGCGGCGACCTCCACGCGGGTTTGCGAGTGACACAAGCCCCTCCCGGTCCCTCGCCCACGCCGTCTCAGTGTAAATGCCATTGGCAGTGAAGGGGTTAACCTGCAGGGGGCGCTCTAAGGGTTAACTGTGTTCCCTGGGTGTGTTCTAACTGTGTGGGGACTGCCCTAACAGGAGAAGGGTAGTGGTCACAGCCTCCATGTACAGGAAGGCTGTGATTACAGCCCTTCCCCCATCACAGAACGGAGGTCCGTGTTTACTTACACGGACCTCCGTTCTTTCACTCCGGGGGGGGCATCGTGGGTGGCCGGCGGAGATCGACTCTGCCGCACCCGCTCCCTGGCCCTCCCCGAACACAGTGAGCGTTTGGGCGCACCTCCAGCGGCGCGCACGCGCTCACTAGGCTCGATCTCGCGGCTGCCGTCACATGACGGCGATTCACGTTACAGAGCCACTTTGTCGCCGTCATTTGCCGATCAGCCGTCGGCAAGCGGTTAAACAGCAGTGACAAGAGCAGTTCACCAAAGACATTTAAGCAGTCATTCAGTGTTCAGTTTAAGGAAGATGAAGCTAGTATAAGCAGATATACTAATGTTAAAAGGCATAGGCAGATAGCAATGGTTCAGTTTTTGGGTGGAGCGATCACAATACAGACATACCTGTGAAGAGAGAGAAGCAGCGTTCAGATGGATGGATGGATGGTTGCAAGAACTGAAGTGCCCACTTTTTTAAAAAAACCCACTTTGTTGAAAGAACCCCTCTGCAATGTCTAACCCCCTGCAATGCTTCCCCCGTAAGCAAGGCTTGGTTTTATACTGTGATGGGTGGGGGTGGAGGTAAACAATTAATCAATTAGGAGATTATATAAAGGCACATAGCTATCCCATTAAACTTCTAAAACTGCAATCAAAATGCAACTCAGGCCAAAATTGTAAAGATAAGAAAACCATAAATTTAGGTAAGGCTATAGGCTAAATAAACATCAGTGTTATGAACATGGCTACAGGTGTAATTTAAACAGCAGTGACAAGAGCAGTTCACCAAAGACATTTAAGCAGTCATTCAGTGTTCAGTTTAATGAAGATGAAGCTAGTATAAGCAGATATACCAATGTTAAAAGGCATAGGCAAATAGCAATGGTTCAGTTTTTGGGTGGAGCGATCACAATACAGGCATACCAATGTTAAAAGGCATAGGCAGATAGCAATGTTTCAGTTTTTGGGTGGAGCGATCACAATACAAACATACCAATGTTAAAAGGCATAGGCAGATAGCAATGGTTCAGTTTTTGGGTGGAGCGATCACAATACAGACATACCAATGTTAAAAGGTATAGGCAGATAGCAATGGTTCAGTTTTTGGGTGGAGCGATTACAATACAGACATACCAATGTTAAAAGGCATAGGCAGATAGCAATGGTTCAGTTTTTGGGTGGAGCGCTCCCAATACAGACATACCAATGTTAAAAGGCATAGGCAGATAGCAATGGTTCAGTTTTTGGGTGGAGCGCTCACAATACAGACATACCAATGTTAAAAGGCATAGGCAGATAGCAATGGTTCAGTTTTTAGGTGGAGCGATCACAATACAGACATACCTGTGAAGAGAGAGAAGCAGCGTTCAGATGGATGGATGGATGGATGGATGGTTGCAAGAACTGAAGTGCCCACTTATCTAAAGAACCCCACTTTGTTGAAAGAACCCCTCTGCAATGTCTAACCCCCTGCAATCAATGCAATCATTGATTTTAGATCAATAATATGGCTCTCTATGCGGCTGGAAGAAACTTTCCCTATAGAACTTGGAGATGATTTTAGAACAATAATATGGCTCTCTATGCGGTTGGAAGAAACTTTCCCTATAGAACTTGGAGGTGATTTTAGAACAATAATCTGTCCCTCTAAGCAACAACTGGAACCTTTCCCTATAGAACTTGGAGATGATTTTAGAACAATAATCTTTCCCTTAAAGCAACAGACTCTACCTAGTCCAGTCAGATCGTTCTGTGCAGCAGGATGAGGTCTGCAATCTGTCCCTCAAAGCAGCAGTACTAGTATCTCTGCCTAGTCCACAATCAGATCGTTCAGTAATGCAGGATGAGATGTTCTATAATATCTGCAATCTGTCCCTCACAGAGCCAGCAGCATCCTCTCCCTAAACTATCCTGAGAGCATATGACATGCAGCACGGTGACTCCAGCCCCATATAGAGGCTGTGTCACATGATGCACTGGCCAATCACAGCCATGCCATTAGTAGGCATGACTGTGATGGCTTCTAAGGGCAAACCAGTGAAACACTTGTTGATTGGCTGCCCTTGGCAGCTATTCAGCATGTGGAATCAAATACCAGAACCCCGAACCCAGACTTTTTTTGAAATGTCCGGGTCCGGGTCCCGGACACCCCAAAGTTCGGTACGGACCCAAACTTTCACTTAACTCTAGTTATTTCCCTATCCACATTTGTTTGCAGTGCACTTGTCCTACTCTTACCCCCATTTTGCTTCCTTTTGCAGCCCTCTAGCCCCTTCCAGGACTTTTTCAGAGCCATTTTAGTGCCCAAAAGTTGGGGTCACCATTGACTTCAATGGGGTTCGGGGTAGGGGGTCAAGTTCGGGGCCGAACTCAAACTTTTTCGGGAAGTTCGGCCGAACCCGAACATCCAGGTGTCCTCTTAACTCTAATCATAAATGTAATCATGACATGCAATGCAAAGCAGAGGTTTCGAGCAAAATCCTTTCTTGTATTAAGAGAGGTATGGACTCCAGAGAGAGGGATATCATTTTGCCCCTGTACAATTCATTAGCAAGACCTCATCTGGAATATGCGGTTCAGTTTTGGGCACCAGTTCTTAAAAAGGATATCGGGGAACAGGAGAAATTGCAGAGAAGGGCAACCAAACTAATAAGAGGCATGGAGAAACTCAGCTATGAGGAAAGATTAGAGGAACTGAATTAACCCTGGATGATATGATTCACAATAGATGTACAATGAAAAAAATAAAAATAAATACATATATATGTGTTTTTATTTATGTTTGACTTTTTTGGTGAATGAGTAGAGATACTCTGCTACTCATGCACATGAGGAGGGGTGGGATCTGGAGAACCCTTGTTGATAAATGGCTTTCAGTTTCCAATAAGCCCCCTGCATGCAAACCCCAACAAGTACCAGGCCAGGGTTGTGGCAGACAAGGTGCTGGCAAAGTACCCCCATATGTTGAGAGCCTGTGGCCTGGTATGATTCAGGAGGAGGGGGCCCGCATGCTCATCCCCCCTTTCCTGGCCTGCCAGGATGCTAGCTTGGATAAAGGTCTGGTATGGATTTTGTGAGGACCTCATGCATTTATTTTGGTGTATGGTCCTTCTTAAAATCAATACCAGATCCAAAGGGTAAGGTTTTTTCACTGACAGAACATTTACTTACAATCTGCTGTCACTCAACACTCAACACAAACACTCTTCTCTTTTAAACCGCAGGTTGAGTAGATATGTGTTATTAAATGACATAAATCCCTTTCCACATTTCTTTGGAATCTATCCATTTCTACACATCTTGATTCAATGGGATAAAATGTGGACGGGACTTAAAGAGGAACAGGATGGGCGCCCTCCGTTAATGGTCCCAACTCTGAATCATCTGGGCTCTCTGAATGGAGCTCCTCCAAGTCAACAATCTCACAATG
The DNA here is from genome assembly GCA_018402905.1 of Glandirana rugosa. Taxonomy (NCBI): domain Eukaryota; kingdom Metazoa; phylum Chordata; class Amphibia; order Anura; family Ranidae; genus Glandirana; species Glandirana rugosa. The sequence goes on from BLSH010289296.1 coordinate 114,597, forward strand.
TTTTCTGAATGTCAAAAGGGAAAATTCTTCTGATGTATTGGAGTGAGCATCCTCATCTTTAGTGTGGAAGAAATGTCTACGAAGGGTGAGGCATCTGACAAATCTGTTAATGTCAAGAATTGTTTCAAACAAATTGAAGTGTGTAGTAGGGCAGAAGCCAAGACCCTTCCCCAACAAAGACAAATCATTAGGGGACAGTACCTTATTTGAGATGTTAATCACGTTGGTAGTCACTTCCTCCGTGGATGAGTCCTGAGAGAATACTGGTTGCTGCAGGATCTCCAGTTCTTCTGTCCCCCTCTTCTTGTTTTTTTTATGTCTGGCTGTTTCCTTTTGTGGAATTTCCTTTTCTTTTGGGGTTGCCCATTTTTTGGAGGCACAGGAGTACTGGAACGTGGCTCCACATTCCCGATGTGTCAGATGTGGATAGTGCCAGAGTGTCATCAGTGGGATCTGTTTCAGCCCCAGAGAAGCTGACTTTTTTATTTGAGGCACGAAAGGGCTGCAATCTGTTAGACTTCCCCCTAGGGTACCCTTTCCATGATTTGTGTTAAGGTGTTTTCCTTGGGGATGTGTTTGTTTGTCTCCTGCATCTTCATACATAAACCACCAGTGGTCTTCAAAGAGTTTTTATGGCAATAATGGGAGGATATATATTTGTAATCTCTCCTTGTGCTGTTTAATTTTTTCATTTTGTTTAGTGTGTGATAGGTTCAGTTTTCCTTCTAGCGGCTGTTAATATGGGCATGTTTCTTTCGTGTACATTCTTCCATGGCATGGGGCACATGCATATATTAAATTAACTTTTTTTAGATTTGAGACATCAGATCTATTGAATGGAGATACAGCTGATTGTTTTTACATGTTTTTCATCTCCTTTATAGTTTTCACAACAACCGTATATATGGTTATAAACTTTCACATTTATATGCATTTTTTATGCCCCTACCTATTGGAGATTGCTCCCATTATTTTTCGACATTGGTGGACTCTCTGGGTTTCAAGTGTTACATTTAAATTTGAGTTCCCACATTTCACCAATGTCTTTTTGTACAAAGATTTGTTTATATAAGACACCATACATGTGAGGAATCAATTCAATTGTTTTGATCGTTGAATGTATGGGTCTTTTCCTTGATTTTCTATTTTCTTTTTATGTTTTTATTTTCACTTGGCTATGGGAGGTTTTAACTCTTTTTTGGTCCCATGTACTCCCTATCGGGTTTACATGGGCTATTAAGCTCATTGGAACACCATCTGAGATTGATCTTTTATGCACACCTGTTTTGGCTTAGTACTTACTATTTAAATGCACCAATGTTGTCTCAATGTTAGGGTTATGATTAAGCGGACAGCGAGTCTGTGAAACGCGTTAACCTAGTTTTTTTGTGGTTCCACACCTGTATCTGCCTTTTCCCTGCTTGGAATGTATACATTTTTGCTTTTGAATAAATCATTTTTCCATTTTCCCATGTCCGGAGTGCGGTCATACTTCCAGGTTTTCTTCATGTGTGTATAAATACCCTGACTTAGAAACTTACAATGTCAATCAATGGTTCAAACATGGCCAGCAGAAATCCTGCACAGATTGCCCCCACATGTTGCCCAGAGGCTACCAGCGGCCCGTCCCAAAATTTGCTGGGGGAGGGGGTACAATCCAAGAAAACCCGCCTATTCAAGGAGGGATAGGGGAGTCTGCAATAATTAAATAATGGATGCTTACAAAGGCATAAATCCATAAAACTCCTCTTTGGGTAGCACTGGAATAAGTGGAATGTGATCCCCTCTCTGTGGCCAGCCTACTGTGGCTAAGCCCTATTGACCGCAAGATAGTGAAGAGCCTGGTCACATGCCATTCCCTATGGATATGGGACAACTTTAAAACTCCAATCTCCCTATAACACCCTGTTATCTCACCTGTGAAACCCCACCTTCTATCCGGCATGGACATCCCCCTCATCCTTCAACCGATGGTCCGCAGCCGACCTAATTCGAGCCCACAAATTCACAACCCCAGACACCTTTAAATAATGTCACACTCTCTGTGAAACACAAGGTATTCCAGGTTCTGAATTTTTTCGCTACCTCCAGCTTAAACACTTTTTCTCTTCATGCTTACACACGGACCCCTCTCTACCAGACATGTCCTACTTTGAACGTACTTGCAAAAAGGATCCCCATGCTCGGGGCTTAATCTTTTCCCTCTACCTACAACTATTAGACCCTCCACCACACTCATCCCCACACTACGTAAGTAAATGGGAATCTGATTTGGGCCTTCAATTGGACACCACCAACTGGTCCAATATTTGCACCACCACTAAATTGACTTCACAGAATGCTGTAGCCTGCAAAACAAATTACAAAGTACTGATCCAGTGGTACCTGGTCCCCTTTTGGATAGCTAAATATTTACCATCTTACTCCCCAGCCTGTTTTTGAGGTTGTCCAGATAGAGGCACACATCTCCATATCTGGTGGAGCTGTCCGCTAGCCCAAACATATTGGTCTGACATCTTCCATATCGTATCCACCCTCACTGACAAGACCATAGACCCCGACCCAACCATAGCCTTCCTTTATAAGAAACCTCCCGATATAACCTATCTCCAGTTCAAGCTATTTCTACAAATTACAACAGCAAGCCATTGCGAAGGCCTGGAAATACCCCATATAACTGTCCTCGAAACCAAAAACAGAGCTACCAGAGCCATGATACATGCCAACATAGAAGCAGTTCTCTTATATAGGGTCCAAAAATGTTAACGCCTATGGAAACCATGGTTTGATCATTTTCTACCTCCTGACTTCGATAATGCCTTACTACTACCCTGAATATTCATTTTTTACCACTCCACTTATGCATAGAGACTGGATCCCCATTTCCTCCCCCTTCCTCCCGGTGAACTCCCCCTCTGTCACCTCTCCTTTTTCCAGCTCCTTTCCCCCTCTTCCTCTACTCTCCCATTCTCCCCTTCTCTCTTTCTCTCTTTACAACCCACTCTTTTGCTCATCCTCCCTGGAAGCCAACCCCTCAACCTTAACTGACTTATCTGCTCATCGTATTGAGGCTAGACACCCCTAGCTCATCACTAACTCCCTGTGTTAAGTAACATAAAGACTTACAGGCTTACCATTCAATTTATTCTGCATTCTGTACAAGGACCTCCAGTCTTCTTTTTTTGTTCACAATATACGTTTATTTATAATTTAAATTGTACATGAACATGCTTTGTTTTTCTGAGCGCAGTCAGATAACTTGTACAAAGTTTTGTTTAGTAATATAAAGTTTGATCAGATTGTATATTGATAACAAGTATAATAACATTTTAGTGTAAGTACTATTCAAACATATTATTATCATTAGTTAAGAAGTGAACTAGTTAGAATTCAAAAGTAGGTTTAGAGATGTCTTAAGTGAAATCAAAAAGGAGAGAGGGAAGAAAAGGAATAGAAGGAGGGTATGGGGAGGGATAAAGGGGGGGGGGAAGCGGAGGGAGGCCTGCAGGTTGTTACTACTACAGCTATAGGTAGTCAGAGAATTTATTTGTGTGGGGTCTAAGTGTTTCATATATTCATAATCTGTTTATACTGGTTTGAATACCTAAAGACAGTCCAAAGGTTCCAGGTCTTATGGTGTTGGGCTAAGTTATCGTATGCTATAGCTTTGGTCTCTTCCATAGCGTGGTACATATTAATTTCTGTAAGCCAATCTTTTATAGTGGGGGGGTAGATGGTGTTCCACCCCTTAGGGATTAGTATTTTCGCTGCGTTAATTAGATGTCTTGTTAGTGAATTTTTGTATTGTTTCATCGAGTATTTGGAAATGTTAAGGAGACATAAAGGACCGTCAATGTCTATATCAGAATCTGTGATTTTTTTGTGAGTTCTTTTACTTTATCCCAGAAACTGGTGATTAGCGCACATTGCCACCAAATGTGGATTAAAGATCCCGGTTCTTTTTTACATCTCCAACACAAATTAGGTATTTGATGGTCCCAGTTGTGTAATTTCTCAGGGGTATTATACCATTGGGTCAGTACTAAGAAGTCTCCTGCAGCCTAGTGCTTATTGAACATTTGTGTGCTAGTGTGCATGCCCTTTCCCATTGGCGGTCTGAGAAACCCGTGTTTAGTGCTTTTTCCCATTTTTCTTTAAAGTTATTATTTTTTTCGTTGGTCGCTGCTTGTAGCCATGAATGTGCTAGCGAGGTGGATTTGTTTATTTCCTCCCCATTCAAACAGATCTGTTTGAGTTGAGTTAGCTTTTGGGAGTAAGCTTGTTTATGCGTGCGTACATTTAAAAAGCTACGGATTTGTAGATATAGCCAATAAGGAAAGTTTTCCTGATCACAGATCTCTTGCATGGCCATTTTAGTGATAATGTTATTATTTTGGAAACACTGGGTGGCCAGTAGCGGTGTGTTGGAGACAGTATTCCTTAGTAGCTTGTTCCCTAATCCTGGTTGAAAATCCGGGTTGTCCGCTAATCTTGTCAGGGGGCCTGGGATTGTAGCCAATTTAAATTTCTTAGCTATTGAATGGAAGATGCATAAGGTGTAGCCCACTAAAGGGTGTGATTTAATTCTTGTTGTTAGATTATGGGGGTTGGTCCATGGGAGGAATTTTAGGGGTAAAGAAGAAGAGTACTCCTCCAGAGTAATCCAATCTTTATTAAGGCCATGGCAGTGCCAATCTAATATTCTAGTTAAGTGGGTAGCTAAATGGTACCTTTTGAAATCAGGGAGGTTCATTCCTCCAGAATCTTTGGAGCTAGTCATAGTGGAAAATGTGATTCTTGGTTTTTTAAAAGCCCAGATAAATCTCCTTTGTATGTTCTGTAGCTTTTTGAAAAAACTGTGAGGAAGGTTTATTATTTTCTTGCCTCCAAACGTTCCAAGGCCGTGGAGATTGAGAGGGATTGTTTATGTAGAGACTCCAATCTTGAAATTGTGGAAACAAGGTGGGAAATTTTTTTTTCGTGTTCTTTTTTAAACCTCGCCCCCCATTTAATAAATTCACCTCGGATTACACATTTATGGGCTTCCCAGGTGATAAGGGGTGTTGTTTCTTCGTTGTAGTTGGAAGTGAAATAGTTTTTAAGTGCTGATGTGATATCTTCTAGGACTTCTGGCTTAAGTAATAATGAGGGGTTTAATCTCCAAGAGCAAGGTTTGGGGTTTGAATTTTGTAACTTTAATGTAATAGCTATTGGGGCATGGTCCGAGATGGCTTGAAACCCTATTTTAGCTTCTGTTAGCAAGTTAAGGTCTCTTTGTGTCATAAAAATGTAGTCTATTCTGGTATATTTTTCATGGGGTATGGAGAAAAATGTGAGTCTTTGCCCGTGGGGTTTAGTAACCTCCAAGTATCTGAGTGAAAGGGATTGAAGCAATTTTTAGATTTTTTAAATTATTTTGTATGCAATAGAGGTCTGGCCATTGGACGTATCTTGTAATGGATTCAAGGGGATATTGAAGTCACCGCCCAATATTACCATACCTGCAGCAAAACCTTTAAGATCATCTATTAATGTTTGGCAGAAAGAAGAGTGTGATTTATTGGGGAAATATACATTAGCTATTGTCATAGTTTGACCGTTGAGTTGTCCTTTCAAAAATAGGTATCTACCCTCTACATCTGCTAGTTGTTCCAATACTTCGAAGTTAGAGTTTTTGCTTAGAAGTATAGCAACTCCTTTAGTTTTTGCTAAGGGGTTTGAAGCGTAGAACGCTTTTGCAAAGTATTTATTGGTGAGTTTATGGGTTTGTTTGTTTTTTTAAATGGGTTTCTTGTAGTAGTACTATTTTTGGCTTTGCTCTAGTGAGTTCGGCTAGTAAAGCAGACCTTTTTTCTGGGATATTTAGGCCCTTTGTGTTATGAGAGATGATTGTGGAATATTTGCCTAGTTCAGAGTAGGACATTTTAGTTTTCTTAGATTTTTACTGTTTTAAGTGAGGGAGGAGGGTTGTGGGTGGGAAGTATGGGAAGATAAGAATAAAGGAGTAATAGAACAGAAAAGAGAGGGAAATAGAGAGGAAGATGGAATATAAGTTAGCAAAGGGGTTTCTTCAGGAGAAACCACTGTAAGAGGCACCTTAAATGTCAAATTAATACTGGTAACGCTAAACTCTCAGTATTAGATGACTAAGTTTACCTTATAGGCTTGAGATAAACAATGTTTCCTTTTGAACTTAACTTATTATCTATAAGGATTTTCTTTATGGGGGTAGTGGGAGGTAGTGAACGACAGATCTATTGCTTATTAAAGAAATAGATATGTCTAGGTTCTTGGATGAATCTGGCAATCCGGGTGGGTGACACCCAGGGTCTACATCTATAGTCAACAAGCATAAGGTTGATCAATAACAGAAAGAAAGTGTCTGGATGGCCTGTCCGGCAGAGACAAAGGTTTACATTAACTAAAGAACTGGGTGAGACGGGGAGCTTCCTCCCCTTCTCAATATATGTATATGTCTCCGCACGACAGGGCAGCCTCCATTTATATGAACAAACATCTGGTGGATAAGCACATACAATTTTCGTTTGCTTTTAAAAGTAAAGAGTATTCTGTGCAGCAGCTGTGGTATAAAGCTGCACCAGAGAATCCGCTAGTGGACATAGAAATTGCAATCAAACATTTACAATTAATTCCTGGTAGCTAGTGGTCAAAAACTGTGCCATTGGAGTCCAAGTTTAGAAGGTCTATCACTGTTATGATTTTATAACCTCATGACAGCACATGTAGGATTTGTTTTGTCTATCAGGAGGTCACAAATCTGTACATTTACTATTCGTTGTATTGAGAATTTTGAGTTCATTTGTCAAAATATCCATTTAAGTACTTGAGATGTTTCCATTTCTAGGGAACTGCAATTGGTTGGTAGCAAATTATAATATTGAAAGGATTGTCGTGTAAATATAGAGTCTGAATACCTATTTGGATCTCATTATCCAATGTCCCATTTCCAGTGATAGAAGAGTCTTGTGATAGATTGCGTAAATATATGCTCCACTTACCAGAAAAACTGTTATTCAGTACCCAGCTTAGACAGGGAAAACATTCAGAGGTGTTCAACAAATAGTCTGTCAACAATAAAAATGTAAGAGAGAATGGAGATTAAACACCTGATTTAGGTCTTATGAAGGGGTCCCACACGTTGAGACCTTTGTAGTAGGACTATTTAGTTCAAAGGCAGAATAAAGTTTAACTTCCATGTCAAAATAACAGAAAATGAATATTTAAACAAGTTATAGTTTGAATCCACCACATATAATGTGATGTTTGTATTTCCATTTGCCCCAGTCATTGGGCATAAATAAAAAAGAGAGGGAAATACATGAAGCAATTCCTGTACGCCAAGTGTTGTCTTTGGGTCTTTGTGGTTTGGGACCCAGAGTGCTCGGGTAAGGAGCATGGTTTGAATACTTGCGGTGTTTGCCTTTTTTGTGATGTAATAGGTGTAATCTGGGTATCACCAGTATGTGTTGGTAATTTGAAATCTTTATACCATTCTGGTAGGTTAATTTGTGGGATGCCCACATTCTCACAGAACTCGTCCAGATCACTTGGATATCTCAAAAGGTGTTGTTTGCCATTGTAGGAGACTTGTAGGGTGAAAGGAAATTTCCATTTATATGTTAGTTCTTTTTTTTTCACAACTTCAAGCAAGGGGCGCATTGCTCTCCTATTATTTAGAGTGATGGATGACAGGTCTTGGAACAATTTTATATTGTCTCCGTTTAGTTCGACATATTCATTTAATCTTGCTTTGGCCAGGATTTCTTCTTTTAAAGTGAAAATGGAAAGGCAACAAATAATGTCTCTGGGGGGAGCATTTTCTGGTCCTTTAGGTCTTAGGGCTTTGTGTGCTCTCTCCATGTGAATAGGGTGTCAATGTTTCTTTCGAGGACACTTGAACATTTTTTCCAGGAGGGGTTTTGTTTGTTCTTGTGTAATGGACTTCGATATGCCCCTTAGTCTTATGTTGGATCTTCTCCCCCTATTTTCCAGGTCCTCTAGATGTCTGTTTATGTTAATAAGATGGCTGGAATGAGTTTCTGAAATAGATTCAAGTCTGTGTATTGCTTTGTCTCTCTTTATCCCTGCTCTTTCTTGTGATTTCAGTTGGTCTGACATATTTCTCAATTCCTCCTTGAGATCCGTGATTGCTGAAGTAACAGAGTTTTTAATATCAGCTGCTATTTCGTTCATGTCTGCTAGTGTGAGGGGTGCATCAGCACTCTGTGAGTTTTTAGCCCATTCATCGGATGTTGCTATTGAGCCCTCATTACTATCTTCTTCTGCAAAAGGTGTTGCCATTTTTGTCATTTGGACTTTTCTTTGAAATTGTCTTGGCTTGAATAGTTCTTCTATGTGTCTGCTTTGTGAGTTACTTGTCTGGCTCAAAGTACACTTATTTTTGTTCAATGGTGTCCCTCTTGTAATTCTGCCCATTGCTTAATTGTAATGACTGTTCGTTATTATTGCAGAGCCCCGAGACATCTGTCCACCCGACAGGCCACCTTACATCCCCTTCTTAAGTCATATTTTTGTTTAAGTATTAGCTTGACAAGGGCCGTAAGTTCTCCATGTCCGTTAGGGCCTGGTGCGGATATAGAGTCCACTGGCGTGTCGTCAGTGTTTAAGACGGTATGCGCTAGTGCGGCCTTGCTGTCTATGGAGCCCGGGCCACGAGGTGGCCTAAAGTTTGGGGGAACCCCAGGAGCCGATCAATGTACTATCTGTTGTGACTGGGGGGCTTAGATGGTTCGCCCAGTGTAAATGTTTGGTCTCACCGGCTCGTTCAGGCAGCGGATTCCTCTGGATTCTCTCACTGTAAGCCGGAGCTCCCAGAAGTGTGTACGCTGTCGCTCGCTCCAAGCCACGCCCCCTCCAGTCTTCTATGCCTGTACAAACCTCGTGGCAACTATATCCGAAATCAGTGAAATTAACTAAGGCCCTCAAGTACAAAATCATCCTCAAGCCCCTTCTAAAAAAATCCTCTTCCTACCCATCAAAGGACGTATAGCTTGTAGTCATATGTTATCTTACTATGTTCTGCTGTTTCTACCTGTATGTTTTGTCACACAGGGCTGCATCCCTACCTCAAAATTGAAATGCAATGTTACTATTACCTCCTCCTATTCAGGAGGAAGATGTTTTTTCAGCTGTATTTGATTGCCGTTACGTGTTTTTAACCCTCAATAAAAATTTTGAACAAGAACTTAATCTAGCATATAACAACCTCAGAAAATATCATAAGATGCCCGCTGAGAACTTTCTGCAAGTTCAGGCACTGGCTGAAGATTTAGACAACTGAAACAGACACAATAATGATCTTATGTCAGCTATCTTCAAACTGTTTAACTCCATTCTACCTGGCAAACCACTGCCCTCTGTCCTCTTTTGCCACTAATTTAGATGGCATTAAAATTCAACTATTTCCAGATGCTTTTCTTGCCAGCCTTGATCAAAGATGCAAAATTCAAGAAATCACAACAGTGCTATTGTCTGCTGTAGACATGGGCCAAACACCCCCCTGTTTGGTTCGCAGCAGAACTCCTGAACATGGGAAATGTTCTAAACCAAATGGCAAACCTCATTGAAGTCTATGGGAGCAGAACAGTTAAAATCAAAAGTGCCCATTTTGAATGCTTATATGCAAGTAATTAGCCTTAAAAGGGTATGGGGGTCTGGGTATTGCCCTGGGGACATGTTTCAATGCAAACATTTTTATAAAAACTATTGTTTTTTCAGGAGCAGTGCTTTTAATTGCTTAAAGTTCAACAATAAAAATTAAAAATGCCTTTATATATAATGCCATGGTGGGGGTCCCCTTAATGTGACTATAAAGTGGCACATCTGTAGCCTGCATAAAACATGCTGCAGCAAAAATAACATTTCTAAAGCAAAAAAGTGAGCCAAATCCCATTTAAAATGACTCGCGGTTACAATTGCCGGCATCCGTCAATTTAAAAAATAAAGAAATAAAAGGAATAGCCTGGGATCCCCCCCAGTCCATACCAGGCCCTTTGGGTCTGGTATGGATTTTAAGGAGAACCCCACACCAAAATGTTTTTAAAAAAACGACATGGGGTCCACACAAAATCCATACCAGACCCTTATCCAGGCATGCAACCTGGCAGATCAGGAAAGGGTGCCCCCAAACCATACCAGGCAACATGCCCTCAACATGGGAACATGGGGGTGGGTGCTTTGGGGCGGTGGGGCTCTGCCCCCACCTTAAAGCACCTTGGCCCTATGTTGATCGGGACCAGGGCCTCATTCCCACAAACATGGTTGGTGGTTGTGGGGGTCGGTGGGTGGGGAGGGCTTATTGGAATCTGGAAGCTCCTTTCACAAGGGGGTCCCCAGATCTCGGCCCCCATATGAATGAGTATCGGGTACACAGTAGCCCTAACTTTTCACCAAAAAGTGTCAAAAAGTAATAAAAACAAGAGACAAGTCCTTTATTAAAAAATAAAAAAAATGATTTCCATTGATGTAAAGGTTCCCTGGCTTACTTTTGAAGAACTTTCCATTTTGCCTTACTAGTTCTTCTGTGGTCAAAATCCATTTGCCCTAGAGCTCTGTCCTCCCTGAATATGATAGTATCTCAGTCCCTCCATCGTTACTCATTATACAAGGTTAACTACAAATAGGTCTTCGTCTCTTATCACTTAACAGTATTTTTAGGTGATTCCTTATTTTCTTTTAAAAGCAAAACAAGTTTCTTACTATGGCAGATTAACAATTTGACCACTTTAAGTTCCCTCACAATTAACTCTCATTTTAGCTCATTTACTCGTCTTCAACAATCTTTTCACTTCTCCTCTTTTGAGTGCTCTCACTGTATGCAAATTAAACCTTTTTTTTTTCAAACACTACACTTTAGAACTCATAAAACCTTTTTCACATTTTGAGCACATTTGCTTCTCTACCCCAAAAGGAAGTGGTCTTGTCTCCTCCATATACCCTCCATATATCAATATATATCAATATCCTAATGAATCTCTCCTGCCAGAGGAAATTGCTCCAATGTTACAATGAGATGCTGACTCAGACATGATGTTTATGCTTTCTATAATCCCTGAGGTACCCTCCCCATAAGAGAGATAGTTGCATACTTTATTTAGTTCCATACAGTGAGTGATAGCACTCAATTGGTGTACTTAGCTGGCACCCTGGTTCCAAATATTATCCAGGATGGAAACACTTAAATTGTCAGAATGTATACACCACACCTTACATGAATGATAACAGGAAAAGCAGTAAAATAGATCCCCTGTAGTCAGCAACAATAGACCCCCCAGCAACAACAGACCATTCCAGCAACAATATACCCTCCTACAAAAAATAGATCCCCTAGCAGCTAGCATCAACAGACCCTGCAGCCCACCTCAGCATCTCTTGACATTACATACATTCAGTGGGAGAGGTGCATTACCCCACATTCCCGCTAAAAAAAGCACTGGCTATAGTACTGTAATTACTATGGAGAAAATAGGACAGGCATTACCCTCCACCAAGACCCCCTCCCCCCACTCCCAGATAGGGAGCAACTTACTGTGAAGATTTTCAATACCAGGCCCTCAAGTTCACCCAGTAACTCTCAGGACCCCAGCTTTCGGATATGATTTTTATTGTGAAATACAAATTAGAGCTACTGTGCAAACTCCAACCAGTGGTCCGGCCTGGACACCCAATAGTCCATAAGTCCTGCTTTTCTGGAGTAAATCATTAGTTTATGGACTGCTTTAGTAATTATTATGGAGAAAATAGGATGCACAGTACCTTCCACAAAGACCCTCCAGTCCCACCTAGGGTACAACTTGCAAGAGATTTTCCATACCCAGCCCTCAAAGCCACCAAGTAAATCTCAGGACCCCAGCTCCTAGAAATGGTGGTTAACTTTCCTGCAGCTGAGACTGGGCCCACAGATCCCACCAACATACCTTTTGAATGAGATGCCCAAGATGTCTAATCAAATGAAAAGGCATGTGGAGGATCTGGATAACAGAGACTGAACTGCAACTTGAGAATTAGGAGAGTATCAGAGCAAAGAGAGGCAAAACAGATACAAGTTATGATCCAGCCTATTTTTAAAAACATCTTTGGTTGGCCACTGTAGTCTTTGAACTTGAAAAAGTTCATACAGAGTGCGCATGGGCGGGGCATGATGGAGGACGCATCCTCATAGTGCTCCGAGTCCCCTCGGCCAACAGGACCGGAGAAAGCCTCCAGCGGAGCTCGGTTTGCCCGACCGAGGTGGGCAACATCCCTTTACATACCCAGGAAGCCCGGGGACACGACGGAGGGGGAGAATTTTGACCGCAAAGCATACGAGCGGCCCGATCCAGAAATCGAGGCCGCGGCTTCGGCCTAGTATCCACGCGGAAGTCTGGCGATTAAGCCCTGGGGCTCCAGGGCTAAGAAGACAAGCGAGCAACATTTGTACTGGCTGGCATAGCCTCCGGCTGACATAGTCTCCCACACCACCACGGTAGGCCTGTGAACTACGCTATATAGCGGGGGTGAAGATCGGTCTATAGTAACTATAACATAGGCCACGGATTAGGCCTAGTCGCCTTCAGTTATAACTACTGGGTCCTCCTGTGGAGTGAGAGGACCACCAGGACAACTATAAAGGGGAAGGGATTATCCTGATTTTCCCATATACAGAGGACAATACTTCCATAGGCAGAGTCCAAAAATTCATCTATAGCAAGGGGGAAGCCTTACTATTTTCATGATTGTCACTGCAACATATATGTCAGTCTGTGTTCCGGTCCAAATGTCGTGAACCTTTCCTCACCACTTACTGTTTCTATATTTTGAGGACCCTCTACTATACATCATGCACGCTGGCTCAGTCAGGCGTGATTTATCCCGTCAACCAGGGTTTGAAGCCCCTAATCCTAAAAACCCATCAACACCAGCAGGTGCTCACTCCTCTACAGGAGGCTCAGAGGAGATGGAAGCCGGAACAGACGGGGGATCTCAAGTCCTCCCCTCGCCAGGTCCACCACCTGGTACTCAAGGTATGGCACAAATTCTCTCCCCTGCCTCCACGATATCTCTATTGGAAAGAACTTTAGATGAACTTATCACCACTCCCCTTAAAGAACAGGGTATGAGCAGCCCTATATCGGATATGCCCATTCCTCATTCGCAAGTGCCTCAATCTGACATCCAGTTAATGATGGAAGTTTT
>BLSH010289296.1:135845-147430 GCA_018402905.1 Glandirana rugosa
TTGTCACTACACTATAGCGACAAGATTTTAGTAGATTTTTGAGATACACTTTGCATCTGGAAACTGTGTGTAACACTTTAACGAAAACCGGGCGAACCCATATCACTGTTCTGCAAACATCTGGAAACTGTGTGTGACACTTTAACTAAAACCGGGACAAACTGAACTACTGTTCTTCAAACATCTGGAAACTGTGTGTAACTTTAACTAAAACCGGGACAAACTGAACTACTGTTCTGCAAACATCTGGAAACTGTGTGTGAAACTACAGCATAGAGAAGAACAAGGGTATGGTTTCGCTCTGCTATAGTTTCACATAGAGTTTTTAGATGATTTTAGAACAGCGATATCACATCACTGTTCTAAAATCATCTAAAAACTCTATGTGAAACTTTAGCAGAGTGAAACCATATCCCTGTTCTTCTCTATGCTGTGATAACAGTGATATGGGTTTGCCCGGTTTTAGTTAAAGTGTTACACACAGGTTCCAGATGTTTGCAGAACAGTGATATGGGTTCACCCGGTTTTAGTTAAAGTGTTACACACAGTTTCCAGATGTTTGCAGAACAGTTTGTCCCGGTTTTAGTTAAAGTGACACACATAGTTTCCAGATGTTTTCAGAACAATAGTTCAGTTTGTCCCGGTTTTAGTTAAAGTGTCTCACACACAGTTTCCAGATGTGTGCAGAACAGTGATATGGGTTCGCCCGGTTTTAGTTAAAGTGTTACACCCAGTTTCCAGATGTTTGCAGAACAGTAGTTCAGTTTGTCCCGGTTTTAGTTAAAGTGTTACACACAGTTTCCAGATGTTTGCAGAACAGTTTGTCCCGGTTTTAGTTAAAGTGACACACACAGTTTCCAGATGTTTGCAGAACAGTAGTTCAGTTTGTCCCGGTTTTAGCTAAAGTGTTACACCCAGTTTCCAGATGTTTGCAGAACAGTAGTTCAGTTTGTCCCAGTTTTAGTTAAAGTGTTACACGCAGTTTCCAGATGTTTGCAGAATAGTGATATGGGTTCGCCCCGGTTTTTGTTAAAGTGTTACACACAGTTTCCAGATGTTTGCAGAACAGTGATATGGGTTCGCCCGGTTTTAGTTAAAGTGTTACACACAGTTTCCAGATGTTTGCAGAACAGTTTGTCCCGGTTTTAGTTAAAGTGACACACACAGTTTCCAGATGTTTGCAGAACAGTAATTCAGTTTCTCCCGGCTTTAGTTAAAGTGTTACACACAGTTTCCAGATGTTTGCAGAACAGTAGTATGGTTTCTCCCGGTTTTAGTTAAAGTGTTACACACAGTTTCTAGATGTTTGCAGAACAGTGATATGGGTTCTCCCGGCTTATTTATACTTTTTTGACACAGTTTGAAGATGATTTTAGAACAGTTATATGGCTTCTACTGTTAATTAATACTTTTCTCACACAGTTTGAAGATGGTCCACATCCACCTCCATTTTTGATTTTTTTAAAAATGCTTTTAGTTATTTCCCTGTCCCCATTTCTTTGTAGGGCACTTGTCCCACCCTTACCCCAATTTTCTTCCTTTTGCAGACCTCTAGGACTTTCCAGGACTTTTTTACAGCCATTTTTGTGCCTAAAAGTTTGGGTCCCTATTGATTTCAATGGGGTTAGGGGTCCGGGACAAAGTTCGGGTTCTGTCCGGACCCGAACCCGGACTTTGTCCCGAAGTTCGGCTGAACCAGCAGAACCCGGACTTCCAGAAGTTCGCTCAACTCTACTTATCACCATTTGCCTGTAGATCCAACTTTAATATGATTTTTGACATGTTAAAGTGTATTTCCACTTTGTTGTCAAATTGGAGAAACTCTACTATAAGTTTACTATGTATTACATTGACACAGTATACCAAACAAAATGTTTAAAATATATATTTTTTACCTTTTTGATGTTTCTCAGTAGAAGGCCTTATGACTAAATTCAAGGATTTTTAAAAATGTCAGAGTGAGTCTCCTCTCCTCTGCAAGAAGCCAAACTTTTAACCCTTTAGCCTTCTTGTTAAAGCCAGACATAGACGATTTGAATCTCACAGGGACCAGCCAAAATTTGAACCATGTAAAGGCTGATTGTACCCAAGTACCCACAATAGCTCAGCGGGAGAGATTTCCTCACCAACACTGACTGTGTTGATGCAGGAATAAAGTGATTTTCTTTCCTACTAATTGTGGCTGAAGGAAAGTAAATCGCACCATCTATGGCCGGCTTTAGACAGACAGTGTTCAAATCTGATTTACAACTATTAATAAAGATATGCCTGCGCAGTACAGACAGGGTTATTTATGGCTAACAAAGCTGTCTAATCCCTCATAAACAAAGAGAACTAGTAGGGTTTTACAGTGCTAGAATTTACAGAACAGAACATCTAAAAAGGTGAGCTATGATTTTATTTTATTTTTTTTTTTGTTATGTAATGTAAATGGGAGCATACATCAAATAAAGAAGGTGTTACTCTTGTCCACACATACATACCCTAGCATACCACCTCTTTAAAAATGTAACATTTTCTGACAGATCCACCTTAATGGACCAAACGCATACTAGCCAAAATTGCTTTATGGCCCTACCTTCAAATACTGTACACCAAATTACAAATGATCAAAAATGCTGGCATCTATTCAGAAGACCGCACAGTCCATTGGAATAACCATGCATTCATTTGACACCACAAAGACACATGTTCTGTGTTTCTTCATGTTTACTGCATTGCCCCCCCTCCATCCTGTGGGGTATGGGAGAAAGACCTAGCAATCACGCTGAGAGAAGAGAACAGGGAAAACCTAAATCTAATTATCAATAAATGCTCTCTGAATGTAACCATTTAGGAAAATGGGTCCAAGTTGAGCTTATGATAATACAGAACACAGACAGTTGTATTTAAATCCTCACCATCATGCTCCGACCAATGTTGGAGGCCCTTTGCTGCAGATATGGCACTGTACCAATATCTCTCACTACTGGATGAAAGTTCACACCATTATAGCTACTGCCCAATACACCCCTCCTCCCTACTGAGGAAACAATATATGCAACCCCTGACTATGCACATGATCAATGCAGTGAGAATACACAGACTTATATTTTGGTTATATAAACAACCCCCTAGCATGAAAGACTGGTTCACCAGACTAAACAAAAATGAAGAAATTGAGGAACTTGTTCATATCTCAAAGGACAGACTGTACAAAGGGGGATTCCTTTGAGCCAGTGACTGGAGTTACATACCTATCCAACAGTCTCTCCTTCAGACCAAAGTGGTCACCCGCTCTTTTACACACACCCCTTATTTTTCCTCCTCTCATTCCCAACATCCATTTGGAGTAAATTACAGTAATGCCCTGATATATTCACTGTGGTATTTAACGGGTTTTTCAACCTAGATATTATATTGACCATAAGCCTGTTTAGGAGACAGTGTCATGACCACGGCTTTACACAACAGGCAAAACCACTATTGAATATATTCTTTTTTCGGTGATATGCATTTGTGAATAAATACAGCTCTTACAACTTATGCAGTATATGTTTCTTTTCTGTGCAGATATCTCAACTGACATGCATTTGAATCTTTGCAATTTACTCAAAGTAACACCATGTTATTCTGATAACTTTAATAAAAAATATTATGGAAAAAAGGATTAAATAGAGAATTTCACAGAAATGTAGATGCAAAATACAGTCTCCTCACTTTTTGTTGAATTTAGTAGGACAATCTTTGGTTCAATTAGTTGTTTTGTAAAGGGGAAGGGATTTATTATGTAAGGTTTTGCAGACACTTACAGTATGCGTGGGGCCTCAGTGAAAATCACTATAGTTTTCCTTACATAGAAAAAAAGTAAGTGTAAAAAGCTGTTTTTCTTTTAATATTTTTATTCAAAAGCATGTAACAGGTAATGCAATAACAGGTGATTATCACAGCAATATCAATTCAAAGTGAAAACTTATTCTAAGAGTTAGAAAGAGAAGGAGAAAACAAAGAGAAGGAGAAAACCATTCCCTTGACCTTAAGGAACAAATGCAGTACACATATTGGGTCTATGGGCCCAAGGTTCCGGCATGTAAGTATAACAGGTAATAAGGTAAATCATAAAGCATTTCTTAGTTATAATTTCTATCACCTGGGCACCTTCCCTTAGACATCCCGTAAGGGAGCTTGCTGTGTCTCTTGGAATGGAGCCCCACCCTAACTATAATGAGAAATGACAGGTTTTGGCCATAGGCCTTGTATGAGTTCAGGCTACCTGGTTTACGTAGTATTGTCTAAGTTTCGCAGATTTCCATGGATCCCATTTACTTGATATGTGTTGGTATTTTCCATTTGCTGCTGCCATTAGTAGTTCATAGGTGTGGTAGGTATTAGTCAATTCTATGGTTTCTGATAAGATTGGAGGGTTAGGGGATTTCCAGTGTCTGGAAATTGTGAGTCTAGCTGCTAACTGTAGTTGTAGTATTGAGTATCTAGTGTGTTGTGGTATTCTTTCTAGTTCAAGGTTAAGTAGTGCTAGTCTAAGGCAAAGTGTAATGTGTGATTTTGAGATTATGGTAGTCAGAGCTTCTATCTCCTGCCAGAATTGGGTTAGCTTGGGGCAATTTCAGAATATGTGGTGGAGATCCCCTCTTTGACCACAGTCGTCAGCATTGATCTGAGGGTTTACCTTTGAAGCATGAGATTTTGTCCGGTGTCATGTACCATCTAAGAAGGAGTTTTTGGGATAATTCCCATAGTTTAGTGCTTCTTGTTGTTTTGTATGTAGTTTTACATGCTAGAGTCCACTGCTCTATGGTGTACGTCTTTCCTAAATCTGTTTCCCATGTAAGTATGGCGTCATTTTTTATGAAGCTTGTTTTTTGCTGAAGCAGTTCGTAAAAGTGTGAGATTCCTTTTTTGGTTGCTGATGAGGAGTGAAAAAGTAACCACACCTTGTAGGGAATATCACACTGCCAATTGGGGTGTTTGGAGAGGCAGTGGATGGTGTGTAGGTACAAATAGTGGTCTTTGTTCATAAGTAAATATTCTGACAAAAGCTGTTGGAAGGGTTTGGGCAAGTCTGCAGTAAATAAGTCCTCTATGTGTTGGATACCCAATTTACTCCACTTAGTGAAAGATGAGTTATCAAGAAAATATTTCAATGATGTTATAGGAATTTTAGTTCTGTGAGGATCCTGCCTTTTAGAGGTTTGCCCAGTCAGTGATCGGCAAGCTTTTAAAGAGGCTATCATGGGGGGGGATATAAGAGATGGAATGGCGGACCCTATGTGTGTGCTTAGGAGCCATGGTTTTAGTGAGTTCAAAGTGGTGAAATGTGCTTCTATTGTGCCCCAGGCTGTATCGGTAGAGGGTAAGAACCATTCCTTTAGTTGTGTAGGAATAGTTGCTGTATTTTAGTCATTAAAATATATATACACCATTCCTCCTGCTGCTTGATTAGCTTAGTGTGAGCGCATCAGAGTTTTTCCCTTTACATACAAATAAGGACAGGATAGATTGTAGTGACTGAAAGTATTTTAGGGGGATAGGTATGGGGATGGTCCTGAAGAGGTAGAGAAGTTGGGGGCAGTGCATCCTCTTGAAGGCTGCCAATTTGTCTATCCATGAGAACTCGAATTTTGTGAGGTTGTGAAGGTCTGTTTGAAGTTCATTGTGGTAGGGGATGAAGTTGGCCTGAAAAAGGTGGTTAGTGGATTTAGTCAATTGGATACCTAGATATGGAATGCTGCTTTCTGCCCATGTATATGGATATGTTTGCTGAATTAGATTGCTTAATACGCTATTGATGCCGATTCCCAAAATGGAGGATTTGGTTTTGTTTACTTTTTAGTAACCCTACTAATACCCTGCTAAACCAAGAAAGGAAGTCCTGTACCGCAGCCAGAGAAGAGGTTGGGTTTATTAGGATGAGAATCACGTCATCCACAAACAAACTAATTTTGTGTTCTTGGGTAGTGACTCTGAGTCCTGAAATCTGTTGGTTTGATCCTATGTGTTCCGCAAGGGGCTCCATTACTAGGTTCAAGATCAGGGGGGAAAGGGGGCCGTTTGTTATACCAAATGGCTTGGATAGGATATCGTAAGTAAATACCTTGGCCGATGGTGAAATGTAGAGTGCCATAATTGCTTTGAGAATGTTTCCCTGGAATCCAAATTTGTGGAGTACTGAGTGGAGGTATTTCCAATGTACTCTGTCGAATGCCTTCTCTGCGTCCAAAGAGAGGAGCAGAGAAGGCTTTCCTGTGCTTTTGGCTTGGTGAATAAGATTAATTATCCTCCTAGTGGCGTTTGAGGTTTGACGACCTTTGGTGAAACCAGATTGGTCTTTATTTATTAAGGATGGTAAAATGTCCATTGTTCTGTTTGCTATTAATTTGGCGTAAATTTTCAGGTCTATGTTGAGGAGTGCGATTGGACGAAAAGTTTTTGGAGAATTTGGAACTTTCCCTGGCTTTGGTAAGGTGATTACTGTAGCATTTAGCATTTCAGGAGGGAAAAGAGAGGGGGGGGGTAAGTATGTGGTGGAAGTTTTTATAGTATTTCCCTGAGAGTCTGTCAGGGCCTGGGAATTTATTGTTGGGCAGCTTCATAATGGTTTGATGGATTTCTGCTTGGTGGAAAGGTTTGTTCAGACTAAGCAATTGGTTTTCATTCAGCTTGGGAAGCGATATGTGTGACATGAAGGACTCAATCTCCTCTGTAGAGGGTTGGTGAGTTAATGTGTCGTTTTTAATGTTATATAGGTTACCATAGTAGTTGCTAAAGGCGTCAGCTATGTCTTTGGGGTTTATCAGCCGTTTGTTGGACTCTGGAGGGTTGAGGTAGTGAATTCTTGCTTTTAAGCATCTGCCTATGATCTGTTTGGCCATTGCTTTCCCCGCTTTATCTCCCATGGTAGAAGTAGTGGCTTTTAGTTTGAGTAAGGATTTTTCATGGGATTGAAGAAGCAGGGAGCGCAATTATTGGCAAAGGTCAAATAGTTTAGATGTTCATTTCGGGGTAGGTGATTTTTTGTTTTGGTTGTCTATACCGTTGATTTCTGCTGTTACGGCGTCCAAACACTTTTTGCTTTAGAGCCTAGTTGGATGAGAACCCCTCTTATATATGCTTTATGAGCACACCATACCACCATTGAGTCCGCCACTGAGCCTGTTGTTGAGAAAATATTTTTCTAGGTGGTCTATAATTATTTTTGCGTGAGATGGGTTTTGTAATAGGTAGTTTGTTGGTATGTCATATTTAATTAGGTTGTGTTTTTTTGTAGTGGTAGTGTGATGCTGATCGGCGCATGGTCGGACCAGGTGGTGGCATGGATTACAGATGATTGTACATTTTGTAGAAACTATTTGTCTAAAACAAACAAATCAATTTGCGAGTAGGAACTATGTCTTGGAGATAAGTATGTAAAGTCTCTTCCTCTGCGTGACCACAGCGCCATACATTGTATAGATCGCGGGCATTTAGAAGTGGGTTGAGCGATAGTGAGATCCTCTTGGGCTTAGAAATGGAATCGAGTGTGTGGTTTGGAACCAAGTTAAAGTCTCCATATATAAGCAAGTGACCCTGTTGAACTTGTTTTATTTTTTTGATGATCTTGTTGTGGAACAAAATCTGTCTTTGATTAGGAGCATAGATAGATGCCAGGGAGTATTTGTTTGGGTTAATGGTACAGATAAGGATTATATATCAACCGTTAGGGTCAATGACACTTTGGTGTAGCTGGAAAGATAGTGAATCTCTGATAGCAATTAGTACCCCTCTTTATTTCTTAGAGAAATTGGCCTGAACATTGGGGAATTGTCTATGATGGCACTGGGGGGGGGGGGGATTGCCTGCCATAAAATGTGTCTCTTGTACACATATAATGTCTCCTCTGTGGTTTAAGGCGTTTTTTCAGAAGGATGCCCTTTTTGCCGGGTAGTTTAGACCTCTGGCATTTAAAGACGGGACCGTGAAGGCCACTGTGTGGGTTCCTGTGGGTTAGTGGCATTAACACTTACTGTTAGATGTTTTGACTGGTGTAGTTGGAGATCTGGGAAAACGTTCTGTAGACTTGAATATCCATTTTCTTAGCAGGATGATTGTATGATAGTGGATCCGCTGGTTACTGCGAAGTAGCTATGAAAGATAGTCAGTGAGTTCCAAATAAACTGGTGGTCGTAGCCTGCAACATATTCTGTGTGTTGGAGTCTTTTGGGGTTTTTTTCCAAAAAAAAAAATGTTTTTATTGTGGAAAAAGGGAACAAAGATATGACATACAGAGGTATACATAAAAAGTAGTGTACATAAGGAGAAACGTCAAGTCAGTTTTGCATGAGAACAGTGGTTTGCATAGTGACATGCATTTTTACATAGCAAAATGGCCATGAATAAACACAAATTTGTTATAACATTATAGCCCAAAAGACTGCAGACAATTGTACGGTGTACCTTTGAAAGAGTTAGTGGTGTAAAGCTTGAAGGACTAGAGAGTGTGTGACCAGCACGCGCTCTTTACTAGTATATAGGGAGTGTTGGGAGTCGGAAAGGCTGGGTGGGGGGGTGGGGAAAGAAGGGGGAAAAAAAAAAGAAGGGGGAGATCCATAACATCTTTGCAGACTAAGTCAGTCTTTCGAAAGCAGGGGGGATCAGTTGTAGAGCCAAATAATTAATTAACGGGGGGGGGGCCTCTTATGGGTGGCCCATTGTTTGGGTGTAAACTGATGATGAGCGAAAGTGAATCCAGCAGGCCCATTTTTTAGAGAATTTGGCAGGAGTATCAAGGGCAATAGCTATAAGCTCTTCCATCTCCACAATTTTGTCAACTCTTTGAGAGTCTTTGAGAGATGGGGACGTTGAGGAGGCCCATAGTTTGGGGATGCATAATTTTGTTGCATTGATTAGCGACATGGCAAGTGATTTGAAGTAGGACCTTTTAGTGTTTATGTGGTGGTGCAAGAGGAGATTTGCAGGCGTCAGGTCTAGCGAAGTGGTAGTGATTGCCACAGTTTATTGATGTACCGCTCTCCAGAACTCCGCAATACGGGGGCATTTCCACCAAATGTGGAAGAGATCACCTTTCTCGAGGTGGCATCTCCAACAGAGGTCTGAAGTTGTGACGTTGAATGTGTGAAGGAATGCTGGTGAGCGGTACCAATGTGTGAATAGTTTATAGTTATTTTCCTGAATGGCCACATTGATAGATCCTTTATGGATAAATTTAAGCATATTCTCCCAGTGGGATTTGGATAATTCCAGGCCGAGATCCCTAGCCCAGATGGCGCACGTCCTACCCTCATTAGCCTTAGTGTCGTGCCATAGCATGTTGTATAGTAGGGATATGACGTGTCGCTGAGGGGATTGGCTTAAACAGAGAGATTCAAAGGGAGTCAGCGGTGTTGAGATATCATGTGTCTTTTGAATTGAGTATAGGAAGTGATGAATTTGCCGGTATTCCCTGAACGAGACTTTGTGGTCAGCCCGTTGGGCATTAAAGTCATCAAAGGATGGAAGTTTACTGTTATGTAATAAGTGCGTGATTCTAAGGCCAATGTTGGTTGGTCTGAGGAGCAAGGGTGTTTGGAAAAGCCTGGTGGGAAGTCCGGGTTGCCGAGGAGGGGGGTCAAGGGACCTGGCGTCTTAGATAGATGATTTTTGTTGCAAGCTTCTTTAAAGCATTGGAGGGTGGGGCCAATACATGGGTGGTCTTGTGTGTCAGGGCGTTTATTGTGGTAGCGGGTCCATGGCATGCCATATAGTGGCACCTGTGAGAGGGATTTTTCTAAGTTAACCCAGTCTTTACTGTTTGCGTGTATGTGCCAGTCAATGGATTTTGAAGGTGGCAGGAAATGTAATATTGCTTAAAGTCAGGTAGGCCTATACCTCCTTTGTTTTTGGGTTTGGTGAGCTGGGTGAAGCTAATTCTAGGCTTCTTCTGGTTCCAAAGGAACGATGTGCAGAGAGATCTTATGGACTTGAAGAAGTTTTTGGGGATAGCAATAGGTAGAGTTTGGAAAACGTAAAGGATACACGGAAGGACATTCATTTTAATGATTGCCGCTCGGCCAAACCATGAGAAATGTGCTTTGTTTCAATTTATGAGGTTGTTCCCCATAGTCTTTAAGGGTCCTTTCACACATACATGACCTTTTTGGTTTGGAGCGCCCTAGCTAGATATTTGACGCATTTGTTGCTATGCTCAAAGAAGATTTTTTTCGCTAAGGTGAATTTTTTCCTGACCTTCCGGCCTAACTCCTTTTTAAGATGAGCGCACAGTTGTTCAAGTTCCCTTACTGTCTGTTGGGCTCTAGTTAATTTGTGAGCGCGTTCCAGAGTGTATTTGTGTCAGAAGTTTATTCATAAGTTCTTGTATGAGTTTTTTACGCGTAGCCGCCATTTTTAGTAGAAGACCTCTGACTACATATTTATGTGCCTCCCACTGAGATAGAGGGCTCATATCTGGGGTATTGTTCAATTCAAAGAATTCCTTAATTTGTTTGTCAATTGCGTCTGCTCGCAATGGGTCTGTTACTAGTGTTGTATCCAGCCTCCATGTCTTAGTGGTAAATGGTTTTTCATGCCATGATAGTGTGACAGTAATCAGGTGATGGTCTGACAGAAAGAGGGGTTCAATGCTAGCATTAGATAATAGTGGCAGGTCTTTTTGTGAAATAAAAAATAGTCAATTCTGGAATACCGATTATGAGGAGATGAGTAAAAGGTATAGTCTTTGACCCCTGGGTTTAAAGTACGCCAGGCGTCATGGAGAAGGAGGTGTTGAAGTTGAAGTTTAATTTGCCGGAGAGCTCTAAAGGGTGTGGAGGAGGAGCCTGTGGAGGTGTCTTCGACAGGATTCAATGCCACATTGAAGTCTCCCCCAAGGAGAAGCATTCCTGATTGGAAGGGTGTCAGTAGATCTATTGTGGAGCGGAAGAAGGATGTCTGGGCAGAGTTAGGGCTATAAATGTTGGCAATTGTCAGTGGGTGTCCCCACAAGGACCCTTTCAGGAAAAGGAAACATCCATTCTCGTCAGCCAAAGTGTCTGTAATAGTAAAGGGTATATGTTTAGAGACGAGGATGGAGACTCCTTTGTTTTTGCCAGGTCATTAGTTGCATGAAAGGAAGTGGGGAAGGAACTACACTGTGGTGAGTAGAGTTGAGCGAACCTCTGGAAGTTCGGGTTCTGCTGGTCCGTCCGAACTTCGGGACAAAGTCCGGGTCCGGGTCCGGACGGAACCCGAACGATCGCACGGACAATGAACCCCATTGAAATCAATGGGGACCCGAACTTTTAGGCACAAAAATGGCTGTAACAAAGTCCTGGAAAGCCCTAGAGGGCTGCAAAAGGAAGTAAAATGGGGGTAAGGGTAGGGCAAGTGCCCTACAAAAAAATGGGGACAGGGAAATAACTGTAAATATTTTTTAAAAAATAAAAACATAAAAAAAGCAAAAATGGAGGTGAATGTGGATCATCTTCAAACTGTGTCTGAAAAGTATTAATTAACGGTAGAAGCCATATAACTGTTCTAAAATCATCTTCAAACTAGGGCAAGTGCCCTACAAATAAATGGGGATAGGGAAAATAAATTAAAATCAAGTAAAAAAA
>BLSH010289296.1:152116-172141 GCA_018402905.1 Glandirana rugosa
TTCACCACCTCATAAGCCAGATAGCTTATGTGAAGAGTGGGTGTCATAAGTATAACCTAAGACGAGAGCGGGAAGGTACTGAGTGGTGATCACAACTCGCTTGGGCCTGACATTGCAAGCCCAGGCATGGCTTGAAAACCCACAGGCACCGTGCCTGGGCCTGTAAAGTTTTTAGCAAGCCCAAGCCAGGCCCCAAGACGATAAAATGAGGTGCACAACTCTTCGACGTCCCGTCGGTTAGTTGTTCGCAAAGTGACCAAACGGGAATCTTCGGAAGTGTCGGTACGGATGATTACCGTACCGACACTAACCGACCACGTAGTACACTGGGTCGGAGAAATATTCGACCTCAGTCCCGGACCGAACCCGAACGATTTTTGAAATGTCCGGGTCCGTGCCACGGACACCCAAAAGTTCGGTACGGACCCGAACGTTACAGTCCGGGTTCGCTCAACACTAGTGGTGAGTCATGGAAGGGCGAGAGCAGAATCCAATATGAATACTGTGGGTGAGAAGTGTATTCGATAGACCGAATACTCCACCACTTGTGGGTGTTGTCAATATTGTTTAGCTCAGTGAGGGTTTATGGGTATCTTATAGAACCACAAAAGTTAGGCATTCGATGTTCTCAAATTGGTACAGTAAAGCTGGTGTGGAACTGACCTCCCATGCCTCCCTCGCATGGCAGGATATGGTTGTGAGAGTTAGGATGTAAGGGGGAGATGGGGGGGTTTACACCTAGGGAGCTAAGGAACACCCCGTTAATTTAGCACACAGTTTGTGCCTGGTGTTTGAACCCCATGTAATTACCAGGGGATAAAGTTAATGGGGTATGAGGGTGCTGGGGAGAGGTGGCAGGGAAGCCAGTTCGTCACCAGGCAATCAGGCAAAAACAACCATATAGAGATCTGGTAAATAGTACAATAGGTACCCAGTCTGCAGGGTGTTGCCATGCACACTGAAGGTCACAGGATTAACATAGCTGTGGGGATGAGTGCCATTTATAGGGGTAACCAGGCATATTGGTATCTCTTCATTAGCATGAGAGAGTTGGGGGGGCAGAGAGGTGGGTCCCTCAGTGGCCTGGCTGCGCGTGTTTATATTAATGGAGCTTAATCAGTGGAAGTCCATATACAACTTAAGTAACAAGAACCAGTATTTGATTATGATAGATCCTATGTGTAAAACTGACCTGTATTACATTCAATGATATGGGAGTATGGATATTGGAAAGAAGGGGGTATGTTGGGGGATCCCCAATGTGGGAAGGGTTAGACGCACAACATGTTCGGTTTGTAGGTGAAAATTAAAGCCCTAGGTGATGTTAGGGCGGTAGCGTCACTAAATTGTCGGGTAACAGGTGCAAATGGTAGGGGGGAAGCCAGGTCATTACCAGTCTCTTATTCCAGAAAGGAAAAAAAAGGAACAATGTAAACAACATGTATGGAACACATTCAGAACATTGGTGGCACAATACTAAGGATGTCACAATTGACTTAATGAACAAAAACAGCTCTGCCAAGTGGTTCGGAGGCTGATCGAACTAACTAGGGTCTGGGGGGGTTTCTTCAGACATGTGTGCGAGAATGAGAAAGAAGAAAGGTAGGTGTGCAGACCCTATGGGATGCTAGCAAAGAGAGTTAGTATTGTAAAAGTTGGTTACAGTGTAATAATTACAAACGTATCCAACTATATAAAACTGGTAATTGTGAACTTTAGGTTTTTGAAATATAGCTAATGCAGGACCGGCCTCTCCTGTCACCCATCCTCTCATAGGGCAAGGAATAGAAAGGCAGGAACGGGTCAGGTATGGGCGAGGGGGGCACCTGCATGTGATCATGACGCAAAAAATAGGTGCGTCTTGTTGAAACAACTTAGATCCCAAAAATTGTCAAGGGGACTGTGCCATTGTGATAATCAAGTGCCAGGAATGAGTGATGGTGGGGGTCAGTCCCACCCCAGCACAGAAAGCAGGTAGGACAACTAAACGAGACAGTAGGCAGTTCGTAGTGGATACTGTTTTCAAAGTGTTACATTTCTCTATGAGGCCCAAATACTTGCCGAGATGCCTAAGGGTGAGTAAGATGTGCCCACTAAAAAGGGGGTTGGGACCAAAAAAAAGGTAGTTAGTCTCTTCTAGGCCTTCTGTGAACTGGAGAGGCTGGGACGCTGTCTCCACCTGGGACCCGACGGTTGGCAGGTGGTGGGGAGTTGCGTGTTGATAGACGCCTTCTATGAGGAGGGGCCGCAGGGGTGTTGAAACTCCATCGGTGCCTCCGTGTTTTGGGCCATGGGTCGTGG
This sequence comes from Glandirana rugosa, assembly GCA_018402905.1. Classification (NCBI taxonomy): domain Eukaryota; kingdom Metazoa; phylum Chordata; class Amphibia; order Anura; family Ranidae; genus Glandirana; species Glandirana rugosa. The sequence continues at coordinate 154,418 of BLSH010289296.1, forward strand.
GGTTTCGTGCCAATCTGGAATGTCAATAAACGGGATGTCGAGGCTTTCACAGAAGCGATCCATATCTTCAGGTACACGTAGTAAAGCCACGTGACCAGGAGGGGGCTGAAGAGAGGCAGAAGGAAAACTTACACCTATACAGAATGTTTCTTTCCCGGAGCATGTCCAGCAAAGGACCGAGGTTTTTGCGTTTTAGCAAGGTGATCTGTGACAGATCCTGGTATAACTTGATCTCTTTGCCATTGTAAGGGATTCTATCTCTGGCCCTGGCCTTGTGTAGGATCTCCTCCTTGAGTTGGAAGTTGTTGATATGGCCGATAACATCTCTAGGGGGGTCAGCGTCTCTACGTCTCGGCCACAGGGCCCAGTGGAGGCGGTCCATTTCAATTTGTGTTTCTGGGGGTCTTTCCAGAAGCTTATTAAATATGGACGAGACAGCCTGAGTGAGATGAGTAGGGTCCACAGATGCTGGGAGACCCCTAATTCTGATATTATGTCTGCAATTTCAGTTCTCAAGGTCCTCCAGGTGCTGATGTATATCTCTTAGCTGTAGGGTGTGCGCATTGAGGGCTTGCTGTGCCTCATGTATATCTGTATCATGGGGATCGGCTAATTTTTCCACCTCCTCTAGTCTAGATGTCATTACTTGCATGTCTTTGCGCAGGTCAGAGATCGCAGCAAACATGGAGTCTTTAATATCCGTGGCTACCGCCTTCAGATCCGCAAGGCTTAGGGAGTGTTCATGTTCAGCGGGGCTGGTGGGGGACACCGCGCGGGGTGTTCTGGAAGGGCTCTTGCTGGCCTGCATCGCGGCTCCTGGGGCCTGACTGGCTGAAGATGCGTCCTGGGGTTGGGAGCGGAACAGGTCGTGGAACCCCTTGGTGGCCTGGGAAGAGGGGGCCCGCGGTGAGCGGGAACGAGAAGTAGATGGGCTGCGGTCTGTTTTGCCCATATTAGGCGGGTAGGGAACCCTCAATAGCTGAAGAGTAACCAACTTGTGGCGGAGCGGGAAGGGATTAGGCTGCCAACATGTTTGGAAAGTGAAGCCCACCACAAAAATTAGCTGTTGTATTGGAGAGGGGGTCTTTTGTGGTGGTGTGGGTGTACCAATATGGCCGCCGCAATTAGGCCCAGACATTTAATTTCTGGGGCCTCTTGCAGGGTGCGGTCTTGAGTGTGTAGGGATACTGAGGATAGGTCTGTGGGCTTTGCGATGGATGTTTTTCTGGGCCGGGGCTTTCCCTTAGGAGACACAGCAGGTGCTGGGAGCCCCAATATGGCGGCCGCTTCCAACTACCGTAGCCCGCAGATTAAGCAGAAGCCCTTTACAGGCAGGGACCACAGGCTCCTTTGGTGTGTAGAGAAAAAGTCCAATGTCCAGATACATCCCTGTGGTTACTGATCCCAGCACCACCTCTTCATTGCACTGGCAGCCTGCCTAGCTAACTTCCTCCATGTACTGTATGTATACAGCAAAAAAAGTGTGGTGCTAATCAAACCTACAAAAGTATATTATATCTAAAAAAAACAGTATTACTTTTCAATAGTTTTAAACCATGCAAACACAAGCATAAAGTGAAAGTGATATCAGTAAGTAAAATGATATGTAATGTAAGTCCATATAAAAGTCCAACATATGAAAAAGAGCAATACTGTGAAAATCTTTCAATGTGCGCTCCACATCACCTCCACATTACCACAGTGACCAAATTATAGGCTTACGAGGAAGCCATAACCCCATGAGTAAGAGTGATCGAAGAGCACATGTTATTATTATTATTATTATTAATAATAATAATATTCAGAATTGATATGGCGCAACGGTTCATGCAGCACTTTGGGTACAGTGTCGCATGACTACGCAATTGTCATTAAAAATGCAACAGCGCTGAAAGCTGAAAATTGGTCTGGGCGTGAAGAAGGGGTACGTGCCTGGTTCTGAAGTGGTTAAATATTCAGCTCCCATTGACTTCAATTGGGTTCAAATTAATGTTCAGAACTTCAGCACAGTTCTTCGAACCTTCCACAAAATAAACCCAGGTATTTTTGACTTGTCCCTAGTAAGAGTAAAAGAATCAGCAGTTCCCAAAAAATGTAACCCTGCATGGTTTTACTTAGTTCTCTTTGGTGAAAAAGAATTAGGATCATTCAAAAACAGCTTTTTATGGGGTGTAGCCTGGTATCGACTGCGGCGGACGCGCAGAGAAGGAGCTCCGTTTTGTTGCTGATCCTGCCTGGCTATGCCCTCCCCCCCCTGTACTTTTTACATAATATATCAGGGCTGTTGAGCCCTGACACCATTGTTAAAGTGCATGCCTCGATCAGCCATAGCTTGGCTCTCCTGTGTCTCCTCTTTCTTCCTTCCCCCTCCCCTCCCTGTCTGCTCATATCAGTGCCCACCCCCCAATGCCCCTGCTGTCCTCATATCTGCAGCTAAATCCTCCCATCATCTCTGTACTATTATAATAGTGTCCATGTGCCTGTGTGATGTAAAAACTCTGCCGATCTGTACCTATATGAGCGCGGCTTCCGGCGCTCAGCTGACTGTCGGCTCTCTTTCTCTTCTCTTCACTTCCTCCCTGGCTGACATCAGCGGGAGAGCTCGGCCCTGCCCACTGGATCTGTGAGCCGGAGAGAGAAAAGATCTCACAGTCAGCTGAGTGCCGGAAACCGTGCTCATATAGTTACAGATCGGCAGATTTTTTTACATTACACAGGCACAGGGGCACTTATTAATATAGTACAGAGAGGATGGGAGGATTTAGTAGAAGTGGGTTAACAACCACTTTAACTATAGCTTTTAGATCAGTTGTGGCTGCTACTCCCTATGGTCAGTGGTGTACCTCTGGTAAGTAAAGGTGTCACATCCAAAATGGCACATTTTTTAAAAAGTCATAATAAATCAGATTGGGACACTACTGCCACTTCCTTTAATCCAAGCAATAATAAAAAAAAGGAAAACATACATGCAAATTATGTGTTGCCAGAGTGTGGTTTTGCTGACACTGTCTTGAGAATCATATTGTTTCCTCAACACAGCATTTAGCTGAAAGGTGTCTATCATGTGTTTATTAGAAAGGATTGGTGTTTTTTCCCATGTAGCCATGGAAGTCACATAAAAAGAAGGGCTGAAAGGTATTTACAATTTTTTTTTTGAAACCATTTGCTTTTATTCTGGTGCCAAGCTCCACCACCCCATGTCATTTGTTTGACAATCCCTTGCTATTGGCCATTAAAAAATGGGCAGAACACATTTTTCAATTTCAACCCCCTCCCCCCATACTGTGGGTTTCAGAGTTTGTACCAATGCCAAGCTCATTTGCTCATCTGTAATGGTTAGTTCTATATACTATATTACTATGTTTGACTATATTACTATGTTTGATGTGTAAATAAATAAAGAAATCATTTCTTATTGTCCATGTGTTAAAAGTAGTACCTTCAAATGTGTATATGATGGCTGAAGCAGGTAGAATTTTAAATATATTTATATTTGTTTAAACCTTCAAATAAAATTCTTCCTTTAAAATACTATTTAAAGTAAAAAAAAGTTCAGCTTCATGGTTTAAAATGCATTATAGTTTTAGTCCACTGTACATTACCTGTGTCATATAACAGTTGGAATATTGCAATCCTCTGTCAATTTCTATGGTTATGTAAGTAAAACAACAGTAAGACTTCTTTTGCTTCCACAGAGAAAAAAAATCAGGACATAATTGTGAGAGGAGAAAGCAGATTTTATCCATGACATTTGGTTAACACCATTGCGCAGTTGTTGATGTTCCAGACTGTAATAAGGTCAGCACCGTAAGGAAGATTTATGAGAAAACAAGTCTTTTTCACTTCATCTAGGCACCAAACTCTATTCATCTCAAGGGCAATGTCTGTGAAAGGCTTTCAAGAAGGTAGATTTTATGCTTTGCTCTTATTCACTTAAGGGAAAAAAAAGGCAACTGCACAGTACAATTATACACCTTGAGACTAGCCAAGATAACATTTTGAGATATTTACTTCACATATTTAAAATATACTGCATTCACTCGTTTATTTATTGTAACAACTAATGAAAATATCAAATTCTTTAATAGTATAGCCCAATGCAATAACATTACTGTAAATATGTTTATTCCTCCAATAGTGCCTTATATGAACCTGCCCAAATAAATGCTATAGGCCATAATTCCTAGAAAAAACATATGTCTATCTATGCCTGTCCTACATTAAAGCTTATTAAATGTAGTTAATATATCTCTATACCCAAGGACACAAATGTAATCAATTTCATAAATTCATGAGTATAGTGACTGCGGTAATTTAAATTTTTCAGTAATTTTTCCTTTTCTTTTAACGCCGGAGCTCCGACATAACAGGGACACAGCGGCCCACAGCATCCACCTATGGTGACACCGAACCGCTTACCAGGACACCTACATCCACCAGAGATAGAGGACATGTCTAAAAGGAGGAAAGATGGGAAGAAACCTCACCAGCTGACGGATTTTTTCTCCCCGATCCAGCATGGAGGTAGGCAAGATGGCACTGAGGCCTATTCGTCCCCGGCCTCCGCGCTACGCAGCAAGCCATCAAAACAGGCCACACAGGGAAATAATAATAGCTCCCCAGGCAGCCAGCACTCCAATCTGCCTGCCCCTTCATCTTGCAGCCCAGCCAAGTCAAAAATTAGACTGGATGGAGGCGGATGCAGTCCTGACATGAGCCCCGCTGCAGACTCAGGGGATGACACCAGAGACATGCCTACCATGTGAAAGAGGGCCTCATGTCCATGATGTGGAAAAAAGAGATGATCCCACAACAGTACCAAAATCTGCAATTTTACTCTGATCTATCCCAATACACCTTGCAAAAGAGGAAACATTTAAATACAGTGACCAAGGCTTTAAGGAACCATAAACTAATATACCATTGGGGTTATCCCACTAAACTCACAGTTACCAAAGATGATCGTACACACATCATAGACTCCCTGGATAAAGGTCTAGCCCTCTTGAAGGAATGGGGGATTCTTACTGAACTGCCAGATGACACCAATGTCCCCAGAACCCTCCAGCAGGTTGAACGGGAGTGGAAAACAGTTACAACAAAAAATGCCAAATCTCACAATTAAGCCTAGGTGGTTAAATTTACACCTATATCCCTGACCAAAACCCTGAACTAAACCCCCACTAAACTAACAGCGTGACGCTGTCACAGAACTTTAAAACCTCTTGCGGCATGTCGCTGAGCAAGAGTACTTCTTGCACCATGGAAGCCCTACTACTATCAAAGACACCGCTCTCAGGATATGTTACCACCTTGATGCTAATAGAACCACTAGAAGGACAAGCAAATCTCTCAGAGTTGAACCCCAAATCTACCACAGTGAGTATATACTTTGCACACCAATAGTGACTTGCATACACTGCTCCAAATATGTAAACAATCCAAGAGAGGGAGATACGCCACAACTAATGGATTTCATACTTACATCTGCATCTAACGAAGTACTAAACACAACATGGGGATCAAGATTCTGTCCATAAATTCAAAGGGTCTAAACCACCCTGTTAAACGGAAATCACTTTGGAAAGAGGCTTTGCAATACCACTGTTATATTCTTTGCACTCAAGAGACGCACTTTAACAAGAACTCTCCACCCAGGTGTGACCATAAAAATTTTCCCCCATATCTTCGCCTCCAACGCTGACACAAAAGTTAAAGGAGTTATGACGGCCATAAGGGACTCAGTGGCTTTTCAACTACACAAGATAATTAGAGATACCCAAGGCCGTTACTTAATACTAATATGTGATTTGAACTCGGTGACATACACTCTGGTCAACTCCTACTCTCCCAACAAAAACCAGATCCACTTTTTCAACAGATTACTGAGGGTAGTTTGACGGCACCAACAGGGGCACTTGATTATGTGCGGAGACTATAACATCACACCTGGCCCCTCAATGTACTCCACCTCCACTTCCAGAAGACATGCATCTTCACTACAGAAATCGCTGCATAGAAACTCACTGTACAACGTATGGTGGTGTTCTCATGCGGAGGAGAGAGATTATACTTTTTTCTCCCCATGGGGTATATACTAGAATTGACCTCTTCTTGGTCGACCAACATATCCTTTCTAAAAGTAAGAAGACATCTATAAATACCATAACCTGGTCAGATCACACTTCCATCATATTGAGTATTGAGGACTCTGCCTCTCTATTTACTAAACCAGTATGGAAACTAAACACACACCTTCTACAACAGGAACATTAAGACAAATTAAGTATCCAGTTGCACGAGTATTTTGAAACTAACAAAGCATCAGTACAGGACCCATTTATATTATGGAATGCCCATAAGGCATTTATGAGGAGCATCTTTATTCAATTGGGGGCGAGGGTCAAGAGGCAGCTCCAAAAGCATATCCAAGATATCACAGAAGAAATACGAATTATAGATAAACAAAATAAATTGTCCCCCAATAGTGAATTAGCAAAAAAATCATCGCATCTGAGACATGAATTACGACTCCTTTTATTGGTAAACTTTGAAAAGAACAACAAATGACTAAAGATGACGTACTATGCCAATAGCAATAAAGCAGGTGAAATCCTATCAAACAAAATCATCGGACATAGATACAAAAACAAAATTCCATTTATTATCCATCCCAGTACCGGTACAAAAGAGCATCACCCAAAAAATAACAAATGCGTTTAGTACCTACTACTCTACACTATACAATCTAAAGGACGATCAGGATACTAACCAACCCACCTCAGAAATGATAGAACTATTTCTATCAAGTATAGATATACCTAAACTAGATAACGAACAACTCCAATCCCTAAACCAACCATTTAGCCTCTCTGAAATATACACAGCTATAGACTCCCTCCCTATGAATAAAACACCTGGGCACGATGGGTTTAGCGGAGAATACTATAAAGAATTTAAATGCACTCTAGCGCCCTATTTAGAAAACATATTCAATGCTGCTGCTGCCTCTTCGCCATTCCCTCCAGAGATGCTGGAGGCTCTGATTGTAACCATACCAAAGCCGGGGAAGGAACCGAACAAACCATCTAATTTTCGCCTTATATCACTGCTAAACATAGACATTAAGCTATATGCAAAATTGATTGCCCTACGATTACTACACATTAAGCCCTTACTTATTCATCCCTATCAAACGGGTTTTACCAAAGCCAGGCAAACTTCTGACGCCACTCGTAGATTGGTGAACGTGATCCACTTGGCAAGGGTACAGGAGAGGCTTTCTCTGCTTCTGGCTCTGGATGTAGAGAAGGCCTTTGATCGCATACACTGGAAATACTTATCTAAAACCCTCCAAACATTTGGATTCAAGGGTAATATCCTAACAGCGATTTTAGCACTCTACTCAAAACCCTCTGCACGGGTCTACATTTCCGGCACCTTATCAACCCCGTTTCAAATAACCAATGGCATGAGACAAGGGTGCCAACTATCGCCCCTAATATTTAACCTCCTAATAGAGCCTTTGGTTGGGGGCGTGGCCTGGCCGCTGCTGAAGATGGCTGCTTGAGATCCCAGCTCCGTTCCTCCACCAGACATCTGAGCAGATCCAGCCTTTCATATCAGCTGTACACCCTCCAGAACGGAGGATCTTCGAGCGGATACCCAGCGGAGCATGACTCGCAAGAAAAACTTTTCCCAGGGAACCAGACGCCTGCTAGATTTCTACATGAAGCCCACACAGCAGGGGACCCAAGATGGTGCCGGCCGAGACCGCGGAAGTACCGAGCGTTCGCTCGGCGGACGAGAACAAGGAAGCTTAGAACGTTCGTGCGAACGTTCGCACGACCCGACTGCACGATCACCTGATCTAAACGCACGTTCTCTCGATCCGACCGCAAATCCAGTTGATCCGATAGCCGCGGACACAGCCAGCTTAGAATCTATGGAGCTCACTACTACGCAGGCACAAGAGTTAAATGCCTCACCCAGAGACAGAGGTAAGCGGTTGGCTGACACCCTCTCTCACTCCCCAGACAAACAACCACCGATTAAACGGCAACATGGGGCGGGTGCACACAGCTCCAAAGTTGACGCTGCTCCCGCACAGGCATTAGCAGCCTACCCCACAACAGATGGTCCTATCTCTGAAAACACCATGAAAGCCATGCTTCTTTCCCTACAAGCTGATTTACATAGAGAGTTAAAAATCTCAAAAAATCAACTACAGGATAGAGTCAACTCTGCGGAAGAGTGTTTAGAGCATATTGAGCAGCACTTAACAGAATCCACCAAAGCACATAACACAATGGTGCACATTCAGGATGAACAAGCAGAAGCAATACAAACACTTTGCTTAAAAGTCGCAGACCTAGAAGTTAGGTTGTGACGGAACAACATCAAAATAAGGGTGTACCGGAATCGCTGGATAACCCTGGAATCATACCTTACCTCCACCAGTTATTCCGCAAACTGATACCAGTGCTGCACACCAGAGACATGTTGATCGATAGAGCTCACAGGATTCACAAATCTCAACATCTGCCAGCAAGTGTCCCCAGAGACATCTTAGCAAGAGTGCATTTCTTTCATGTGAGAGATGATATCATGAGAGCTGCAAGAGCGCTTCGTACTCTGCCAGAACCCTTTGAGAAAATAATGCTCTATAACGACATTTCAGCAGCTACATCGCAAGCAAGGAAATCCTTTGCAGCAATTACCTCAGTTCTAACCGAGCATAAAATCCCCTATAAGTGTTTGGTGACCTACCGGAACCAGCATACCACCATCCTGACGCCCAAAGAAGGGATTAAGCTACTACACAACTGGGGCCTGCTCACACGGACCCCCCCCCCCGGTGCCCCCCACGGTGAAACCTTCAGCCAGAATCTCCAACACTTGGGAAGCCTGAGGGAATATTTCGAACTGAAATGTCCACAAACGACACCCGTCTCCATGTTGGGTGCACACCTTAAGCTGGACTTTAGTATCATCCTGTCTTATTGGCAGTGGAGGAACGAGGGGCCAATGCTCTTCTTTCCACGCCCCACTAAACCTGTGTGCTAGGCACACTCCAAGTTATATTGATTCCACGCACAGGTAGCTATAAGTTGGTAAACTGTTACTCTTTCATCACTGATTTACCTGGTTAGTGTGTTTTGTTCTCTTTTTTTGTTTCTTTTGACTGACAACTGCTGTTTTTGTGCATAGCAACAATATAAAAAGACTAGACTAACCTGACACGTTGATTGCATTCCCTAGATTGAAAGGGACGTGACTGCACAGGCCGGGACCCCCATAAAACTGAGGTTCTCTGACCTGTTCACCCACATCCCTCCTCCCCCTGAATTAGGTCAGCCCTGTTTTGTATAAGAAGATCACTCCAGTGCCTTTTACTACTCGTATCTACTGTATAACAGTCCATCTCAGTGCCAGTACAGCTCTCCAGAGGAAAAAAAATGGCAGTCTCGATCCTCTCACTGAACTTAAAGGGCCTAAATAGCCCCTTATTATGGAGAGAAGCCATTGCACAAAAGGCTGATATTCTCTGTGTCCAGGAGACACATTTCTTAGCCGATCATCACCCCCCTTGCTCACATAAATCCTTCCCCCAAGTCTTCCAAGCAGCAACAGACAAAAAGGCTAGGGGGGTCATGATCGCAATTAGATCGACAAGAGCCTTCACCCTACGGAGCATTGAGGTAGATCCAGCAGGCAGATTCCTGATTTTATCAGCCACGTTTAATAACCAACCCTTGGTCATAGTAAATATCTATGCCACAAATACTAACCAAAAAAACTTTTATAAAAAATTGCTACAAAAGCTCCAGATCTATCCCAAAGACCAGATCATCATTTGTGGTGACTTTAATGACATTGTAGACCCCCAATTAGACACCTCCAATACTAGGAGGAAAAAATCAACCGCTCTAGCCTCATTTGTCTCACTAGAGGACTGGTACGACCCCTGGAGATGCCAACACGGCACTGAGAGGGACTACTCCTTTTATTCCAACACCCAAAAATCCTACTCGAGGATCGACCTGTTCCTAACCTCCAAGGTCTTACTCCAGAAAGTCACCAAGCCTGAAATAGGACTTATAAAATGGTCAGATCACGCACTAATTTCTATAACCCTAGCATTATCCGCCATGACAACTAGATGCACTTGGTGGCGTTTAAACCCTAATATACTACTGGCCAAGGAGGTGAGGGAACGGGTCAGATCTGAGCTCTCCAGCTTTTTTTCCATTAACAAAGATTCTGTTGCTAAGCATTCGACTATATGGAATGCCCACAAATCAGTTCTGAGGGGAATACTATTAAAATATGGGGCCCAGGAGAAGAGGAAAAGGACGCAGCACATCGACTCACTGCTAACACAAATCAAAACACTAGAAACAGCAAATAAACAATCACCCTCCCAATCTCTCTCTGATGAGCTTAGCAAATTAGGAACCAATCTCAGTTCATATTTACGGGAAAATTATGACTATTATTTGAGACGCCTACGACTCACCTGGTATTCACAAGGCAATAAAGGTGGGAAATGTTTAGCCCAGCAAAACAAGCATAGGGAGGCCCAACATAAAATACCTTTTCTTTTTGACAAACAAGGACACAAGCTGATTAATCCAAAAGAAATAGCTGACAGAAACGAGCCACACCCCACCCAACAAGAAGTTAAGAACTTTTTACATTCTATTAACCTCCCAAAAATCTCCCCGTCACAGCTGGAAACACTGTCAACTCCGTTCACTATCGAGGAAGTCCAGGGGGTTATTAGAAGCCTCCCCTCACACAAAGCCCCAGGACCAGATGGCTTTATTAATGAATATTGCAAATTATACGCAGACCAATAGAGCCTTTGGCTATCTATGTTAGTTCAAATCCCCAAATTAAGGGCTTCCCAACTTCTACCACCACACATCATACCAGCCTTTTCGCTGATAATATCATCATGATATTAACAGATGTCCAGTCCTCCCCTGCAGAGGTACATAAGACTTTACAAATGTTTAATAAAATATCCTATTACAAGGTCAATGAAAGCAAATCCTGTATGTTGGGATTGGATACAGATACTAAAAAGGAGCTTGTTTCGGGGTTTCTATACACCTGGAGAGACAAAGGTATTGGTTATCTGAGCATCACTCTGACGGCTGATCCCAACAGGCTAATAGAGGCGAATTACACCCCTTTCTTACGCAAACTTGAAACTAAATTGCAAGACCTTGCTAAGATGGAACTATCTTGGATGGGCTGCCTAGCTACTTTTAAAATGACTATTCTACCCCAATTTTTATATTTGTTTAGAGCAATGCCTATTTCCGTGGCAGATCAATTTTTCACTAAAGCTCAATCTATGACCAACGCTTACTTATGGCAGGGCAAGAAGGCTAGAAGTGCTTTTAAAAAATTGATCAAATCACGAAAGATGGGGGGTGCAGGTCACATTGTAATAAAAGACTACCACACAGCTTCAGTACTAGCTCAGATTCGACAATGGTTCACGAAAACACAAGACACAAGATGGAAGGAGTTGGAAATGTCGCAATGCCCAGGTAAAGACCTCTGTAATCTATTATTAACAAATAGATTCAACTCTCACAATTTGAGCCAGATGTCACCCACTATGGTAGCCACATTAGCATTGTGGAAGACAATGATAACAACCCCTACTGGAGATTTGAAAACCATACCCATAGAACTGCTAATCTCTAGTATACATCTATTGATCCCAGATATTAATATCTCACACTGGCCCATTAAAGGCATTTCCAGCGTTGAGGATCTAAAAAAAGGACCAACCATAAAAACTTTTAAAGCAGCCACAATTGAATTTGGACTAACAGACAAAGACCAATTTCAATATTACCAGGTCACCCATCTTCTGAAATCACTCCCTGACACAAACACCATCTCCCTTGGCGTATCAAACTATATTATACCAACCAAGACACCCAAATAAAAGGCATTTCTTTATTTTATAACTTCCTCAATCAAAACTTAATATTCACTAAATCCCCCACTATGAAATCATGGGAATTAGACCTAAAACACAACTACACTACAGAACAATGGACAAATGCATTAGACATTACTTACAAATCAACTAAAAATGCCAACCTATGGGAACTCACACAAAAATTGGTAATGTGATACCTAACACCACATAGGCTATCCTTTTTTATGCAGAACATATCTCCAATGTGTTGGAGACAATGTGGGAAGAGAGGCACATTACACCATATATTTTGGGCTTGCCCAAGCATTGAACCGTTATGGAAAGGGGTATTTCACATTATCAGACAGATCACAGGGATTGTATTTCCTGACCAACCTGGAATGGCCATGCTTTCACTGGGCATTGACGCTGCACCACCCTCCCTATGTCATATCACATATTCTGCTGAGTGCAAGGCTGGTCTTGGCAAGACATTGGAAATCAAGGGATACTCCCAAAATCTCAAAAATGATATACACAACCAACACACACACACATCACATATGAAGTACTGTTCGCATCCTCACAGGGGAAGCCCTCAGGTGAATGCTCCAAATGGAAACCCTGGATGTATACATGGTACAAACTATTTGGGAAAACCTCATGATCACTGGTGGATATACTCCTGATGTTGATGATATACCCCCAGCAAACTGGTAGACCCACATGGTCTTAAATGCATTATTTTGATCTTTATATTGCTCCCTTTTTTTCTTTTTGATCTTATCCCATACCTATCTGGTACAATTCTTTACATTTTTTTATGCAAGTTTAAATAACGTTACTTCATATTTGAAAATACATGTATATTTTCTAAAAGGAACAGTTGCAAGATTGGAGTGTCAAAGACCTTAGTATGATTACAAGATTGATTAATAGTAAACCTCCAAGCCCTTATTGATGCTAAAACACTGAGTCTCCACATGGATCGGGGTAACCATCGAGAAGTGGAGAGGCCCCACGAGCCACAGTATGTACCCATTGGGGTGGCAAATGGGATCCTCACGGGCACTAGAAACATGTGAAGAGCGTCCTACAGGGTTTGCTAGAGGGGCATTTGCCTATATATGGGCAGCAGGTAGATTGATGTTAGAGACCTGACCTCCATTACAATCTACGGGTAAGATTGCTGTTGTTAGGTAGAAACTTCTCCAAATATACATGCAATTATTTATGTAATGCAAAAAGTTATCCTTTCTTTTCTGTACCATACCTGATTTTCAAAATGTTTTCAATAAAAACTATTGAATTTAAAAAAATACAGGGGTTTTATGTACTCCCTAATGTAAATGTAAAAAAAAAAAAATATATTGGGATGATATAGATGTGTTAGTATGGTTTATGGATGGCAATCACAGTAGTACACTGCAGACACACAGCTATATGGGCTTTATATATATATTTTTTATTGTAGTACTCTGGGTATCAAAACCAGATCCCTTGGGTCCTCATGTATATAATCCAATGTCCATCAGATTTTGGCCCTGGAATTGCTACCATGGGCCAAATGACCGCATCATAGATCCGACTTTCACATATCTGGAGGTTTCAACAGTTCTACTGTGGTGAAGTTGTTGAGCACCTTTTCTTATGTACTCAAATGTGATAATATATTGAATAATAAAATGATTGTTGGGTGTATAATATGTTTCCTTTTTCAAATTTAACAACAATCTAGATATACATTCAAGTTCCCTGAATAAGCAGAGATATTGTTCTGCGAAACACGTTGGATGTACCAATGAAGCCAATCTATGTCTACACTGAAATTTGTAAATATGGAAACTATTTTAGCCGCTGGGCTATTGTCTGCATATCAGTATATGTTTTTTTATACTCTACTAGAACTTTTAACTATGGTTGTACAATAAAAATTATATTTTTTTTATATGAAAATTGTGTATGTTCTCACCTCAGTGATAACCTTATATCATCCAAAGTCCTGCTTTCTCTTTGGAAGGTGGTGTTCCTTCATTTATTGTTTTACAAGTAGGTATAACATTCACAGGCACACAGAAACCTCACCATGAAATATTTATTTTTGTTGTGATGTGACACAATAGATGGCAACAACACAAGCATTGGATACTGCATGACCAGGAAAAGGAAGTTGTCTTGTCCTTTTGGCAAATAACAACAAACTAGCTGTAGCAAGCCATGGACATAGAGGAGCCATAACACTGCAAACTATAGCCATAGCATGTTAACCCATCATTACAAGGTAAGGCAAACAAAAAACATTTCAACAACACTAATGCCTATGTAAAACAAATATGAATGTATCCAATGCCTTTAATAAATACAAAATAAGATTATCAGTGCAAGCAGGGTCAGAAATGTATGCAATGATTATGCATTCAGTATAGAACATTGTTAAAGCTTAAGTTTATTCAAAGTTAAAAAGCAAAAATCAGTACAAGGGACATTCTCTACTATTTATTTGATTCATTCCGTGCCCCCTGGCTCCTGCATTCACTGAAATCTTTCACCATCAATTTACCCCCACCCCCACCATTGTAATTGTCCGGTTCAGTGGGAGTGAATAGAGTCGATGGACCTGTGACAGACACTTGTCAAGAGTGCCAGACTATGCCTACCATTTCTGATCCCTACCCCACTCATAGAAGCTGTACTATAGCTTCTATGAAATTAGCAAGATCTATGAATGGAGTGGAAAGACCTTACAATCATTTGCCCATCCTCCATTCATAGATTTCATGCCCATAGACTTCTATCTCACCAGGTTAGGTCTCTTGGGACTGTAGAGTGTGGTGAATAATTTAAACTTACTGTATATTCCCAGGGTGTGTCCAGGTGCCCAGGGACTTGTGGTAACCCATGGGATTGTGGGAGCCCAATTAATTATTGGAAAAGGAGTTAAACATTAAGACATTCTTTTCAGGGCTTAGGCAGGCAATCGGTTGCCAGGGGTGCACAAGTGAAAGATAAAATCTATGATTATAATAACACTTTAACAAAAATGTGAAATGCAATGGAAGTAATGGAATATTGCACCATGTTAGTATTTTCTTAAAATCCAAACCGTTCAATTAATACACATGGACTGCTGGTGTCTGCCTGAGATTTAGAACATTTTTATGATTTCAATGTTTTGTCTAACAAGTAAGAGGATTACTCTGACCCATTCACACATGTCTCACATCCCCCAAAACAACTACAGCTAAAATGTTTTTAGAAATCACTAGCAAAGATGAGCTCATAAACTGTAGATAGAAATGTATACATGAAAAGAATGCATTTACTCAAATTAAGTGCATGTGTGTTTAAGAAAAAGATACAAGCTTGCATCTATTAAAAACATAAATACTCATAAATGCTATGTCCTTAAAAATCCTGCACTGTCAGAACACATACCCTGTCAGTATTTAGGAACGCTGTGCTGTCAAAATGATTGCTGTTGAATATTTGCATTGCCAGCTTGTAATCACTGACTATTTTTTTTAAGCAAACTATCAGTAGAGATAGATAGAATAATATAAACTGTGAAATAAAAAAACATGTCCCCACTAGTATTTAGCATTTTGTTTATTGGAGATGGCAAACAGATCTACATAAATCCAGCTTCTCCTTAGATTAGTCCAATTTACCTATCAGGGATTTACCACATAAGATAGGCAGGATAACACAGTACTCTGATGGTAAAGGATAGCATCTCCCATGTGGGCAAGTGAACAATATTTAGACACATTATGAATCTAGTTGAAAGAGGTATCAGTCTGCTTCTATATAAAGAAATCATCATCTTCTGCTACATTACCTACAGGGACATCCATTTACATAACTAGGGTGGACAGGAATGCAAAATAAAAGGCATGCCCTGTCAGTAAAACATTTTATACAGCTCTACTGTTCTGAAATCCTGAAGAACTGTTTATTAAAACGATACTTGTTAGTGGACCTAGTTTAAGAAAAGCCAACATTGCTCAAACATGGATCAATGGATCTATTAGTCACACACCATTTAAAACTAAACAGTATCAGTGTTTATAATAGCTGCACAATATATCTCCTCTGCCATCTCTCAATGTATACAGTGCAAATACAAAAAATTGCAATGTATAAGAGATGCCCTAGCTGAATTTCAGTCCACACCCAGGTAGCATTTTGTTTGTTATAGTAAATAGAGTTGAGCGAACACCTGGATGTTCGGGTTAGGCGGATTCGACCGAACTTCACGGAAACGTTCGGGTTTGGTACCGAACGTTACCTGAACTTGACCCCGAACCCCATTGAAGTCAATGGGGACCCAAACTTTTCAGCACAAAAATGGCTGTAAAAAAGTCCTGGAAAGTGCTAGAGGGCTGTAAAAGGAAGAAAAATGTGAGATGTTATTAGATCTGCAATCTGTCCCTCAAAGCAGTAGTAATCTCTACCTAGTCCAGTATCAGATCGTTCTGTAATCAGATCGTTCTGTAATGCAGGATGAGATGTTATAGATCTACAATCTGTCCCTCAAAGCAGTAGTAATAATCTCTACCTAGTTATTATCAATGCAATCTGTCCCTCACAGCAGTAGTAGTAATCTCTACTTATTTATTAGATCTGCAATCTGTCCCTCACAATCTGTCCCTCACAGCGCCAGCAGCATCCTCTCCCTACACTAACCTGAGAGCATGTGACATGCAGCACTGTGACTCCAGCGGCCAATCACAGCCATGCCATTAGTAGGCATGGCTGTGATGGCTTCTAGGGAAAACCAGTGAAACGCTTGTTGATTGGCTGCCCTGCAGATATTCAACATGCGTGATAAAAAACCAGAACCCAGAACTCGAACCCGGACTTTTTCTCAAACGTTCGGGTTCGAGACACATGAAAGTTCGGTACGGACCCGAACTTTACAGTTCAGGGTTCGCTCAACTCTAATAGTGAATTAAGTACTAAATAGGGAATACATTGTGATTGTATGATGCTCAAATATAGCCTTTGAGTACCACATGTACTATTCATTAGGCAGGTAGGCTAGCAGACATGTTAAATGCAGGCTTTAAAACCAGAAATGTTATAGATGTGTGGATCATGGATATTTGAATAAGATATATACTGTGTATGTAGGAAAAAGGAAGCAGCACCTCTGCCTCTTTGGTAAATGAGTTTGTTCACACAACAGGAAAGTCACTTGCTTTAAGCTGGGTTCACACCTATGCTTATAACTAGTGTTAAGAGAACCCGGACTGTAACGTTCGGGTCCGTACCGAACTTTCGGGTGTCCGTGGCACGGACCTGGACCCGGACATTTCAAAAATCGTTCGGGTTCGGTCCGGGGTTCTGCTATTTTACTCCACGTGTTGAGAAGCTGCAGGGCAGCCAATCAACAAGTGTTTCACTGGTTTGCCCTTAGAAGCCATCACAGCCATGCCTACTAATGGCATGGCTGTGATTGGCCGGTGCATCATGTGACCCAGCCTCTTTATAAGCTGGAGTCACAGTGCTGCAGTCACATGCTCCTTGGGTTAGTGTAGGGAAAGGTAGCTGACTGCGTGAGGGACAGATTTGAGACATTTTAAGACCTGATCCTGCATCCTGAGATAGATTACTTTACTACTGCTGTCTGTGCTGTTGCTCTGAGGACAGATAGCAGAAATTAGAGATTTCACATACCGCTGCTTTGAGTTGCAGATCAAACTCTGCATAGAACAACGATCGCTACGATCGTGCTCTACGATCAGATTGTTGGGGGAATTTGAGATTTCAAATAC
>BLSH010289296.1:176413-187557 GCA_018402905.1 Glandirana rugosa
GTCCCGTGTCAAGACCTCCTGCTCCTCCTGCTCCTTCTACTCCTCCTCCTCCTCCTTAACGTCGTCCCACCGTGGGTTGCGTCGAGCCCCCGTAGTGACCTCGCACCGACCCCCCTATGTCTCCTGTCTCTACTATATGGACGGCGTCTCCTGTCGAACAGAAACGGAGACCCGTCGGACCGTGTGTACCGGCTGATGTACGACGTCACGGACGCGTTGCTGTCGGCTCAACGGGTGTAACATTGAAGAAGACTAATGACCCACGGGTGGGACGACCTAGGGGCAATGTTCCTGTTACACGGCAGGAATTAAGGGACCTCGCGTGTGCAAAAGACACGTTACGCCTCACGTTTACGTGGTGTCCGTGCGATCGTTCGGGTTCCGTCCGGACCCGGACCCGGACTTTGTCCCGAAGTTCGGACGGACCAGCAGAACCCGAACTTCCAGAGGTTCACTCAACTCTACTTATAACGCATCAAATTTGCATGACACTTGAAAACACATTATTTTCAATGTGTCCAGTTCACATAGGTGAGGTGCATTTGCACTCCGCATTGCACAGAAAACGTGTGCGCTCCAGGGAATTAAGGACGGCACATTGTCCTTGTAACGGGGATCCAGCAGGGTGGGCACCCAGTAATCAGAAGAAGTTACAATGTGGGCAACTCGGCTGTCGTTGCGCAGGCACTGCAGCATGTAGTCGGCCATGTGTGCCAGGCTGCCCAGAGGCAAAGACAAGCTGTCCTCTGCGGCAGGTATATCATCTCTGTCCTCTGTATCCCCCCAGCCACGCTCCAGTGATGCCCCCGAGCTGCGTTGGGTGCCACCCTGCTGCAATTCCTCCTCCTCCTCCTCATCTTCCTCGTCCTCCTCGTCCTCCAGAACTGTGCCCTGGCTTGAATATTTTTGACCTGGCCTATGCTGGTGCAGGAACCCACCCTCCGAGCCACTTGCGAATGACTGGCCTGATAACCGTGGAAATGACCCCTCTTCCTCCTCCTCATCCTCCTGTGCCACATCCTCTTCCATCATGGCCCGAAGTGTTTTTTCAAGGAGACATAGAAGTGGTATAGTAACGCTGAGAACAGCGTCATCGGCACTGGCCATGTTGGTGGAATGCTCAAAACACTGCAATACGCTACACAGGTCTCGCATGGAGGCCCACTCGTTGGTGGTGAAATGTTGCTGTTCCGCAGAGCGACTGACCCGTGCGTGCTGCAGCTGAAACTCCACTATTGCCTGCTGCTGCTCGCACAGTCTCTCCAGCATGTGTAAGGTGGAGTTCCACCTTGTGGGCACATCGCATATGAGGCGGTGAGCAGGAAGGCCGAAGTTCCGCTGCAGTGCAGACAGGCGAGCAGCAGCAGGGTGAGAATGCCAAAAGTGTGCAAAGACGGCCCGCATTTTATGCAGCAGCTCTGACATATCCGGGTAGTTTTTTAGAAAATTCTGTACCACCAAATTCAGCACATGCGCCAGGCAAGGGATGTGCGTCAAACCGGCTCGGCCCAGAGCCGCTACGAGATTTCGGCCATTGTCGCACACCACCAGGCCGGGCTTGAGGCTCAGTGGCAACAACCACTCATTGGTCTGTTGTTCAATGCCCATCCACAGCTCCTGCGCAGTGTGGGGTTTATCCCCCAAACATATCAGTTTTAAAACAGCCTGCTCTCATTTCCCCCTGGATGTGCTGATGTTGGTGTTGAAGGTGTTACGCTGAGTGGATGAGTGGGTGGTCGAGGAGGAGGAAGCGCAGTAGGAGGAGGAGGCAACAGGAGGCAAAGAGAAATGCCCTGCAATCCTCTGTGGTGGAAGGACATGCGCCAAATGGCTAGCCGGCTCAGGCCCACCAGCCACTACATTTGCTCACTGTGCAGTTAGAGAGATATAGCATCCCTGCCCGTGCTTACTGGTCCATGTATCAGTGATTATGTGGACCTTGCCACTGATGGCGTTGCGCAGTGCACACTTGTTCTTGTCCCCGACTTGTTTGTGCAGGGAAGGGATGGCTCACCTGGAAAAGTAGTGGCGGCTGGGTACCATGTACTGTGGGACAGCCACCGCCATCAGGTTTTTGAAACTGTCCGTGTCCACCAGACGGAATGACAGCATTTCAAAGGCCAGGAATTTTGAAATGCTGGCATTCAGGGCCAGGGATCGCGGGTTGGTAGGGGGGTACTTCCTCTTTCTCTCCAGTGTTTGGGAGATGGACAGCTGTAAGCTTCCATGGGACCATGTGGAAATGCTTGGGGACGGTGGCGGACATGGTGGCGTTGCTGTCATATCGTCTGTTTGCTGGGTGGCAGGTGACACTGTCACTGTAGAGGTGGAGGAAGAGGCCGAGGCAGCAGCAGAAGAGGAAGCAGGAGGAGGCCGAGACCTTTCTTGGATTTTGAGGTAATTATTCCAATTTAGATGCCTGGTCATGGGGGTTGGGCTCAGGTTGAGAACATTTATGCCCCGGCTCAGGCTATCATTGCACAGCTTGCAAACCACTCGTGTCTTGTCGTCAGCACATTGTCTGAAGAACTGCCACGCCGGGGAACGCCTTTGAGCTGCCTTTGGTGTGCTAGGACCAGGTGCCAACTCTGAGCTTTCATCAAGGGACCGGGAGGGAGACAATGTGAAGGAACTGGAGGCATTGTCAGCCACCCAATCTACTATCACCAATCGTTGAGGGGCATTCTGGTCTACCATATGCCGGTGAAGGTTCTGTTGGCTACCTGAGGAAGGTGTTTCCCTTGTGCATGTAGCTGGCACACCTCGACCACGTCCTCTCCTTCCAACAGGAGGTTCACCAACACCACCAACACCAGTGGCACCAGCTTCACCAGCAGCACCATGACCACGTCCCTTATTTGCTCTCCTCATTGGGCCCACAAATGTACTATGTAGCTCTAAGTAAGTATTTATTAATACCAATTAATACCCTTTTTTAAAAAAAACACCAACATAGCCGGACTTTTTATTTTGGTGCAAGAAATGCACTGCTCACAGAAACAGCTGGAAGCTCTCCCTTTAGAAATAGAAGATGATTCTTGAACAATAAATAATCTGTCACTTACAGCAGCAGCTGGAACCTGGCCCTAGAGGAGTAGGCAATGGTTTTTGAACAATAATCTGTCCCTCTAAGCAACAGCTGGAAACTCTCCCTTTAGAACTAGGAGATGATTTTTGAACAATAATGTGTCACTTACAGCAACAGCTGGAACCTGGCCCTAAAGGAGTAGGCAATGATTTTTGAACAATAATCTGTCCCTCTAAGCAACAGCTGGAAACTCTGCCTTTAGAACTAGGAGATGATTTTTGAACAATAATGTGTCACTTACAGCAACAGCTGGCCCTATAGGAGTAGGCAATGATTTTTTAACAATAATCTGTCCCTCTAAGCAGAAGCCTCTACCTAGTGCAGTCAGATCGCTCAAAGCAGCAGTATGTGAAATCTCAAATTACTCACACAATCCGATTGTGTACGATCTTAATGATCGTTGTATTAGGCAGGGTTTGATCTGCAATGTGTCACTCAAAGCAGCAGTATGTGAAATCTCAAATTACTCCAACAATCTGATTGTTGTGCAGGATCGTAGCGATCATTGTGTTATGCAGAGTTTGATCTGCAATCTGCAATCTGTCCCTCAGAGCAACAGCAGTAGTAATCTCAGGTTGCAGGATCAGATGTTAAAGTGTCTCCAATCTCTCCATCACAAAAACGCCGACAGCTTCCTCTCCCTACACTAGCCCAAGAGCATGTGACATGCAGCACTGTGACTCCAGCTTATAAAGAGGCTGGGTCACATGATGCACTGGCCAATCACAGCCATGCCATTAGTAGGCATGGCTGTGATGGCTTCTAAGGCAAACCAGTGAAACACTTGTTGATTGGCTGCCCTTCAGCTATTCAACATGCGTGATCAACTACCAGAACCCAGAACCCGAACCCAAACGTTTTTGAAATGTCCGTGTTCGTGTCCGGGTCCCGGACACCCGAAAGTTCGGTACAGACCCGAACGTTACAGTCTGGGTTCGCTCAACACTAGTCAGGAGACTGAGATGACCACTTCAGAACCTTCACTTTATTCTGCTGGAGCCAATGACAGTCGACTTGGCCTTGTGTTTTGGATCATTGTCATGTTGGAATGTCCAAGTATGTCCCATGCGCAGCTTCCTGGCTGAGAATGCAAATGTTCCTCCGGTATTTTTTGATAACATACTGCATTCATCTTGCCATCAATTATGACTAAATTTCCTGTGCCTTTGTAGCTCACACATCATCAAAACATCCACCTCCGTGTTTCACAGGCCTTGTTGACTCCTCTCCATATGTAGGGTTTATGCTTGTGGCCAAAAAGCTCAATTTTGGTCCCATCACTCCAAATGATTTTGTTCCAGAAGGTTTGAGGCTTGTCTCTGTGTTGTTTGGAGTATTGAAATTGGGATACTTTGTGGCATTAGCATAGTAAAGGCTTTCTTCTGGCCATGCAGCCCATCTTTCTTTAAGTGCCTACTTATTGTGCATCTTGAAACAGCCCCACCACGTGAGAGTCCTGAAGTTATTTGTGGGTTTTCCATTGCATCCCAAACAATTTTTCTGGCAGTTGTGGCTGAAATTTCAGTTAGTCTACCTGACCGTGGTTTGGTTTCAACACAGCCCCTCCTTTACCACTTCTTCATTAGAGTTTGAACACTGCTGGTTGGCATTCTCAATTCCGTGGATATCTTTGTATATCCCTTTCCTGTTTTATACAGTTCAACTACCTTTTCCCACAGATTCTTTGACAATTCTTTTGCTTTCCCCTTGACTCAGAATCCAGAAACGTCAGTGCAGCACTGGATGACAGATGCAAGGGTCTGTCAGGAGTCCAGAAACTCATTGACTTTTTTACACACACACACTAAGTACAAGCAAACAGATCACACGTGAGGATGGTTACCTTTTTTTCACAATCTTTATTTATTCAAAACCTTTTTAAATATTAATTACAAAAAAGACAAGATCTATCTCACATCCATAACATTTTACAGCAAAATATTCTTGTAGTAATATTTATTATATCCCCTGTGTTTGGGATATGTGCTTCTTACCACCTCATTCTATACCGCATTCATCCAATCATACATGCTCTTACAACCATTCATCACCCATACCACATGCTCAAAAAAAAAAAAAAAGTAAAAGTAAAAAAGAGGAGAGAGAAGAAAGAAAACAAAAAAAAAAATTACGAGAGAGATATAAACTGGGGAAAGGGGGGTGGGCTCTCATCAATATTACCTTTACATATATTCCCTTAGTTTTGCTGAAAATCGAAATTCATCCCATCCTTGCCATATTTGAGAGGTTGAGTTTTCTTGTCTTTCTTCTCTCATTATTGTACTTTCTATATTTTGCATTTCTCTCAGTTCACATATCCATTCAATTATTGATGGATCAGTCGTTTTTCCCCAATTTTGGGATATCACTGTACGTGCTGCCATTAGCACGTATCCCAGAATATCCTGTCTTATCTTTTTAATTGGTCCTTTAATCATGGAAAATAGGGCTATTTTAATATCAGGTTTTATCTGCTTTTTGGTAATATCATGATATATCTCAAAGATTATTGTCCAGAATTTAAATACTGATGGACAATAAAACCAGACATGGGACATTGTACCCTTCGCGTTGGAACATCTCCAACATAGTTCTTTATTCTTCTCTTTTATTTTGTGCATATCTACTGGACATTTATACCAATGTGTTAAAATTTTATAGTTTCTTTCTTGATGTCTAGTTGATAAGAACATTTTGTGTGATATAAGAAATGCCCTCTCCCATTCTTGGTCTGGGATCACCATTTCTAGCTCTTTTTCCCATTTGGTCCGAAATGTTAAACCTTCACTATTCTTCAGGATATTAAGTATCCATAAACCATTGGGAGTGTGTGGTTGGCTTTTGTTCTTTGTATTAGTAATTTTTCAAATTCTGTTAAAGGTCTATTTAGTGGAGCTTTTTGTCCTATTACTTAAATGTATCTATATAATTGTTTATACTGTATCCACTTATTTCTATAATCCATTTCCATTGATTCCAGTGGAGGTAGCTTACCATCCACCAGTGTCTGAACTATTCTTATGTCATCTTTCCCATACCATTTCAAAAATCGGGAGGCTTCTACTGCCGGTGGAAACTCCAGATTGGAGAACAGTGGTGTCATTGATCCTATCTGTGTGGATATTAGGATCTCTTTTTTCCTTTTAAAAGTGTGTCTCATACCTTCAGTGTAGATCTTACTAAAATGGATTGGTCTATCGTCTTTACTCTAAAATTTTTGGCGGCCGATGGTAGTGATTTCAGTTTTTGACCAATTACATCTTCTTCCAGTTTGACCTACTGCTTATTATCTGCATTGTGGAACCAATCCACTATTCTGTTCACAAAAACTGCACGTAGATACTTTCCAAAATCTGGGAGGGCCAAGCCTCCTTCCTTCCTAGATCTTTTCAAGATCCCTCTCGCTATTCGGGGCGTTTTTCTACCCCATGTAAAATCTCCCACTGCTCCCCTCATACGTTGCATGAGAGCCTTGGGAGGGTACAATGGAACCGTTTGGAATACATAAAGCATTTTAGGTAGGATGTCCATTTTTATTATGTTTACCCTCCCTATCCATGAGAAGGTCCCCCTATCGTATTTTTGTAAGGATTTTATTATACTTTGAACCACTGGGAAGTAATTTAGTTCTTGGAGTTTGTCTAGCTCCCGAGGGATTTCTACCCCTAAATATTTGATAGCCCTACTCTGCCACTTAAATGGAAGATTACCCTGTAATTTTTGTTGGGTTCCTATCATCAATGATATAGCTAGAGCTTCTGTTTTCTATAAATTAACTTTAAAGTTGCTGACTTCCCCAAACCGATTGAATTCCCTAATTAAGTTTGGAATTGTTACTATTGGGTTGGTAATATAGATTAACAGATCATCTGCAAAAACCGACATTTTATACTCTGTCTCCTTTACCCTAATTACCCATATATCTGAATTTTTACGAATAGCTGTCGTTAGGTGTTCCATTACTAGGACATAGAGCAAAGGAGACAGGGGGCACCCCTGTCGTGTTCCGTTAAAGATATCTATAGGATCCGACAAAGTGTCATTTATCCTTATTCTTGCCTTCGGTTCGTCATATAATGCCATGATTTTTTACATCATCTGGGGGCCCAGCCCCCATTGTCTGAGGGTTTCTTCCGGGAAGCACCATCCCATCCTGTCAAATGCCTTCTCAGCATCAATGGAAAGCAGACAGGATGGGATCTTTTAAAACCGAGGGGTAAACCCATCTGGGCTTGGGCTTTTACTTATGAACAATACATCTATTACTTTCTCTATTTCCAAGTTCGAGACCCCTAGCTCCAATTCTGTTTTGTTTTCTTCTGGTATTTCAGGAAGTGCTGTTTCTTCTATATACCTGCATACTTTCTGTTGAAATGTCTCGGTTTTTTGATTTTGGTTATTAACCCTATATAGTTTGGAGTAATATAAGAGGAAAAAATTGTCATTTCCTTTGGGTCATGTGTCATCTCCCCATTTGATTTCTGGATCTTTATTTATTATCAGACCCATAGATGTTCTTTGTTTTAATGCTTGGGCCAGTAGTTTTACTGGTTTATTGCCTTGTTGGTAAAATATTGTTCTAGTTTTATCTCTTATTTTTAATGTTTGTTCGTTCAAAAATGTTTGTAATTTAATGCGCGTTTCCGTTAACGCCATCAAATTGTTTGGGGTTGGGTTTTTTTTATGAATAGCTTCTAACTCCGCTATTTCCTTTAACGAAGATGTAATTTCCTTATTTTTGGTTGTATTTAATCTTGACTAGAGTTGAGCAAACACCTGGACGTTCGGGTTCGGAGGGTCCGAACAAACTTTGGAAAAAAGTCCGGATTCGGCACCGAACGTTGCCCGAACGTTATCCCGGACGTCGGACCCCATTGAAGTCAATGGGGACCCAAACTTTTAGGCACAAAAATGGCTGTAACAAAGTCCTGGAAAGTGCTAGAGGGCTGCAAAAGGAAGTAAAATTGGGGTAAGAGTAGGGCAAGTGCCCTACAAAAAATGGGGATAGAGAAAATAAATTAAAATCAAATAAAAAAAATGGGAAGGGGGGTGAATGTGGAGTAGGAGCCTAGAGGTTGACTAGGCTGTGACCATGGCAGTGTAGGTGGAAGTGGCGGTGGTCGAGGAGGAGGAGGAGGCAGCCAGCACTGTATTTTTTTTTTGTTTGTTTATAATTGGGGTAGCACCCAAAATATTGAGGCCTATTCAAAAAAACAAGTATACGAATGGCTGTGTGAGTCCGGTCTAAATTTTTATTCTCCACAAGGTACAGACAAGTCTTGTGGTATCCATGCCCGATTCATTTTAATAAAGATTAGCTTGTCCACGTTGGCTGTGGACAAACGGCTGCGCTTGTCTGTGATAACGCCTCCTGCCGTGCTAAACACACGTTCAGACAATACACTGGCTGCAGGGCAGGCCAGCACCTCCAAGGCATAAATGGCAAGCTCAGGCCATGTGGCCAATTTGGAGACCCAGAAGTTGAATGGGGCAGACCCATCAGTCAGTACGTGTAGGTGTGTGCACACATACTCTTGCACCATGTTGCTGAAATGCTGCCACCTGCTAAGACGTTGTCTATCGGCTGGTGGTGCTGTTTGTTGTGGCGGGCTGCTGACAAAGCTTTGCCACATTTCGGCCATGCTAACCCTGCCTTCTGAGGTGCTGGCAGTGGCACAGCTGCGTTGGTGGCCTCTTCCTCCTCCTCCTCTGCCTTCGCCTTGTGCTTCCGCTGAGCCCCACGGTGTCATTTGGGAATGCCCTAAGTAGCGCCTCTACCAGTGTGCGCTTGTAGTTGTGCATCTTCCTCTCACGCTCCAGTGAGGGAATTAAGGACGGTACGTTGTCCTTGTAACAGGGATCCAGCAGGGTGGCCACCCAGTAATCAGAAGAAGTTACAATGTGGGCAACTCGGCTGTCATTGCGCAGGCACTGCAGCATGTAGTCGGCCATGTGTGCCAGGCTGCCCAGAGGCAAAGACAAGCTATCCTCTTTGGGAGGTATATCATCTGTGTCCTCTGTATCCCCCCAGCCACACGCCAGTGATGCCCACGAGCTGCGTTGGGTGCCACCCTGCTGCAATTCCTCCTCCTCGTCATCTTCCTCGTCCTCCTCCTCCTCCAGAACTGTGCCCTGGCTTGAATATTTTTGACCTGGCCTATGCTGGTGCAGAAACCCACCCTCCGAGCCACTTGCGAATGACTGGCCTGATAACCGTGGAAATGACCCCTCTTTCTCCTCCTCCTCATCCTCCTGTGCCACATCCTCTTCCATCATGGCCCAAATTGTTTTTTCAAGGAGACATAGAAGTGGTATAGTAACGCTGAGAACAGCGTCATCGGCACTGGCCATGTTGGTGGAGTACTCAAAACACCGCAATACGCTACACAGGTCTCGCAAGGAGGCCCACTCGTTGGTGGTGAAGTGTTGCTGTTCCGCAGACCGACTGACCATGCGTGCTGCAGCTGAAACTCCACTATTGCCTGCTGCTGCTCGCACAGTCTCTCCAGCATGTGCAAGGTGGAGTTCCACCTTGTGGGCACGTCGCATATGAGGCGGTGAGCGGGAAGGCCGAAGTTCCGCTGCAGCGCAGACAGGCGAGCAGCAGCAGATTGAGAACGCCGAAAGTGTGCACAGACGGCCCGCACTTTATGCAGCAGCTCTGACATATCCGGGTAGTTTTTTTAAAAAATTCTGTACCACCAAATTCAGCACATGCGCCAGGCAAGAGATGTGCGTCAAACCAGCATGGCCCAGAGCCGCTACGAGATTTCGGCCATTGTCGCACACCACCAGGCCGGGCTTGAGGTTCAGTGGCAACAACCACTCATTGGTCTGTTGTGCAATGCCCGTCCACAGCTCCTGCGCAGTGTGGGGTTTATCCCCCAAACATATCAGTTTTAAAACTGCCAGCTGTCGTTTCCCCCTGGATGTGCTGATGTTGGTGTTGAAGTTGTTACGCTGAGCGGATGAGTGGGTGGTCGAGGAGGAGGAAGCGCAGTAGGAGGAGGAGGCAACAGGAGGCAAAGAGAAATGCCCTGCAATCCTCGGTGGTGGAAGGACATGCGCCAAATGGCTAGCCGGCACAGGCCCACCCGCCACAACATTTGCCCAGTGTGCAGTAAGCAAGATATAGTGTCCCTGCCCGTGCTTACTGGTCCATGTATCAGTGGTTATGTGGACCTTGCCACTGATGGCGTTGCGCAGTGCACACTTGATCTTGTCCCCGACTTGTTTGTGTAGGGAAGGGATGGCTCGCCTGGAAAAGTAGTGGCGGCTGGGTACCATGTACTGTGGGACAGCCACCGCCATCAGGTTTTTGAAACTGTCCGTGTCCACCAGACGGAATGACAGCATTTCAAAGGCCAGGAAAGGATCGCGGGTGGGTAGGGGGGTACTTCCTCTTTCTCTCCAGTGTTTGGGAGATGGACAGCTGTAAGCTTCCATGGGACCATGTGGAAATGCTTGGGGACGGTGGCGGACATGGTGGCGTTGCTGTCATATCGTCTGTTTGCTGGGTGGCAGGTGACACTGTCACTGTAGAGGTGGAGGAAGAGGCCAAGGTAGCAGCAGGAGGAGGCCGAGACCTTTCTTGGATTTTGAGGTAATTATTCCAACGCAGCTTGTGCCTTGAATTTAGATGCCTGGTCATGGGGGTTGTGCTCAGGTTGAGAACATTTATGCCCCGGCTCAGGCTATCATTGCACAGCTTGCAAACCACTCGTGTCTTGTCGTCAGCACATTGTCTGAAGAACTGACACGCTGGGGAATGCCTTTGAGCTGCCTTTGGTGTGCTAGGTCCCTGGGTGCGGTGGGTAGTAGCAGGCCTACTGTCTAGGGGACGCTCGCTCTGCTTTTGCAACCTGCTTCCTCTTTTGCTGTGCTGGTGCCTCTGTGCGACCACCACCTCTTCCTCCAAACTCCACACGTCACTCGCATGACCCTCATTCCATGTGTGGTCTAGGACCTCATCATCCTCCACATCATCTTCCACCCACCCTTCACCACTGCCCTCCTTGTCAGTCTGCACACTGAGGCAAGCTGCAGCAGTTGGCAC
>BLSH010289296.1:201706-212021 GCA_018402905.1 Glandirana rugosa
AGAGGTGCGACCTAGTTCCGGACGTTAATGACTCTTCGACCCCATATTATGGTCTGTGGTGTCTACTATTGTTGGTGTTGGTTGCTTTGTTGGAGGAGGGGAAGGTACCTGTGATTTAGACTTGTAGCCTTATAGATATTGTTTTTCTACAACTTGTGCAATTGGGAAATCATAGTATGGAAGGCTGTTCCCCACATCAAACAGCGACAGTTTTGGGGTGCTTGAGAAAGGGAGGTCGACTACTAGTCGTGTTATGACAATCACGACGTCATGATAATGACTATCATGTCAAGTAACAATGGTCAATTATGCAAGAGATGATAATAGTAGGTGGGTTTCGGAGCCTCGGACTTCTGCGTTTGGAAATTAGTGTTGATATACGACGGTACCGCTAATGAGGGAGAAAAGCAAAGTTATGAGCAGTATTCTAGAAAAGGTTAGCTTGTTTGTCTTCAGGGTATATTGTTATGAAATGTTATTTTTGCAATAATAGTAGAGAACGTATTAACTGGTAACAATGAACTGTACTATCAGTAATAGTACTGCAGCACTAACAGTATTGTGCTGATCATCAGCTGGAGGGAAAGAGTTCGTGGGGTTTTGACAGCGACAAACTACACCCCTTGTCGGAAGGTATGATACTAAAGGGTTAACGTGTTCAACATCTTTTTGTTATAGATATTCCGATGTTCAGATTTAGTGTCCATGGAAGGGGAGGAGGTTGTTTCGTTGGTTGTGGTTGTTATCATCTGTGGTGTCTGGTATTATACCCCAGCTTCTCAGTAATTGCAGGCCTTGATCCAGCGTGGAGATGTGATGTTTGGTCCCATTTTTCGTGACCATAATTTTGGTAGGGAATCCCCATTGGTATGGGATTTTATGATTATTGAGGGCTTTCGTGATTGTATTGAGTTGTTTCCTCAATTGGCGTGTATATTGGGATAGGTCCGCGTACATTTGGATCTTGGCATATGGGGGAGGCAGTTGACCCATTTGCCTCGACTTGCTCAGTAGTCGGTCTTTTGTGTGGTAGAAATGGACTCTCATGAGCACGTCACGCGGAACCTCTGGTGGGAGATGTGGAGGTTTAGGGAGGCGATGTATGCGGTCAATTATGGCTTCCTGGTGTGGTATTTCTGGTAGAATTGTGGTTATCAATTTTTTTGCGTATGCATTGAGGTCATTTGGCAGGATATTTTCTGGGACTCGTCTTAATTTTAAATTGTTTCTTCGGGATCTGTCTTCCAGGTCCGCCATCTTAGCCTTCATCCATTGCTGTTCTTCGCGTGTGTTTTCAACTGCATCTACTAAGTCGTTTACTGTTTCGGTCATAGCTTCCATTTGGTTTTCCGTGCGCTGTATTCTTTTAGAGATGGTATGGATTCCGAGGCTGAATTTGTTGAATAGGGCCATGATATCGTTGTGCATAGAGGTTTGTAGTGAGACAAGCATGTCTCTCATGGTGGTATCTAACACTGGCTGGCCTGACGTGGGGAATTCTGCTATTGGAGAGAAATGGCTGTTTTGGCTGTTGTTTTCTCTGTTGTCTGGATCCCCCATGTCTAGGCGTTGTTTCGATTTGGCTGGGCTGTTGCTTGTTGAAGATGCTGGTGATGTAAAGAGATCTTGGTCTGGCTGTGACGTTATGAGTGGTATTATACTAATGTCAAGTATAATATATGTATGAATAGATGTTGAACTGATACACTCTCCGAGCAGGTGTGCAGCTGTAGGGTTAGGTGTCCATCCTGCTATCCGTCGGTCATCAAAGAATTGGCATATATCTTTGTTCTAATATACTTCCTTGAGATATATAGTTGTGTCTGTTGATCTGATCCTTGATCACCTTTTAAGCTTGAAGTAAGGAATTAAGCTGGGTAGGGGATCTGTTTGCTCTATTCTGTGTTTTGTAAGCAGTTATGTTAGTGAGCGGGCCTTGGGTGTAGTAAGATGGCGGACGCCTTGTGCATGAGTAGGTCTCACTCCGGCCGCGGGTTCGCGTAGTTGGGCAATCCGCCTATGACTACGCGGCGTTCGGATCTGCTTCGGATGTTTTGAAATGCTCGTATTGCGCTGATTGTGGCAAGCGGGTGTCCCCTGTGGGCCGTGGATGTAGGTCGAGGGTCCCGGCTGGTGGTACTGGCCTCTAGTCCCCGGCTCGCGGCCTATGTTGTTCCGGAGCGGCTTTGGGCTAGATTTCCCCTTCTTGAAGTCGGTCCGCTGGCGACCGCTGGTGACCAAGGGGCAGATGGGTGTATTTTGTGGTTCTTACCCGACCTTGGAGTGGATGGATTGGGGTTAGATTCGCCCTCGGGCTCGGAGCTCCAGAGAGATGCGTCCGCTCCTCGTCGCGTCAGGCCACGCCCCGAGATACATATTTTTTAAACTGAAACTAAATGACTTTCTTTTTACAGTAGCGAATATTTATGTTCCCAACATCAATCAAGCGGAGTTTCTCTCTACCACTCTCACCAGACTACTCTCCTTCGGGGGTCCCTGCTTTATTGTTGGGGGGATCTTAATGTGGCCTTCTCACCACCTGCAGACACCTCACCAGGTAAGTCCGCTATCCCTACATCCTCTCTAACACGTATCAAATCCCAACTTCATGAGGCACATCTTGTAGATGTCTGCTGGGTACAACATCCTGGAGAGCGTGATTATAGTCACTTCTCCGTAGCACACAATTCCTGCAGCAGGCTGGACTACTTCTTGATCTCACAATCTTGATTCACCTATACAGTCCTCTATAGGCCACATCCTTTGGTCCGGCCATGCCCCGGTTCTCCTTTCTCTAGAATGCCCCCCTAGATCCCGTATGGGAGCCTCATGGAGGTTAAATGACAACCTACTGTGAGACTCAGTGTGCGTAGCCGAAATCTCCAAAGCGATACAGAATTTTGTAGCTAACCATGCACCAGATTCAACTACACCACTTACACAGTGGGAAGCTTTGAAATGTGTCATATGTGGAGTTCTTATCCAACATGGCACCTGACTGAAAAAGATTAGAACGTACGATATACGCAGACTGTTATCCCGAATCGCCAAACTCGAACCACTTCATAAAAGAGACCTGGCACCATCCACTTTCGTTGAACTTTCCAATGCACATTGAGATCTGCTTCAGATCCTAGACTCTCACTCACTAATCACTCAGGGCAAAAACTCATTACTATTCTTTGGCTAACAAGTGTGGCCAACACCTCGCCAGACTTCTTCACCCGCGGCCTCCTTGTCATTCCATCTCGTTCATAACCCAACCTAATCAGGATAACAATATTACTCTGTTCTGTATAACCTATCACGTCACTCTACACACACCTCTACTTCCCCACAATTGGACAATATGCAGGCCTATATTGCCAAGATGGCACTTCCAGGAATTAACCCACTAGATGCCGCAGACTTAGACAAACTCCTCGCCGTCCCCGAATTCTTAGGCGCAATCAAATCTTTAAAACTAGGAACATGCCCTGGCCCAGACGGTTACACTCCCAGGTTTTGTAAAACCTTTGCTCCCCTCCTGGCACCATTCCTAACTCAGGCATTCAATTCCATAAATGATGCTACGCTCCCCTCCAGGAGGCTCCTATCCGCTACCGTCTCCGTTCTCTTGAAACCAGGAAAGGATCCCTCTCAATGTGGCAGGTACCGTCCCATATCCCTTTTGAACATAGATATAAAACTTTTTGCCAAAGTCCTAGCCAACCGCCTATCCCCTACCCAAAATTATCCATAAGGACCAGGTTGGTGTTGTCCCTGGACACGAGGCCAGGGACAACACAACCAAAACAATACACCTTATATCTTACATCCAACGACATCATCTAAAGGCATGCCTGCTATCTTTCAACACTGAGAAAGCATTTGATAGGGTGAATTGGCGCTTTCTCTGTCTCTCCCTAGAACAGTTGGGCCTGGGCCAGTCGTATATATCCAAAGTGATGTCACTCTACTCTAGACCTTCCGCCTCAGTACTGGTTAATGGTTTCTCTTCAGAGCCCTTTGACATTTCGAATGGCATGCACCAGGGGTGCCCCCTCTCCTCCCCACTTCTTTTTGTTATAGTTATTGAACACCTGGTGTGTGCCATCCGGCAGAATGATTCTATCCAGGGTATCCTTACCCCATCTTCCCACCATAAATTATCTCTCTACGCAAACAATCTCTTGGTATATGTACAGCAACCTCATACGACCCTACCCTCTCTTCTCTCGGAATTTAAGCATTTCAGCACCTTCAGCAATTTTAAATGAAATATGTCCAAAACAGAGGCTCTTAACTTATCTTTATCCACCCCCACACTATCATCACTTTGCTCAAATTTTTCCTTCCAATGGCAACCCAAATATTTATTATATTATATATATTTATTTTAACCTGTCTAACCTCTTCTCACTAAACTACATTCCTATTCTTTCACATATTAGAAAGGATCTAGAGACTTGGGTGGGTTCTTCTTTACCATGGTTTGGCCGCATCAATACTCTTAAAATGGACATCTTGCCCAAATTATTGTATCTTTTCCAAACCATACTGGTCCTGATATCCAAATCGTATTTTGCCTCCCTCCGTTCACTCTCCGTTAAATTCTTATGGCATCAAGGCTTGCCCCGAGTCAAATATAAATTGTTAACACTCCCGAAACTCCAGGGGGTTATGGGACTTCCAGATTTAAAAATATACCATAAGGCCACTATCATGACCCGTATACTGGAATTGGTTCCCCCGCCCCATACTTAAAGTCTCCGTGATGGTCGACAAGACCTAGCACCCATAGACATCAGAGCCTTATTGTGGGGCTACAAGAGGGCCATACCCCACCTGCATTTCTCCTCACCCCTAATGTTAGCTGCCTTGAACTTATGGTATAGAAGAGGACTTTGTTCTACTCTATCCTCCGATCCGTCACCCCTAATGCCACTATTCGACAATCCGGCCTTCCCTCAGGGTGTGGGAGCCTACACGGTTGACTCATTCCAACGATCCTTATGGCCTCAGACACATGATTTCATACACCCCCAGTCTGGTACCCCAGTGGTCCCAGCCGGCCCCCGCAATTGGCTGATGTCTTTACATATGATTACTTTTACAAAACCACTTTTTCACTCCTCCCAAATACACCGCCCCCTCACAGAGTTTGAACACTTAAGTACTTTACAAGAAATGCCCAGACATTTGCTCTCCTAAATATACGTCCTCCTCCACACACTCACACATACAGAACTACCGACCTATACTAGGTTATGGTCGAGAGACCTGGGGATTGAAGTTTCAAGGGAAGAAAGGCAAACCACTTCTCATTTCATATCATATCATTTCATTTCATATCTAAATCCTCTATATCTTGCCACTCACAAGAGAAACATTTTAAAATGCTCTATCGGTGGTATGGGACCCTTGGACCCTCCTTAGAATCTTTCCTGGCTCTCCAGCAGAGTGCTGGCATTGTGAAGGGGCTCTTGGAACGTACCTGCATGTCTGGTGGGAGTGGGAGAGAATACGTCCCTTCTGGGACCAAATATTCCAAGTTTATAAGCATTTATATGATGAATCCTTAACTCCCTCACCTAAGATTGCTCTGCTATCTATCCTTCCTGGTTCCTTAGTATCCCAGAAGAAGTGCCTCCTCCGGTTTCTCTTATCAGCTGCCAGACAACTCATCCCGTTGTACTGCAAATCTTCTATTACCCCTCCCCTTGCCCAATGGCTATCTACTATGAACGACATTATGGGAATCGAGGAGAGGCTAGCGTTGGACAACAATACATTAGACAAATATAAGGTTCTATGGTCGATCTGGCTTTGCTTCTCCACCTCTGATACCCTCACTAACCTTTTAGGTCCAGGACAAGCCCCAGTATCGGACAGATAGAAAGTGCCGTATTGGTTAGATGGGCAATCCCACTGGGCCGGGACCTCCCAGCAGACCCCCCCCCCCCTTGGTTTACCTTCCCTCACCTTCCTCTACTGATCTACTTCTTTATTCCTCTATACGCGTCTATCCTTCTCTTTTTCTCACATTTCCTATATCTTTCTTAACTTTGAAAATATCATGGAACAAGTTTTTTCTACCCTTAAAAGTGGTTTTCTGCTTTTTTCTATTGTTTTCCCTGACAAAGTAAAGTTATCCTCACTTGTCTTTGTTATTAATCATACTGTGTTACTTAATATATGGTATTCCACTATGGACGAGAGCCACTGAGTGGACATATAGATTTATTATCACCTACCACTTTATATCTAATCATATCATATCTAATATGTTTTCCATTATTAATAAAAATATTTTCAACTCTAAATAGTAGTGTCTAAAACTATTTAGACAATATGAAAAAAATCTGAGCAAAATCAGTCCAGGGCATTAAAGAGAAATAGAGAAAGAGAGAGAGAGAGAAAGTGAAAGACTCACTTTACTGAAGCAACAATAGGCAATATCAAAAATAGCACTGCACTGCCTCACTACTGTAAAACTTCTTTCTGCTGTGAACATCCAATTTAAAAAACAGTGGCTAAAATGTAGTTCCAGAAAGATTTCTGGATTATGCAAGTACTCTAACAGCAGAAGATTAGGGTTTCTGTATTATTACAAGCTTGATGTTTTGGAACTACATTTCCCATGATTACAATTAAAGGTACGGTGAATCAAGCTTTCAAGTTGTTCCACATCCTATTAACCCCTTCAATACAGGACACTTACATCCACTTCCTTCCCAGACCAATGTTCAGCTTTCAGCGCTCTCACACTTTGAATTAGAATTACTCAGTCATGCAACACTGTACCCAAACAAAATTGTCACACAAATAGAGCTTTCTTTTGGTGGTATTTATCACCTCTGGGTTTTTTATTTTTTGCGACATAGTGAAAAAAAGCAAAATGTTTGAAAAAAAAACACTTTCTTTTAGTTTCTATGATAAATTTTTGCTGATAGGTCATTTTTGTTCATACATTTGGGCCAAAACCTATACTGCTACCTACCTTTGGTAGAAATAACCCAAATCAGTGTATATTATTTGGTCTGTGTGAAAGTTATAGAGTCTACAATTTATGGTGCCAATTATTGCAAATTGATCACGCCTGATGTACTGATGGCCTTTCTCATTTCTTGAGGCCCTGAAATGCCAGGACAGTACAAATACCCCCCAAATGACAAGTTTTTTGAAAGTGTAATTTTTTCTCACAATTCTTTGGAAAATGAAGTAATTATTATTATTATTACTATTATTATTATTATTATAATTTTTTTTTTTAAACAAAATTGTCATAACAAATTGTTATTTCTCACACACAGCATATGCATACTTCCAACTACACCCCAAAATACATTCTGCTACTCCTCCCGAGTATGGCGATACCATATGTGTGAGACTTTTTCACACCCTGGCCCCATATAGAGTCCGAACATGCAGGGATCACCATCTGGCATTCTAAGAGTAGACATTTCACATCTAATTTCCTAACGACCTATTACACATTTGAAGGCCCTGGAGCACCAGGACAATGGAATTACTATTTTGGAAAGCAAAACCCCCCAATGTATAATCTATGAGACATTATGAGTCTTTGGAAAGGTTCATTTTTTTCCACAAGTCTTTAAAATACACAGAGATAAAATGAAAACTCTTTTATTTTTACACAGAGTGGTCAATTTATAAGATATTTCTAACACATAGCATGTACATAGCAAAAATTTCACTGAAAATTACATTCTGCTACTCGTCCTGAATATGATGATACCACATATGTGAGACTTTTACACAGTCTGGCCACATAGAGAGGTCCAATATGCAGGGATCACCGTCAGGCATTCTAGAAGCATAAATTACACATAAAATATCCTAACGACCTATTACACTTTTGAAGGCCCTGGAGCACCAGGACAGTGGAATTACCCACTAAATGACCCCCTTTTAGAAAGCAAACACCCCAACATATATATTCTATGAGGCATAATGAGTCTTTTATAAGGTTCATTTTTGTCCACAAGTCTTCGGAAAAAAAATGAAAACTTTTTTTTTTTTTTTAAACAAAGTTGTCAATTTATATGATATTTCTAACACATAGCATGTACATAGCAAACATTACCCCCCAAAATATATTGTGCTACTTGTCCTGAGTATGGCGATACCAAATGTGTCAGTCTTTTACACAGCCCGGCCATTTAGAGAGGTCTAACATTAAAGTAGTACCTTCAGGCATTCTAGGAGCATAAATTACACATCTAATTTCATTCCTACCTATCACACTTTTGAAGGTCCTGGAGCACAAGGACAATGGAATTACCCACAAAATCACCCCATTTTGGAAAGCAAACACCCCAATGTATATTTTATGAGGCATGGGCTGAAGATACAGTCAGGTCCATAAATATTGGGACATCGACACAATTCTAATCCTTTGGCTCTATACACCACCACAATGGATTTGAAATGAAATGAACAAGGCATGCTTTAACTGCAGACTTTCAGCTTTAATTTGAGGGTATTTACATCCAAATCAGGTGAACAGTGTAGGGATTACAACAGTTCGTATATGTGCCTCCCACTTTGTAAGGGACCAAAAGTAATGGGACAGATTAAAAATCATAAATCAAACTTTCACTTTTTAATACTTGGTTGCAAATCCTTTGCAATCAATTACAGCCTGAAGTCTGGAATGCATAGACATCACCAGACACTGGGTTTCATCCCTGGTGATGCTCTGCCAGGCCTCTACTGCAACTGTCTTCAGTTCCTGCTTGTTCTTGGGGCATTTTCCCTTCAGTTTTGTCTTCAGCAAGTGAAATGCATGCTCAATCGGATGCACATAAGGTGATTGACTTGACCATTGAATAACATTCCACTTCTTTCCCATAAAAAAACTCTTTGGTTGCTTTCGCAGTATGCTTCGGGTCATTGTCCATCTGCACTGTGAAGCGCCGGCCAATGAGTTCTGAAGCATTTGGCTGAATATGAGCAGATAATATTGCCCGAAACACTTCAGAATTCATCCTGCTGCTTTTGTCAACAGTCTCATCATCATTAAATACAAGAGAACCAGTTCCATTGGCAGCCACACATGCCCACGCCATGACACTACCACCACCATGCTTCCCTGATGAGGTGGCATGCTTTGGATCATGAGCAGTTCCTTTCCTTCTCCATACTCTTCTCTTCCCATCACTCTGGTACAAGTTTATCTTGATCTCATCTGTCCATGGGTTGTTGTTCCAGAACTGTGAAGGCTTTTTTAGATGTTGTTTGGCAAACTCTAACCTGGCCTTCCTGTTTTTGAGGCTCACCAATGGTTTACATCTTGTGGTGAACCCTCTGTAGTCACTCTGGTGAAGTCTTCTCTTGATTTTTGACTTTGACACACATACACCTACCTCCTGGAGAGTGTTCTTGATCTGGCCAACTGTTGTGAAGGGTGTTTTCTTCACCAGGAAAAGAATTCTTCTGTCATCCACCACAGTTGTTTTCTGTGGTCTTCTGAGTCCGGTGCGTTCTTTCTTTTTAAGGATGTTCCAAACAGTTGATTTGGCCACACCTAATGTTTTTTCTATCTCTCTGATGGGTTAGTTTTGTTTTTCAGCCTAATGATGGCTTGCTTCACTGATAGTGACAGCTCTTTGGATCTGATATTGAGAGTTGACAGCAACAGATTCCAAATGCAAATAGCACACTTGAAATGAACTTGGGGCCTTTCATCTGCTCCTTGTAAATGGGATAATGTGGGAATATCACACACCTGGCCATGGAACAGCTGAGCAGCCAATTGTCCCATTACTTTTGGTCCCTTAAAAAGTGGGAGGCACATATACAAACTGTTGTAATTCCTACACCGTTCACCTGATTTGGATGTAAATACCCTCAAATTAAAGCTGAAAGTCTGCAGTTAAAGCACATCTTGTTCATTTCATTCCAAATCCATTGTGGTGGTGTATAGAGCCAAAAAGATTAGAATTGTGTCGATGTCCCAATATTTATGGACCTGACTGTAAGTAAGATTAAATACCTAGGCATATCTATAACTAGATCACCCACCGACTATATTGTCCTTAACATAGAACCATTAATTAAATCCAAAACACAAGTATGGACTAGACTCCCTCTGGGTGTAATGGGCCGTATGAATCTGATTAAAATGGTACTCCTCCCCAATATCTTGTATATGCTATGGCATACCCCAATATACCTGTCTTTAAAATACTTTAAGACTATAGAAGCCCTACTCAAACCCTTTGTTTGGGGAAGAAAAGAGGCACAAACTAGTGTGGAGACTACTCAGAAATCCCGCTGACCTGGCATGCACAGCACTACCAGATTTCAA
>BLSH010289296.1:222205-233284 GCA_018402905.1 Glandirana rugosa
CCGAAGTCTCGCACCCGAACCCGGACTTTTTTTGAAAAGTCCGGGTCCGGGTCCGGGTCCCGGACACCCCAAAGTTCGGTACGGACCCGAACTTTACAGTCCGGGTTCGCTCAACTCTACTTGTGACTCATTTGTATCCATGTTGGGACTAATATTGGAGGACATTTTAAGTTTCTCGAAGTCTTTGCCTATGAGTTTTAGAAAGGCCTACTCTGTGTTGCTATCTCCCTCCCTGTCGGTTGCGATTGATTATATTGATTGCAGCTGACAGTGGGAGGGTTTGCACAGATATTTAGCCACAATTACAGCCATCCACCTAGTCATTCCCCTGGGATATGCATGGCATGAGGACGTATATTTCCACTTGTCTAAAATTCAGATAAATACCATATTATATACTCTATATATCTACTTGCAAACTTACCATCTGCTAGGACACTTTTTTTAGTTGACAGCACATTTATATTTGATCAAATGGGAAACTTATATATCTACTCAATAATGTTGATATAATTGATTATATAGACACGCTCTGAAGCCTGCTCTGGCCCTATAGTTTCTAGGGTTTTTTTGTGCAGTGTCATTGTTGTTACACATATATATTACTATCTTCTCTTCCTTAGTTTTTATTATTTTTTAATGCAGTCAGTAAATCACGCAATATAATTAGATAAACATCTCCCTTTTATCCTTCTTTACTTATAGGTGACCATTTAATATATTTAACCACATCAATACCAGGCACTTAACCCCCTTCCCGTCCAGACCAATTTTCAGCTTTCAGTGCTGTCGCATTTTGAATGACAATTGCGCTGTCGTGCGACGTTGTACCCAAACAAAATTTTTTACATTTTGTTCTTACAAATAGAACTTTCTTTTGATGATATTTGATCACCTCTGGGGTTTTTATTTTTTGTGCTACAAATAAGAAAGAGGCTGAAACTTTTGAAAAAAACATGTTTTTTTCTGTTTCTGTCACAAAACTTTGTAAATAAATACATTTTATGATGGACACTGATAGGTGGTACTCATATACAGCACTGATGGGCACCGATAAGCATCAAAGATGGGCACTCATAGGCAGCACTGATGGGCACTGATAGGTGGCACTGGGCACTGATAGGTGGCACTGATAGGTGGTACTGATAGGTGGCACTGGTGGGGGCACTGATAGGTGGCACTGGTGGGCACTCATAGGTGGCACTGGTGGGCACTGATAGGCAGCACTCATTCCCTGGTGGTCTAGGGTGGCATCTGTAATTGACACTAAGTGCTATCTATGCTGGGCATTGTGCCCCTTACCTGGTGGTCTAGGGTGGGCTCCATGATGGTGTCCCTGGTGGTCCTGATCAGCACCCTGGTGGTCCTGGTCAGCTCCCTGGTGGTCCGTGGGTGGGCGCTCCCTGATGGTCCCTGGACGGGCTCCCTGGTGGTCTAGGGTGGCAATCCTAGGTGGCGCTGTGCTGATAAACAATCAGAGCAGACCCCCCTCTCAAGAGAGCCGCCAATTGGCTCTCCACTACTCGCATATTCAGATGCGAGTAAAGGAAAAGCCGATACACGGCTCTTCCTGTTTACATTGTGATCAGCTGTGATTGGTCACGGCTGATCATGCGGTAAAGAGCTTTCCGATGGAAGCATTTTACCGAGGCTGGTAATGTGGTGCGTCAGACTGACTCACCACACCACTGATCACCACAATGCACACCCCCGGGGAGCATGATCGTGGGTTATACTGAAGACATCATATGACGTCCAGTCAGGATAACGGAACACCCGCCTGGACGTCATTTGTTTATAAGCCGGGAGAGAAGTGGTTAATATATATACTGCTGTTATTATATACTTTATTGTTCATTTTTGGGAATGCAATATTCCCTTTATTTCTTGTTCGCCTTTGGTCAATAAGGTCACTGGTATGATGGATATGATTACTTTACCACAGTGATTACATCACCTCATATGTATTCTCACATTTAAAACTTTGATCATAAAACCACTCTCTGTTTGCAATTTTAGGTTTTTGTGCACCCTTTTTGACCTCAGTGTACCCACTGCCCAATCTGGAGAACTTTTAGAAAGAGATCCACACGATATGTATACAGCCAACGTAGTTGATACGCCATACATTCCAGACGTATACCATATTAGGCATATAGTATGAATATCCGAGACATGGTCCCATGTGTTTTCATATATTTTAAATCATTTTTGGAATGTCATTCACTACATCCTGGAATTTTTTGTAAGTTAATGCTACCAATGCCACATTGACCGGACACATATTTTCAGAAAATTATATTCCATAAACTTTAATGTTTACTGACTTTTTGATATTTGATATTTACAGTATTTACAGTACAGATGTATGACCAACCTCCAAATACCGCTGAGGAAAGAGAAATGTATGCTCTGAAATGTCGGGTAGAAGTCCGATATTGATGTATTTATGTATATTTTGTACATTCCAACTAATTTTTAGATAATTGTGGTATATATTCTTAATCAATAAAATGTATGCTTTTGATACTTTATTTGTTTATGTGCATTTAAAGTCCACCCTAGGGTACATTTCCCATGATGCTGAACTACACTGCAGAGTCCATCAGCATCATGGGGAATGTAGTTCCAAAACATCTGGGGTGCCAAGGTTAGCCATCACTACTATAAGGATTTAGTAGCCCTTCCAATGGACCTTGTGGTAACTTTTAATCTAGGCTAGGGCTTATTTACTATTTCTTGAATCGCTTCAACTTGCTTTTTCTTTTTTAGTTCCTATAATGGTCATTTTATATCATTATTTTTATAATCACTTTATTCAGATTTTTTTCATTGACAATTAACAGAGAATATGTCAAAGGAATACAATCATATTACCCTATAGGCAGGGTAGGTTAGGTTCTATGTAAGTAACAAGATAGATATGTAACTTCCAACATCATTTAACAATATTTATAGAAGGTTGTGATGTCTACAGGGGAGGGGGGGGGGGCAAAGGTAAGTACATGAGTTCTTCTGTTTTCAAACCTGTTGAAACCCTTGTCCTGTCAATCGGAGAGAGAAAGTGACTGGGATGTCTCCCTCTCCCCCCCAAAAGAAAGTGCCTCAGGTGCAGGCTCAGAACACATCAATAGCTGTGTTGCTACATGTCACTATGTTACATATATGTTCAAAACAAGTAGTAAAGCCCCAAAGACCATAAGTTGCAGATCCAGAGGGATATCTAGTGAGGTTATCTCCCGTATATAGCGTTGGATCTGACAACAGAAAGATGTAACTTGCGGGCATGTCCAGAAATGATGAAGTTGTGATGGGCGTTGGGTTTGAGATTAGCTGGTAGTGCTCTTAGGTTGCTGTGCAGTATAGCTGGTAGGTTGTAAGGGACTGTCATTGCAGATTCCAGATGAAAGTTTGAAAATTTGGATTGCTGGGTTAGCCAGTCTAGACCTATGCATAGGAGGCAAGATAGGTTGTAAACCCGAATGCGGGGGATTCCTGCCCCTCCTTCGCTCCTCAGTAGATATAGTTTGGGCAATGCAATGCAGGGTTTTTTCCCTTTCCATAGGAAAGCCGTTAAGGCTCTGTTGATTCTTTGTACATCAGCATGTTTAATCAGGATTGGAATCGTCTGAATTGGGTACAATAGGCGTGAGAAACTCACCATTTTGTATAGATGGCATCTCCCGAACAGCGAAAGAGGGAGGTCTTTCCAAGCCTCAAGTTCACTTGAGATCTTTTTAACTAAAGGAGGGTAATTTAGTGTGTACAGGGATGTTCACTCCCAGATATTGATATGGTGTCATGCTATTGGGAATGGGGAAGTTAGTGTCCACAAGTTCCTTCCTTGTGTATGAAGGGGCAGAATGTCACTTTTGTTGAAATTGATTTTTAGGCCGGAGCATGTTTGAAATTGTACAAAGATGCATTGAATTTGTGGGATATCTTTATGTGGATTGGCCATGAAGACTAAAATTTCATTGGCAAAAAGGGCAGTCCGCAATTCCTCCTTGCCTATATTGACTCTGTGTAGAGGTGCTTGTAGGTTAAGATATCGGGAGAGTGGTTCCAATGCCAGATTGAATAATAAGGGGGACATCCCTGCCTAGTCCCTTTGTGCAATTGGATGGGGTCTGAGATAATTCTGGCTGTTACCACCCTGGCTGAAGGAGTGGAATAGAGGCTTCTGATGAAGTGCGTTATCAGGCCCGAGAAGCCGAAGGTCTCCAGGGTCCGCGACAACCACTGAAAGCTGACGTTGTCAAAGGCTTTCTCGGCATCGAGTGCAATGATAGCAAGGTCTTTGGAAGGGTTGGTCTTGGCATGTTCTAAGACTGCCATAACTTTCCTTATGTTTGTGGATGCCAATCTGCCTTTGACAAACCAGCTTGTGCCGGGTGCACCAGGCCTGGGAGTATGTATG
Organism: Glandirana rugosa; assembly: GCA_018402905.1. Classification (NCBI taxonomy): domain Eukaryota; kingdom Metazoa; phylum Chordata; class Amphibia; order Anura; family Ranidae; genus Glandirana; species Glandirana rugosa. Next base: position 226,626 of record BLSH010289296.1, read on the forward strand.
CTAGGCATGAGGCAATTATTTTAGACAGTTGTTTGGAATCTACATTTAACAATGAAATAGGGCGGTATGAGTCTGGCTCTGTGGGATCCTTGCCTTTTTTTGCTATCAACTTTATGTAGGTTTGTTGCCCCAAGGGGAGGTAAGGTCCTCCATCCCAGATTGTGTTAAAAACTTGCAGCACACTGAAGTCCGGGGTGCGGTTCTAGACTTTGTCAAAGAAATCATCCCGGGAATACCCGAACACTGTCTGGAACTCGACAGAGTCCATAGAGCCCTTCAACCATCGCGCTCAGACGGGTTACCTAGAGACATTATAGTGAAGCCGCATTTTTTACAGTGTAAATGAGGAAATCATGAAGGTCTCTAGAAACTCTCCCAACCTTTCCATACAAGGTCCCACCATTCAAGTCTTTGCGGATCTGTCTCCATTCACCATCCAAAAGAGAAGGGCCCTAAAGCCACTACCGGAAGTTCTAGCTAAGTCAACCATCAAATACTGGTGGTCCTTTCCGTTCCGATTGTCCTTCACCTATAAAAGCAAAACATACGGCTTTTCTAACTTCCAGGAAGGGGAGCAACTTTTGATTAGACTTAACCTCATCTCCCTTGACTCCTCTTCCACTTCAATGCTCAAGAGCTTGGGCTCGTCCAAGCGGCCCTCTCCTCAGAGCCAACTACCCCCAATTTGGCGTAAACAGCAACCCAAGCGTGCCAAGGACTCCCATCCACCTTTATTTCTTGGTCATGATCCCCGATTTCAGCTCCTGGTTCCCAGTGGCAAGAGAGTTCCTGAACTTTAAAGTATCCTTTTTTCCACTTCGGATGATTCGTTTACCCTACCTGTATTGGGGCCACATATTCTTGGTATTCTCTCCCTCCCCCAGCTCCCCCAAGACCTAGAGGTTTCGGGGGGTAGGGGAGCTTATTCCTCTGACAAATTGACTACTGGTTTTTAGGCTACTGCTATCGTTGCGGTCGGCGGTACCCACTCGTTGGTTATCTTACGGTTGATCCTAATACTACTACAAGTCTTCCCCCAGGGGATTCACTAAATTGTCCTTTGTTTTCTAGTTGTGGGTCCTGTGAAACCTGTAGAAGTAACGTTATCAACACTAATTGGTTTCGGTTTCACAGAAAATCCTATGTTCTTGTTTTTTGTTTTTCTCTGTTTTGGGTCTAAGATTCTGGCCGAAGCGGACGTCATGCTCCTCCCTCTGTTTTGGGGAATCGGATGTTGGTATTCCCTCAGACAGATGTACTTCTGCTGAGCTGGCAGACATGTTGTTGCCACATCCTGAGAATTGGGGTGACTCTTGGATCCCCTACTGTCAGGATTCTGAGGGGGCACGCGGCAGATTTATGCCGCTCCCCTCCTAAGTTCTCTGTTCTTCTCACTATTTCTTTGTGTCTCTTTTTCTTACTTACCCTGTTCCTTCTCTTACAACTCAGGCACCAGGGAAGCCCAGTTCTGGCTGTATCACAAGGGGTCATTCTTCAGATCCTCTTGCAGGGCAAGTGTCACCCCTCCCGCTTTCAGTTCCAGTATCAGGTAAGCTCCCGGGTAAGCTCTCTTATTGTGACGCATAAATCTCGACCCCTGAACTATAGCAATGTCTATTAATCCTCCAACCTCCCTGAGAATAGCAACACACAACGTTCAAGGCCTTAATTCTCCTATTAAGAGGAAAAATATTTTCTCTAGCCCACTCCCAGCACATAGATTTGCTCCTTTTACAAGAAACTTCCCTGAACAGTTTAATCCCAAGTATATACACTCCAAATATCCTCAGTTCTTTTTATCAAACACACCTGACAAGACTAGAGGGGTGGGAGTCTTCTTCGCCAAGTATGTAGTCTTTACCTCCCTGAGAGAAATTAAAGATCCGGAAGGCAGGTTTCTCCTCCTAAAAGGGACCCTGGGGGGCCTACTGTATACTTTTGTCTCATATTATACTCCAAACCAAGGCCAGGCAAAATTTCTCCACAGATTGTTTAACCTTATTATGCCCCACCTAGAGGGGCATAATGGGGGGTGATTCAAACACTGCCTTGGACTACATGCTGGACAAATCAGGGTCGGGACATTCCCATCTGCTGCGTCCACCAATATATAGCCTCAAATTTGTCAAGCTTCTCCACTCGTTGGGGCTTATAGACATCTGGAGGGAACTCAATCCTAGAAAGAGGGACTATACACACCTTTCCGCCCCCCACAAGAGCATGGCTAGGATAGACCACATTTTTGTACCTGCCACTGTTGCCCCCATTATCTCCAAATCTTACATCAGAGACTCTCCCTTATCAGACCACTCGTCAGTTATAATACATATTAAAGCGAATGTGGGCCAAAGGAGGAATCCTCAGTGGAGCTTGAACGAGACTCTTTTAAATAATCCTGTTCATTGCATTCTGCTAGAAAAAGAACTCAAAGAATACTTCTATCTGAATGATAACAGGGTAGTCTCTCCTCCGATTCTATGGGCAGCTCACAAGGGGGTCTTAAGGGGTAAGATTAATCAACTTTCCGCCAAGCTCAGAAGGGAGAGGAAGGTAGACATAGAGAATCTGGAGTGGGCCTTCTACGATCTCTCCAGATCCCACAAGAATAACCCAACTCCCCAATCCAGGGTCCAGTTAGAAGCAGGGAGGGTAGCATTAAATCTTGCTTTTACCACTAGTGCTGAGAAACAAATTCAATGGTCCAAAGCACATTTCTACTTACAAAAAGACCAAATAGGCCCTAGGCTGGCGGCCAGGTTGTCCCTTAGATTTAGGTCCTTCTTCTTCCCAAAGATAAGGGACTTTTCAGGTGACCTTACTCAGAAGCCCCAACGAATTATGGCACTTTCTCAAAACTTCTATGCCAAACTCTATGAGTCAGGGAGATCAACTCCCTCCCCACCCCTCGCCTCTTTCTCAAATAACATTTCACCCCACAAACTCTCGAAGGATCACATAGCATCGTTAGAACAACCGTTTTCTGAAGTGGAAGTCATGGAGGTAATTAAAAACCTCAGAGATGCTCCGCTCCTGGCCCCGATGGGTTTTCTACAGGCTATTATAAGACTTATGGTCCCATCTTGGCTCCTTACTTAACACATTTTTTAAATTCTCTACAGGCTGGGTCTTTGCTCCAGAATGAGGCCAACAGGGCCTTTGTATCGGTCATTCCTAAACCATTCCTAAAGACCATTCGGACGTTAGCAATTATCGGCCGATCTTATCAATCAATAATGACCTTAAAATTATGACTAAAATTATAGACAACTATGTCCATACGGACCAGGTGGGCTTTATTCCGGGTAGGCAGGGCCCAGACCAGATCCGCAGAGCGGTAGACATAATCTCCCTACTCAAGTCGAGTTGGGATGGCGGCCCACCCCAGGAAGGGTTCCTTCTATCCGTGGACCTACAAAAAGCTTTTGACACGGTAGATTGGACATACCTTTTTGACATCCTCAACAGATGGGGTTTCGGCCCTAAATTCCTTCAGACCCTGAGAGCCCTCTATTGAAACCCTAGCGCCCAGGTCAAACTTCAAAATTATTTCTCAGATCCTTTTACTATTTCTAGGGGAACTAGACAGGGATGCACCCTTTCACCTCTAATATTTGCGATTGCGATGGAATCTATTGCAATTGCTATTAGAGATGACCCATACATCAAGGGGGTGAAGTGTGGTACCAGTATGCACAAATGTGCGCTATTTGCAGACGATCTACTTCTATTCATTTCGTCTCCCCTCACATCCACCCCCCGAATAATTTGTCTCCTTCAAGAGTCTGGGGAGGTCTCTGGGCTGCGCATAAATTGGTCCAAATCAGCGGCTTTAAATGTCTCGATCCCAGAGTCAACAGTGCTTCGACTCAGGGAGCTCTTTCGGTTCTCTTGGAAATGCCAGTCAACTACCTTATCTGGGGGGTCAACCTGGCAGCCAGCATCAGCCAGCTATATGAGGTCAATTACCCTCCCTTATTTAAGAAATTAGCTAATGACCTTTCTAAGTGGGATCAGGAGGGCCTCTCCTGGCTAGGCAGGATACACTCAGTCAAGATGAGCCTGCTCCCTAGGGTTCTTTATTTTTTTCGAGCACTCCCTATCCCCATTAGGAAACCCCAACTGCTAAAACTACAATCTCAAATCTTGAAGTTCATCTGGGGCTCTGCCAATGTTTTGTACAGAAGACGTAAACAGGGTGGGCTTGGACTTCCACACCTCTACAAATATTATCTGGCAGCTCAATTAGCTCAGTTCTCAACCATCTATGCCAGAGGGGACAAACCTGACTGGACAATGATTGAAAGGCAGGCGGTACCGTTAAACACAATAGATTATTTAGTGGGGGCCACTTTCAAATTGAGGCCCCCAGTCCTTGCTCCTACCCTGTCACATTCTCTAGCCCTCAGCGACTCATTTCTCAAACCCCCTAACTTAATATCAAACCTCCTCCCCCTTGATCACCTCTTCAATAATCCCCGATTCCCACCAGGCCTAAACATCTGAGCCTTCCAATGGTGGACTAACAAAGGCCTTTTCTGAATAGGCCACTTTTTGACCCCTTCGGGTCCTATGACTTTTACTCACTGCATTAATAAGTTAGACATGCCCCCTTCGGAACAGTTTCGCTTTCAACAAATACACCATTTCCTGATCTCTTGGTGGAAGCTTAGGAATTATTTTACCAACATTACACCTTACGAAAAATGGTGCTCTGAGCTAGAGGTTCAAAGGGGAGGAATTTCCCTGATTTATGCATCACTGGTGGAGAACCCAGACAAGCCTCCTTTTGCAAGGAAATGGGAAAAGGATTTGGATGTGGTCTGGGAGGTGGACAGGTGGAATTCTCTGTTTCAGAGATCCTTCAAAGGGATAGCTAATATTGCTTTAAGGGAAGCCAATCTAAAGGTACTCACCCGCTGGTACTTGGTACCAACCAGATTGGCAGCCATGTTCCCGAACTCCTCAAACCTCTGTTTCAGGGGATGAAGTATCATGGGCTCCTTCTTCCACACCTGGTGGGAATGCCCTTGTATTAGGGGTTTTTGGAACAAAGTGTTCCACTTACTATGAAACTTCACGGGACATCCCTTTTCCCAGAACCAGAAAACGGCCCTTCTTAACTTCAGACCAGATGGCCTTTCCAAACCCCTATTTAAACTTACCCACTTCATTCTGCTGGGCGCTAAAATAACAATCGCTAGGGCCTGGAAACGTCCCTCAGTGTCCTTTGCTGCTGCTAAACACAAAATTTCCTGGATCATGACTCAGGAAAAGCTTGCCAATATTATATTAGACTCCTCATCTAATTTTGATCTAGTCTGGGAGCCCTGGAGGAAATTTTTAAAACTTCCAACTTGACCCATGACTCCCCTTCACTCCCTCAAGGCTCCCTGGTGCCACCTACTTCTCTTTTCTCTCTTCCTCTCTGTCTCTTCTGTCTTTTGTTTCTCCTATGGTCACGTTTCCTAATGTGTCACATTGGAAGCCTCGGTGTAGTTGGCGACTGGTCTGTGCAGTTTCTCCCCAAGTTGGTGACTGAGAACAGGCGCCGACTACTTCTTTAGGTAATTTTGTCTCTAAACCTATATTTGATGTGTTTGATCTTAAAACAGTTTTCAGTGGTTATTTGGGTCATGGCAGGCCTACACGAAACACCCAGTTGTGATCTTTTTTTTAGCTGTTTCTTTTCTCAGAGCCGTGAAGATTTCATGCCTTCAGGCCGGAGGCACTCGGAATCCCCTAGTCCATAGCTAGTTCCCATAGGGGGTGGATCTGGGGGTGTTTTGTTTACTTTACACCTTTTCTTTTTTTTTCTTGAGTCCTCGGCCCACACTTATGCCTATCAGAACCTCTGGTTCAAATTTTTCCTCCTGAGTGCCCCGTTTGCTTTATTTTTTGATACTTGATTGCCTCTACCAATACTTTCTTCCAATGTGTTTGTCGATGTTTATATGAGTGGATGTTTTGGAATTCTATCTATTTCTTGTAAAAGACCCAATAAAATCTTTTGAATGAAAACTTGCAGCAATGTGGGCGAAATGTACTGTTTAGTCAATTTATAAAATTCTCCCGTTAGACCGTCCGGTCCAGGGGATTTGCCGTTTGCTTGGGAGTAGAGTGGAGCGAACCCGGACTGTGAAGTTCGGGTCCGTACCGAACTTTGGGGTGTCCGGGACCCGGACCCGGACTTTTTAAAAAAAGTCCGGGTTCGGGTCCGGGGTTCTGGTAATTTTAATGAAAAATCTTAAAAATGCTGTAAAAAAGTCCAGGAAGGTCCTAGAGGTCTGCAAAAGGAAGGAAAATGGGTGTAAGGGTGGGACAAGTGCCCTACAAAGAAATGGGGACAGGGAAATCACTTTAAATATTTTTAAAAAAATATAACATAAAAAAGCAAAAATGGAGGTGAATGGGGATCATCTTCAAACTGGGTCTGAAAAGTATTAATTAACAGTAGAGGCCATAGAACTGTTCTAAAATCATCTTCAAACTGTGTCAAAAAAGTATAAATAAGCCGGAACAACCCATATCACTGTTCTGCAAAATGTGTGTGTCACTTTAAATATTACCGGGAATAACTGCACATCTGTTCTGCAAACTTATTTCAAGTCTGTGTGTCACTTTAAATATAACCGGGAATAACTGCACATCTGTTCTGCATT
>BLSH010289296.1:245881-276124 GCA_018402905.1 Glandirana rugosa
TCCGCTGAAATATCGCAGTACCGCAAAAAATCGCAGATCGCCGCCATTTTTAGTAAAAAAAAAAAAAAAAACCCCAAAAATGAATTCTCATCATCCGTAAATGCGACCACTTTTGCGCAAACCAATCAATAAACGCCAATTGCGATTTTTTTTTATCGCAAATATGAGGAAGAATATAAATCGGCCAAAAACGGTGAAAAAAATGTTTTTTTATATTTTTTTTTTGGATTTGTATTTTAGGAAAAAGTAAGAAATTTGGGTTTTTTTGCAAAATTGTCGCTCTTCTTTTGTTTATAGCGGCGATCAGAAATGACGCAGCAGTGATCAAATACCACCAAAAGAAAGCTCTATTTGTGGGAAAAAAAGGACGCAAATTTTGTTTGGGTACAACGTCGCGCGACCGCGCAATTGTCAGTTAAAGCAATGCAGCGCCGAATCGCAAAAAGGGCTCCGGTCCTAAAGCTGGAAATACTTCCGGGGCTGAAGTGGTTAAAGTGAACCTTTTTATTCTCCAAGCATGTACATGTGGCACTCTTTTTCTTTCCCCAAAATGTTAAGTCTAAGTAAATTAAATATTGCTTCTACTGATGTGGAAATTGCAACTGTTTTCCAAAGTCAGCAGATAAGTCCTTGCTTCTATCTACTGTATCAACATTCCCTTAGCAATAGGGTATGGGCCTCAAATAGATCAGGAATTTAGGAGGTATGGGAATATCATCATTTTAAAAACAGTAGAAATGGAAAACTAGAAAAAGTGGAATTTTATTTATACAACATTTTTAAAAGGAAACACATATCCATATATACAGTATGAATTAAAGGAACATTTATAATAACATCTGAATAGTATGTATTGTTCCAAGCTGGTATTGCTGGTGATAAATAGCTACATTAAGGATTGATTACACGTTATGCCCTCAGTCTTATCTAAGGATATTGTATCACTAGCAATACCAGCTTGGAACAATACATTCTTTGAAGATGTTATTATAAATGTTGCTTTTATTCATATATATGGATATGTGTTTCCTTTTAACAATTTTGTATAAATAAAATTAAATTTCTATCATGTTCTTGTAAATTCTTGAATACAGAGATAGTCCATTTATCTTCCTCCTGGAGGCATAATAGGGGTTGCCTCTAGTTTTCCATTTCTAACATTCCCTTAGCAAAGACTATGGATGGGGTTTAGGTTTGCAGTGACATAGAGCTCACTGCAAACTCTGGCTGTTTGCCATATTCTGAAAGGTAAACTAAATAGCAGAATTCTCATTACTGCAGAAAATAGTATAAGGGGTGGTAGATAGTGGATGACTTCTTCTGGCTAATACAAAATAAGTGATATTTCACACTTCTCCTGTTGTATTAGTCCAATGGATTTACATTAAAGTGATACTAAACCCTAATTGCAAGAAAAAAATAGGATTTTTTCTTAGGATTAGGAGACAGTTGGATAGGTTGGGGTAGGGAGTTCTAAAGGATGGGAGAAGCTCTGGAGAAATCCTGGAGGCGAGCATGGGAGGAGGTGACAAGGGAGCTAGAGAGCAGGAGGTCTTGGGAGGACTGAAGAGGGCGGCTTGGTTGGTATTTTGAGACTAGATTAGAGATGTAGCTGGGGGGCAGAGTTGTGGATGGCTTTGTGAATTATTGTTAGTACTTTGAATTTTATTTGTTGGGTGAGTGGAAGGAAATTAAGAGATTGGCAGAGAGGGGTAGAGGACACTGAGTGGTTGGCAAGGTGGATAAGTCTTGCAGCAGCATTCATTATGGACCGAAGGGGGAATATTGTATGTAAAGGTAATCCAATGAGGAGAGAGTTGCAGTAGTCGAGGCGAGAGATAACCAGAGAATGAATTAGAACCTTGGTGGTGTCATTGGTTAAAAAGGGGCATATTCTAAAGATGTTGCAGATGCTGAGGTGGCATGATTTGGACAGGGATTGGATGTGGTCCTGAAAGAACAGTTCAGAGTCTAGGGTTACCCCTAGCACCCTGGCATGTGGGGGTGCACTAATAGTTGTGCCATTGATCTTAACAGAGAAGTCAGGGAAAGGGGCACGTGGGGGAGGAAATATCATGAGCTCAGTTTTAGATAGATTCAGTTTGAGGAAGTGCTGTGACGTCCAGGCTGATATGCCCATGGAGTCACCCATCTGGCTACATGACTAGTCTTCTTAGGTTCACTAAATCCCATAGCCCTGACGGCAAGTCACACTTCTACTGCTTATTGACAGCTATTGGACTCTGCACTGTTCATGCTTTATTATTATCATACAGGATTTATATAGCACCAACAGTTTGCACAGCGCTTTACAATATAAAGGGATGCAATAAAGCAACACTACAATTCAATACAAGAGGGTTAAGAGGCCCCAGCTCCTGTGAGCTTACAATCTAATAAGGAGGGGCTGGTGAAATAAAAGCTAATAACTGTGATGGATGACCTTTTGGGAGAGTCAGAAGATTAGGCTTCCTGAAAATATGAGTTTTCAGGGATCACCCAAAAGTGGACAGAGTAGGAGATAGCCGGATAGATTGGGGTAGTAAGTTCAAGAGGATGGGAGAGCTTAGCTGTGTATGTGCAGGGCACAGGGAGCATGCTTCACTACCTGAAAGTTTAAGGGGAATGGCACTGAGGACCTGGAACCGATGATGGTGAGCAGGGGTAAGTAAATGTTTGGGTACACATATTAAGAAGATATGTACTGGGTAATGTTGCACTGCTTGACATTACCCAGTACATTAAAAAGCCATGGGTTTAATAGGGTTTATTATCACTTTAAAAAAGAAACAGTTTTTACTGGAGTGAACATGCACCAATCTTAAAGTGGTTGTAAAGGCTTAAAGTTTTTTACCTTCTATGCATGAAGTTAAAAAACCTTCAGTGTGCAGCTGCCCCCTTAGACCCCCTATACTTACCTAAGCCCAATCTTGATGAAGTGATGTGCATGAGACCCAGGTCTCTCCCCCTCTCCTGACTGAGATGCAGTAGCAGGAGGCATTAGCTCCTGCTGCTGTTCATCACAGCCAATGAGGTGGGAGTGGGGGGTGGGGCTGATCCACACTCTCTGTGTCTTATGTACATAGATAGCTGGCTCCGGAACGAGCATGCATGAGTGCCTCCACAGCAAGCGGCTTGCTATGGGGCACTTGGCAAGGTTGAGGGGACCCGAGAAGAGGAGGATCGGGGCTGTTCTGTGTCAAACTAATGCACAGAGCAGGTAAGTATGACATGTTTGTTGTTTTTTCTTTAATGAAATGTTTTCCTTTACAATCACTTTAACTACTTGCCTACTAGGAACTTTCACCCCCTTCCTGCCCATGCCAATTTTCAGCTTTTAGTGCTTTCACACTTTGAATAACAATTGCACAGTCATGCAACGCTGCACCCAAACAAATTTTTTAGCATTATTTTGAGACAGATAAGATAGAGATTTATTTTGGTGATATTTAATCGCCACTGTGTTTTTTTATTTTTTATTAAAATTTTTGTTATAAAATGTTGTAAATAAGTAATTTTTTTCCTTCACTGATGTGCGCTGATGAGGCTGCATTGATTGGCACTGATGAGGCAGCACTAATGGGCACTGATGAGGCTACACTGATATGCAGCCCTGATGGGCACTGATAAATGGAACTGATGGGTATTGATAGGTGGCATTGATGGGCACTGATAGGCGGCACTGAAAGGAGGCACTGATAGGCACTGACAGGCATCACTGATGGGCACTGATTGGCAGCACTAGTGGGCAATGATTGGCAGCACTGGTGGGCACTGTTGGGGCTGCACTGATCATCAGGCCACTGATGATCAGTCCCCTGATTATCAGTGTAGGTGTTCCCTGTGTGGATTTGCCAGTTGTTGGCTCTCCTCTACTAACACACTGTCAACAGGAGAAGAGGATTGTCAATAGTCAACAAATCCAGTTTACTCTGTTATCAGATACAGCTGATTACGAGGTAAAGGGCCTTCATGATTGGCTCTTTACCCCAAACACAGATCACTGCCGACGCACGCCGCAGGGGGCACGCAGGAAGCTTGAGCACAGGAGAATGTCATATGACAACCTCCCACCAAAACCCAGGCCCTTAGTCGACTGGTTGTGGTGTAGCAAAAAGTGTCTGTGGACACTGTGGTCCACAGACCCTTTCTCTATAAGTCACCTATGGGTTTGGCTTTTGGAAGCCATTCCCCCTTGCGACTCTCTGGTGGAATGTTTCCAGCGACTTTGTCGCAGGGAAACTTTTTGCATATTTACCTTGGGGTCCTTGTCGCCTGGGGGACTCAACGAAGGGCTTGAGGTTAGCATCATTCTCAATTAATTATATCTGTATTGGAGAGCCATGTATTTAAGACTAATTGTATTTAATTTGCATTTATATTGGTAACGTAATATGAATTATGATTTATGCATTTTATCCAATAATTATGTTAGTGTAATTTTGCATGTAAAAATATTCCCATTCCATTATGTACAGGAGTGGACTGGAGGACCCGTATCATTGGATCACACACACACATATATATATATTAAAAACATGCATCAATATATACACACATATATATATATATATATATATGTGTGTGTATATATTGATGCATGTTTTTATACAAATTATATATATATATATTCATTTTTTTCTTTTTTTCATTTTTTCATTTTTCATTCAATTAATTATTATTGTTATTATTTTTACATATATATATATATATATATATATATATACATATAATTTCTTATTATTTTTTAATCCCCCTTTTTTAATTTTAATTTCCAATGTTAACTAGTTTGGACATTTACCTATAATTATGTGTCTTTGTCTTTGCCAGATATTGCCAATTATTCACAAATTTGCCTTTTTGACTTAGTCATGATTAGTTTAGGTGTTTTTTATGATCCTCCCTTCTCCCCATATTATAAGCAGCCCCTCATTAGCTGGACTGGTCAGCCTGAAGAAGGAGGTGGAGCCTCTGAAACATTGCTTCAACCAGTCCAGCCTGTGTGATGCCTTTTTCTCCCTCTCTCTTGCCGTAGCCTGTCATGTGACCCGCTGCCAGTGACGTGGTCGCCACCCAAAAGTTACAGTTGGTCCTGCCACCACCGTGTAATCTCTGGTAACAGCACCTGTTTCAGCCTCTCCACCTGCAGGAGCAGATTCTACAACATCAGTCTGGTGGACTCTGCGTTTTTTCCATCCTTACCCCGGGTTTTCATCCATTGCATGCCCTGCTGGGGTCCTCCAGGCCAGCTCCTTATTTGGTGTGATGTCACTGAGGTCCGGATACACTGCTCGTAAGATATTTTAATGTAAGTTGCTACAATACATTTTTGGTGTTTTTATTCTTACTGAAACAATGTTTGCCCCTAATTGGTTGTTAGGGTGTGTCCTAGCTACTTAGGATGCGGGGCTGACTAGCCATCTGCATGCTAGCATCTGCTGACCTAATTGACTGCTAGGATGCCTACGACTACACAATCATTGCTTGGTATGGTGCATTATAACAACCAATGATGCTGTGAAAACAAAAAAAAATGACATGGGGTTCTCTCAAAATCCATATCAGACCCTTATTCTAGATAAGGGGGCCCACGGATATCCAGCCACCACCCCTATATAAATGAGTAAGAGGTGCACAATACCCATGCTTACTCATTCACATAAAAGAAAAATAATGACCATATTTGGTCAATGATGTCACTCAGGATCCCCTACCCATTTGTTTACATTCAGTTTCTAGGCTTGGAAATTTAATTTGTGGTGAAAGTCCATGGGGCTAGCCATGTTGAGTACATGTGGCCTTATATGTTTCAGAGAGGAATGCTCACAGCCCCACATCCCTAGGGGCTGCATACTTGAATATGGGTTTGATATGAATTTTCGGGTATCCCATGTTTTTTTATTACCTGGTTTTTGTTTGGGGGTATTCCTTTAACCACTTCCCGTTCATTATCCTGACTGGACGTCTATTGATGTCCTCAGGATAATTCGCAATTGCGCGCCCACGGGGGCATGCATCGCGGCGATCGGTGGTGCTGTGGGTCAGTCTGGCACACCGCATTACCGACCGAGGTAAAAGGCTTCCATCGGAAGCCTTTTACCATGTGACCAGCCATGACCAATCACGGCTGATCACTGTGTAAATAGGAAGAGCCTTTTATTGGCTTTTCCTCTTCTCAGGTCTGCAGACCTGAACAGTGGAGAGCTGGTCGGCTGCTCTCCTGACGGGGGAGGGGGCTGCGCTGAATGTTTACCAGTGCAGCCCCCCTCAGAATTGCCACACTGGACACCCAGGGAGCCGACCAGGACCACCAGAGAGCCCCCCCAGGGACACCATAAGGAGGGTGCCCAGGACCACCAGGGAAAAGATCTGAATGCCACTCAGGGACCACCAGGGAGCCCCCACTAGACCACCAGGTAAGGGCAATATAGTGCACTGTAGGGATGGCAATGTGCCCATATGTGATACCTGCCAGTGCCATCCCTAACAGTGTTATATGCACCAGTGCCCACCAATGTCCACCTGTGCCACCTATCAGTGCCCACCTGTGCCACCTATCAGTTCCCAGCAGTGCCACCTATCAGTGCCCAGCAGTGCCCATTGCCACCTATCAGTGCTGTCTATGAGTGCCTATCAGTGCCGCATATCAGTGCCCATCAGTGTTGCTTATCAGTGCCCATCAGTGCCCATCAGTGCCCATCAGTCCTGCATATATGTGCCTCATCATCAGTGCAACCTTATCATTGCCACCTCATCAGTGCCAATCTGCACTGCCTTATCAGTGCCCATCAGTCTAGCCTCATGAGTGTAGCCACATCAGTGCCCATCAGTGATGGAGAAAATGTACATATACAAAGTTTTGTGAAAGAAACAAAGAAAAACTTTTTTTTTTCAAAATGTTCTTTTTTTTATTTGTAGCACAAAAAATAAAAACTGCAGGGGTGATCAAATACCACCAAAAGAAAGCTCTATTTGTGGGAACAAAATTATAAAAACGTTGTTTGGGTACAGCATCACAGGACAGCGCACTTCTCATTCAAAGCGCAACAGCACTGAAAGCTGAAAATTGGTCTGAGCGGGAAGTGTTCTAAGTGCATGGTATTGAAGTGGTTAAAATCCATATGACGCTCTCAGCAAGGATACGAGTATGGCGTGAAGCTTTAAGGGAAACAATGCCTTTTTTGTATTTTTTTTAGGGCCCCCCCACCTTACAATCCATATCAGACCCTCATCTAAGATAAGAATCTTGTATACATGTTGAGCGGAATCCAGGCTGTTTTGTTTACAAATGGAACAAAACAACCAGGAGATCTTGTTTAGCTGAAACTGAAATTATTTTTTTCTTTGTAAATGCCACTTTTGCTTTAGTACTTCATGTAGGTGTGTTATTTCATGTGCATGTTAAAGGTTTGCCCTAAGCATGTTATAAAAAGTATTGTGTATCTTTAACGTTGCCATTTAAGTATTTTAAAAAAGTGGTGAAATCTTGACTGCTCCTGACTGCTCTCTGCTAAATGGTAATTTTAAAAAATTACATTGGTACATGTCCCCCCAGGGCAGAGTTCAGCCATGTGTTTGACAATCAAATGTCATTTAGTGGCAAATGTATTTTTTTATTCTTTCTAAATGTCACTTTTTCTTTAGTACATCCTGCATGTGTTCCACTCCACAGGCAGGTTTAAGGCATCCTCCAAGCATGTTATTTAAAGAAATTGTGCATTTTTAATGTTTCACTTTAGACCTTATTCATAGGGCTGCTCCCCTCTGAACAGTAATTCTTCAGATTTTAGTTTGCAGTGGTATATGTCCCACCTAGCAGTGCACAGCTCCCCTTGCCCATTGCCCATTGTTTGACAATCCCTCATACAGGGATTGCTTTGAAAGTAGAGACAATTGATTTTTGAAGAATTGCCTCCCGTTGACTTCAATGGAGTTTGCATTAAACTTTGGAATTTGTGTATTTTTGCCTGTGACCACTGAACATGACCAGAAATGAAACCTAAGCAGATTCCCCAGTATTAGCACACTGCAAGGACTGAAGTGTGTTTGTCATGTGTGCAATAACTGAGACCTTGACTTCTTAGACTCCAGACTAGAGCAGAATGCACTAGTGAGTTGTTAAGCTGAATAGTTCATATTTAACAGAGGATTTTGCAAAACTTTTGGCATTACAGTCCTTTTGTCTTATGTGTTAAAGCAGCAGCACAAGTAAAAAATTGAGTAGATTTTTGAAACCAGTTCTTCTTTTCCTCCCCCACCATCATGCTACCCAGCCCCCCCCCTCCCCCAATCCTCTGCCTGTATTGGATTTTTGGATTTTTTTTTTAGGGAGCGGGTACCTAGTTTTGACAAACACCCACTCCCACTTCTACTTAGATCGCATTCTGAGCAGCAGCTTACCCCTCCTTCCTGCCTTCAACCTTCTGGAACATGATACAAGTACCAGGAAGCCATAGGTCCAATGAAAACGTGCAGCATTACTCATGCATGTTCAGTGGGAAGCTGGCTGTGAAGCACCAAAAAGTCACCAACTTCCCATATCCAAGACCTGAAGATCAGCAAAGAACCAGTCTGGGGGACGACAGTGCTGGATCCTTGGACTGGTTAAGTGTATGCTTAAAGTATTTGTAACTGCTGACTGTTATTTATTTATTTATTTATTTATTCTAGAATGAAGTTCCTCTTTACAATATTAGCTGGTTAAAGTTAAAGAAGCAAAACGACCACCACATGGTGGGAAAGTAGTGGTAAAAATTATGTCATAGTATGCCACATCCTGAAGCTAATATATAGAAATACTGTTTCCGCCGGGGGTGTGACCGGATGTGGACGTGAGCGGCGGGGTGTGTCCCGTCCCTGCTCTCTCCCAGCTTGTCCACCGTAGCATAGCCCAGCCGACCCCGCCAGCCCCAATGGTGAAGGCACCCTGACTGAGGGACGTACGGACCCCCTGCAACCGCCGACCATAGCCGGGACTTGGAGGGACGAACAGCTTGCCGCCGCCCACTACACGTGGGCGGAGGAGAAGGGAGCCCAGCGTCAGTCCACGTGGCGCTCACTCTAATGCCTGCGGAGATGCCACGGACCCGAATAGTGGAGGAGGAGGCACAAGTGTGTGGTCTGTCGGGGAAACGTGAGTAAAAGCAGCCCTGCCGCACTGGGTGATTCAGCTGAAGTGGGACTGGTCGGTGCAATACCAGTTGGGATCCCCTCCTGTTGATGGACGCTCTAACATACGGTTATTTGTATAGTTCACTATAGCCCATTATAGCCATTGCCCTATTGGAATTGTACACTTACTGTTATATACTGGGGCATAAGGTGACTACACACTTTGATGCTATATATGGTGGAGGTGGTTAAATCAATATATGGTATGTGCATCCGGGTGATCTAAGCTGTCTTGTTTATATGATGACCCCTTAAGTGACTGCTACCAGCGTGGAATAGATTGCTGGACACCTGATCAAACTTTAAAAGGGCCCACCAGATAGCTGATTCTTGGGAACCATGGTAAAAAAAAACGGAGCAAACAACGCCACAAAAACCTCCCACCCAAACCCCCAAAGAAAGAGTGAAAACCAGCCAGACCGCAGCTGCAAAGCTGGAAAAATTTGCCCATTCACCGGCTAAATCTCCAATTAAAGGGGGGCTTCAACCCCTAAGCAAAGTACAACAGGGGAATCATCAGGGCAGGGAAAGCCTGGGCCATACGGCGAAAGTAGGGGGGTTGGGCCCCAGTGAAGCGAGTGCCTCGAGTATGGAGATTCCGCCTCCATCAGTAGTGGAGGCACTGACCGAACCAGAGCCTACCCTGAGGGAGGTACTAGCAGCAGTGAACTCTACAAGCCTTGTGGGACCAGATGAAAGATATTAAGGTGGAAATCTCCCAGGTACACCAGGAAATACATAAGATAGAGGAAAGAACAACAAAGGCAGAAGAGAGGATCAGTAACTTAGAGGATGAGGTGAACCCCCTGAGTACTGAAGTACGAAATTTGAGAGAGAGAATGGACTGGTACGCTACTAAACTGGATGATATGGAAAACAGGCTCCGGAGAGAGAACGTGAGGATTGTGGGCTTGCCTGAGCGTAGTGAGGGCCCCCAGCCCGTTAAGTTCCTGGAGGGCTGGCTTAGGGAGGTCTGTGGAAACGACACCCTTTCGTCAGCTTTTTTCATAGAAAGAGCTCACCAGGTCCCTGGAAGGCCTCCGACTTTGGGAGGTCATCCTAGGCCATTGCTGGCCAAGGTGTCCAACTACAGGGACAAAACCACAATCCTTCAAAGGGCGAGAATGATCGGGAACATCCTGTTTAATGGGACTAGGGTCTCCATTTATCCAGACTTTTCTCCTGATCTCCAGAGATGGAGGGCCAAGTTTGGAGAGGTGAAGCGGAGATTACATCACCTTGAGATCCCCTTTGCTTTACTATATCCGGCAAAACTGAAGGTTACAGCTATGGGTGATGTTCACTACTTTGAGAAGACGGAAGATGTGATGAAGTGGTTGGAGGACAATGGGGAGAAGCTCCAGTTAAATAAGGGACATATATAGAAACTCCTGCGATATTGGATATGATCCTGCATGGGGATGGGGGGGAGATGGGGTGGGGAGGAGGGGCTAACGCCACCCTCCCGCTCGTCCCCCCCCTCTCCCCGTGGGTCCGGGGACGGGGTGGGTGTAACACAAAGTAAAATAAAATAGGAGAGGGGGGGAAGGGGAAGGGGGGGTACATTATATTTTTGAGTGGCAATATGAGCTGGGGGAAAGGGTGGGGGGGAGGGATGGGACGGGCACACATGTATGGAGGGGGTCCACGAGGAAGGGAAAGTCACGCACAAAGCCCCAAGGGAGGGCCTGGATAGGTAGGGAATGGAAGGGGGGTATAGCAGTAATGTGGGATGTGTGAGGTGTATGTATGTGAGAGGGAATGGATGTCACAATGAAAACTGTAAATTTGGGTATGGGAGCTTATACAGGATAGAGGGCACAAATGAGAAAGTGGGTAAGGCCACATATAATTTTTCACAAACAAGGTATAACGGGCAAAAGAGAATATTTAGAAGCCCCGCTGGTGGGAACCACCATGGGCAGGTCAATTCAAATGTAGGAAGTTATACCTTCAACATGTATAGTACATTTCAGATCCATTTGCGAAAACGTACTGGAGCATTTTTCTTACCGTTCTTGGAATAACGTAGATGAGTAGATTAAAAATAGGCTCATGGAATGTTAGAGGATTGGGGAATACACTGAAAAGTCATGCAGTGATCGCCGGTATGGAAAGCAAAGGTGTGAAAATAATCTGTCTACAGGAGACTCACTTCAGCCCAGAGTCTGCATCACAATTTAGGGGCAGAAGATATAAAACACAATTCCACTCTACCCATTCCTCATATTCGAGAGGAGTGAGTATTTTGTTTAATAATGAGGTGCAGTTCTCCTCTAGGCAGATTAGTATAGACAAGTCTGGGCGGTATGTTTTTTTACATGGGGTAATTGAGAACTAGGAATTTATCCTTATTAATATATATATCCCCCTCCATTTAATTTAGAGGTGTTGGACAAAGTCTTTGAATTTATATAATAGATAAATTACACATCCCAATCCTCTTGATAGGTGACTTCAATATGGTGCTAGATGAAGGGCTGGATAGATGGCCACCCAAGGATGGGAAGGAGTGGACAACAACAGGAAACCGCTTTGCACGGACACTGGCAGAATTGGGCTTATGTGACTTTTGGAGGGTAACCAATCCGGGAAAGCGACAATACTCATGTAGCTCTACCACGCACCGTACACTTTCTAGAATTGATTTAGCGATAGGCAACAAACAGGCCCTGAGTATGGTGAGCAAGGTGACATACCATCCCCGAGGCCTGTCAGACCACTCCCCCTTGCTGGTAGAATTCAGCATGGGGGAAAGGAGACACAATAGGGACTGGAGGATTAGCCCGTACTGGCTGGAGCAGCTGGGTGACTCAGACGGGGTCTAAGGAGCCCTGAAGGAGTTTGTCGAGATAAATGCGGATTCCGCCCCAATAAGTATAATTTGGGATACGTTAAAAGCCTACCTACGAGGTACCTTGATACAGAAGGTTAGTAAACTGAAGAACGACTCTGAAAAATGGCAGGATAATGTAAAACAAGAGGTTAAAAAGGCAGAAGAGCAATATATTACGAACCCAGACTCAGTTAGATATGAACTCCTAGTGGAAGCACAACAGGCTTATAAATCCTCGGTCATGAAGAATGATGAAAATAAGAGATTAGTCCAAAGATATAACGCCTTCGTGGAGGGTGAGAGAGTGGGCCGGGCTCTGGCCTCTTTAATCAAATCAAACTCCTCGGTTATGGGGGTGCCCATAATAAAAACATTGGATGGGAGTTTGAACTCAACAATGATAGGAATAACGGAAACCTTTAGAGAGTACTACGAGGGACTATATCAATCTCAAAGTATTGAAGAGGAAAGACAGGAGATAGATTTTTTAAGTAAGGTGTCGGTACCGACACTTTCAGAGGGTGACAGAGAAGCGTTAGATGCCCCAATCACCTTAGACGAAATACAAAATGTGGTAAAGGACATGGCCAGACATAAATCCCTGGGCCCAGATGGACTACCAGCTGAGGTAAACAAACGCTACGGGAATATTCTACTCCCGGAGCTACTAAAAGTGGTAGAATGGGTAAGAGAACATGGGGATTTACCAGCCTCGATGTGTGAGGCCACAATAACAGTGATTCACAAGGAGGGGAAGGATCCGGTAGAGGTTGCATCATACCGGCCAATTTCCCTCCTATGTACGGTTGTTAAAATCTTGTCGAAGGTCTTGGCAGCCAGGCTAAATAAGGTGATACAGAAAGTTATCCATCAGGACCAATCGGGATTCATCCCCAATAGGTCCACTAGCATAAATATCCGAAGGGCTTTTCTAAACCTACAGCTGACTGCAGGGGGGAAAAAGTCTAGGGCGGTTCTGTCCCTGGATGCTGCCAAAGCCTTCGACAGCCTGGAGTGGGACTACCTGTGGAGAGTGCTGGAGAAATTCCGGCTGGGACCGGGTTTTATAGGTTGGGTTAAAACGCTATATAAAGATCCATATGCGAGAGTACGGGTAAATGGGAGGAGCTCGGATAGGTTCCCTCTAACAAGAGGGACGAGGCAGGGGTGTCCACTGTCACCCCTGCTCTTCGCCTTGGCGATTGAACCATTAGCAATTGCAATTAGAACTGCTGCAGGTGTGAAGGGGTTCCATAGAGTGTCTGGGGAGGAGAAGATAGTGTTATACGCGGATGACATACTTTTATTTTTGGAGGATACACCAGACTCCTTGACCTCAGTTATGAACATATCAAATGAATGTGGGGTAGTATCAGGGGTTAAAATAAACTGGGAGAAGTCGGTATTGATGCCGGTAGATGCAATGGAAACCCCGCTGCCCAAGGAGGTCTCCGGCCTGGCGGTATCTGAGAAAATTAAATATTTAGGTATAGTCTTCACAAAGGATTTGAAAGACTTTATACCAAATAACCTGGTACCTCTCCTTAATAAATTTAGAAATAAAAGCAAGATATGGAGGCAACTGCCCCTCTCAGTGGCGGGTAGGTGTAATCTAATCCAGATGGTGTGGCTCCCCCAGTTGCTTTATGTCCTTCATAACTCCCCAGTTTGGTTACATAAAAAATGGTTCCGGAAAATAGATGGAATCTTTCGGGATTTGTTATGGAAGGGGCGGGTGGCGAGAATCCGGTTGGGCACTTTACAGCTCCCGCTAGATAAAGGGGGGATGGATCTGCCGCACCCTAGGAACTATTACCTGGCGGCACAGTTGCAACACCTGGCAGGCTTTAGGATGAGGGAGGGTGGTGTCTCGAACGAACGACTTATGCTCGAGTCCACACCTCAAGGAACAATATTGGAGGCGATAAAGGCTAACTCATTTAATGCGGATACCCCGACATTTAAAATGATAATTAGGGTCTGGAAGACAGTCAAGGAGCACATGGGAGCCAGAGGGATGGTGTCAGTGACCTCCCCCCTATGGAATAACAGGAATTTAAAAGAGTTGCGCGAGATTGGAATAATTAAGGATTGGGAAGGCCGAGGTATCACGCATTTAGTCCAGCTGTTTGACGGGGGAAACCTGAAAACCTTCTTGCAGTTGAGGGAGGAGTACGATATCCCGGAATGATCATATTTCGGTTACCTCCAAGTCAGGCATGCATTAAATGCACAGTTTAAAAAGCGATGGGTGGAATGGGGTGAGATACCCCTGTTACAAAAAGTGACTGATTCTTTCTCACGGAAGGGACTGATATCCACACTATATAAAGGTTTGAATGCAGGCAGAGAGAGGGTGGGAGAGCCTGGGAGTAAAAAGAGGTGGGAAAAGGACCTCGGCCCAATTTCCTCAACGCAGTGGAGCTCGATTCTGGACTCCTGCAATTTTAGTCTCAATGGCACCCTCACAGAGGATGTCCCATTTATTTCTTTTACATAGGGTTTACTACACGCCCCAGAGATTATTTAGCTTTGGGAAGAGACAAAATGATAATTGTCCCAGATGTCAGCAACTTGGGGACCTTATCCACATGTTTTGGAGATGCCCAAAACTGAAGAGATACTGGGAGGAGGTGCTCAGCTCTTTGAATAGGATCTTCAAGATACAGGATAGGTTGAACCCTGTCCAGTGTGTCTTGGGTTGTGGGCAGACTGGGGAAAAGGGAGCACGACTCCCGATTGCCACACTGAGTTGCCTATTCCAGGTGAGGAAATTGATCGCCCGGAAGTGGCAATCGAGAACCCTCCAGATAAAGGAAGAATGGGTAAATGCTGTAGACGAGACTATGTGGATGGAGAAAAGCATGTTTTTAAGAAGGGGTAATTTGAACGGGTTTACGAAAAAATAGAGGTTGTGGCTCTCAGATAAAGGGTATCCGGCATAATGGCATGGAGATTGCTTGATACAGGAGGTTGTATGGGAGGTAATGTGATGTTGTGGAAGGGAAAATAGATGATATACCTAAGACATAAGGACCTTGACAAAACAATAAGATTGGGTGGTAGAAAGTGAGATTTTTTTCTTTTTTTTTTTTTTTTTTTTTTTATAAATATGATGGGAAGAGAAAAGAGGAATGGATGACATGTGTGAGTGGGGGAGGATGACTGTTTTGGGAGATATGTTCGGGTGAGAACTGCTTGAGGGAGGGGGGTGGGGAGGAAGATTACTTCTGTATTGATGGTGTATAGCATGCCAGTTTATTACTTATGTTTGTCCGGACCCCTCTACAGGTTGTGGAAATAAAGTATATAGATTTCTAGAGGGGGAAGAAACCGGGAAAAGTAAATATCTACCACAATGATGTAATAGACTTGGAGGTAGTATGAGCTATAGGCTGAATACTTTTCCTTCTAAGATAATTTACTGATGTGGTAAGAAGAAAAAAAAAAAAAAGAAATACTGAGTTTAAGAAAAAAATGGACTTTAACGGCATACTGGGTAAAATATAAATGTATAAACTTTATTTGTTGCAAAAAATGGCATATGACTGCCCCAAATAGACATAAGACATCTAAAATTACTTAATTAAAAGTATATATATCTCATACGTCATGTGTATTACAAAACAGTACCCCTTACAGGGTCAGAAAAATTAGGTCCCCTATGGGTACCGACCATATAGGTCAAAGGTAGCCAAGGGGGCCAACCATACACTACTACAGATTGCTAGGATATCTGTGTCAAACAGACGCAACCCAATACCCACAATATCTCAATACATAAACTTGCAAGGAATCTAGTGTAGAAATGACATAGGGTTAATTTTGGTTACGCTGATGTGGATCCCAACAAGAAACTGTAGAGACGATTTCCTGCTTGCTCAACTAGTTTTGCGCTTTATATATTTTGTGCTTCACCTGGAGCTGGAAAGAATATCAGTCTAATAAAAGACAGAAAACATACATATAAGACAAAAGTACAAAATGTAATCCATTATTGCATAATAAATTATATTGTACTGCAACAAATATATGCTTAGTGACAATCACTTACATCGTATGATATATACCAAAAGGTTGTACATAAAACGTTGGTGGGTCCGCCCTGGGTTCAGTGGGGTCACCCCAGGTCTGGTGTGGGGCCCCCTCTCTCTTCAAGTCCCCCTCCGACCAGCCTCAATGCTCCCGTGGACGCCCAGAGCCACACCAAGCAGGTATGGGGGCCTGCGTGTGGTACAGAGACACAATATATAAAATGTAGATATAATGTGTATCAGACCTAATGTGTGTATGATAGCTTAGACCCACTGTGGCCAGTACATCAAATATATTTGCAAACAGATCATAAATACCTGTGGGGGATATTTTCCAAAATGTCTTCTAGAGAGGATCAATCTCTTTAAATGGGTGTAAGTACTAATGTATTCAAAGATCGGGGGGTATAGCCTTGATGGAGCAGCTAAAGTATATCAGCAGGGGTATACTGCCATAATAGAACCCTCACGGAACAAAATCAATACTCAATACTGGGTCCAGATCCTGGAGATTATATAAGAAAAAAATCCACTATCAATGCTGGATCACCCAGCTTGTACATCAAAAAGACTATTAAAATATATAGATCTAAGCCGAGCGGACATGCCGCCCAGTACAATGCTTACCGGATATTGGGATGTGTGTAAGAAAAGGCATATCCCCGAGGGCCAACATGGGCGACCAACCTGCTTGGAAGCTGCTGCAAGCCCGTCTTATATGAGACACACACGGTCCCAATTAATGGTGTCTGCCAGAAACACACCGCACAAACGGCGGTGTGTGACGCCATCAACCCGGCTGGTCCACTGCGCATGCGCGGTACCGCCCCAAATCCCGCCCTCCCCAAAGTGACCAGAGCGCCAGAATTCTTGACACCCATCAGCCCAAAGGGCATGGAAGGGACGGTTCGCGCACCGCAGCGGCAGAGAGCTCCCTCTGTTGGGAGGCTTCCGCGCCGCAGCACCCAAACCCTGATAGAGATCACTAAGGACCAGATAACGGGGCGGGCAACAACGGCGCTTTCAGCCGCATACCCGCCCCATGGCGCTGGCCCCAGGCCTCTCAGGACGACAACACCGGACATGGGGGGAAATCTAATGAGGGATGTTGATGAGTGCCCAGAGGGGGATAAAACCACCAACGCCAAGAACAACCAACAATACAAAAAAGCACAATACATAAAAAACAATTTGGACATAATATAATATTGTACCTATCATTTTAATTTAGATTGGAACTAGTATCCCATTTAGAAAGCCAAAACAATGTTTTTATACATAAAGAATGATAGACTGAGTACTTGATTCGCTAAAATCAGACTCCACTGTGGGAATTGGTCCCTACATGTTGAAAAAGTCACACACAGTGTGTATTGCCACTGAGTGTGGTGTGCCAAAAACATATAAGACAAAAGTACAAAATGTAATCCATTATTGCATAATAAATTATATTGTACTGCAACAAATATATGCTTAGTGACAATCACTTACATCGTATGATATATACCAAAAGGTTGTACATAAAACGTTGGTGGGTCCGCCCCTGGTACAGTGAGTAGGCGCTCATGGCATAGGGGATG
Source organism: Glandirana rugosa (assembly GCA_018402905.1). Classification (NCBI taxonomy): domain Eukaryota; kingdom Metazoa; phylum Chordata; class Amphibia; order Anura; family Ranidae; genus Glandirana; species Glandirana rugosa. Next base: position 263,503 of record BLSH010289296.1, read on the forward strand.
ACGACCAAACAATGCCCCCCATCAAGAGGCCATCAAGACAGTAACAGTGAAAGCTAAAAATATATATAGTTTAATGAAATGGGTACACAAATGGAAGTGGGGATTGAGTTAGGCGGCCAGCAAAGGAATTGAGGACCGCTAAGTCTCCCTCTGGACCTCCGTTTTCAATCCCCATTTCTTTTGGAACCACACCCCCCCATCAAGGATAGGCCTCACAAGTACAGTGGTCCATCATAAGCGTGGAACTCAGTCACAAGAAAGGCCTATAAGTTAAGACCTCATTTAAACCTGGGGCCTTGGTGGCCTCCAGGCGTTCAATCCATAAAGTTTCTTTTTTAAAGATGATCTTGTCCCAAGGGCCACCTCTAGGATTTGCTGGTATTGTCTCTAGAACCATAAATTTGACTACTTGTGTATCAAACCTGTGATATAAATCTAGGTGTCGACTAACAGGAGTGACCATTTTACCATTGCCTGAGTAATAAATGTGATCCCCAATCCTTTGTCGTAATTGTCGTCTTGTTTTGCCAACATAAAAGGCTCCACATTGGCACAGCATCAGGTATACCAAACCTTGCATGCTGCAGTCAACCAGGAACCTAGGACGGAAAATTTCTCCATTAGGTAATCTGTAGTGTGTGTCCTCCCATATCCAGCGGCACACATCGCAGGCCCCACAGGGTGTCAAACCTCCCTGACTGGGTCTAGAAGTGCGTGCGGGATCATAAAGACTATGGGTGAGCTGATCTCTAAAGGATGTGTTTCTGCGAAAGACAATCTCAGGATCGGTTTTAACATTTTTCATCAGTATGGGATCTTCAGTAAGGAGGTGCCAGTGCCTATTTAAAAGTTGGCGTATTTGGACATGTTGTGAACAAAATTTGGTAATTAGTTTGACTGTTGATCTAAACTGTAATTGAACAGTAGAGTTTGTTTTATAAATTAACTGTTGCCGGTCCTGTAATAATTCCTTATGGAAAGCTCTCTTTTATAATGATTTACTATAACCTCTGTCTCGGAGTCTCTCTCGCAAGGAGGCCGTCTGAACTAAAAAGTAATTTAAATCCGTGCAGTTGCAACGCAGGCACAAATATTGAGCGTATGGAATACTATGCTTGAGATGCACCGGGTGCGCGCTCATAGCATGCAGTATAGTGTTGCCTGCCGTCTCCTTTTGAAAGAGACTTGTGGCGAGACAGCCATGCTGATCTATAAAGATAGACAGGTCAAGAAAAGTAATCATATAAGTGTGAAAGTTTAGAGTGAATTTTAGGTTATAAGTATTCGTATTTAGTTGGTCAACAAATCTAATTAGGTCTTCCCTACCTCCAGTCCATATCATAAATATGTCGTCTATAAAACGATACCAGACGAGAGCTTGGTCCATGTAGGACCCTAATCATTCATCGGCTATTATTTCTTGTTCCCACCCCCCCAGATACAGGTTAGCATATGAGGGCGCACAACGGGTCCCCATAGCAACCCCTTGTATCTGGAGTTAATGGGTGTCCAAAAAACAAAACCAATTGTGTGTGAGAATAAATCTCAGCAGTTGCACCACAAAGTCACCATATTTCCAAAGGTTATGGTCCACCTCATGTAGAAACATATGGACAATTTTGACTCCCTTCTTGTGAGGGATGCTGGAGTACAGGGCCACCACATCCAAAGTCACGAGAAGGGAGCCCGGTGGGACCACCATGCCCTCAATACGAGTAAGGAGATCCATGGTGTCCCTGATATAGGATGGCAATGTTAAAACATGGGGCAATAAAACAGTATCTACCAGAGCACTGGCTTTCTCTCGTAAAGAGCCTACTCCTGAAATAATTTGCCTACCTGGGGGTTATCTAGCCTCTTGTGGACCTTTGGCAATGCATAAAAAGTTGCTTCCTTAGGATCCTTTACATTTAGGAAGTCATAAGTCTGCTGATCAATTATGCCTTCATGGTGGGCCGCTAAGATGAGAGTTCTGTATTCAGTCGTAAACCCCGCAATTTTGATACAGACAATGGACTATACCAGTCTCTATTCTTTAGTATATCCGTGCATATTTGTTCATACTGGGGCTGGGTCTATATGACCACATTGCCCCCCTTGTCTGAATTTTTGATAACAATATCTGGGGCTCTTTTTAATGACTGGAGAGCTCTCATCTGAGAGAGTGTTAGATTAGGGACATTATGTGAGATTTTGAGTCTGGGATTTATTCTTAAATTTGAATGGGTAGCTTGACTCATATCTAATTGCAGAGTCCTGGGACTCCTGATATGCATTTAGAGACATTTGCGAATGAATTTTTATCGAGTAGTAAAATCAGATCTCGCAGGGCTCTGCATTCTGCCATAGAGAATTGTCTAGTTTGTTCAGTAATCTCCTTGTCCTTGACACCTCTAACCCGATCTTTGTCAAAAAGAAATTTATAAGTCAAATTCCGTGAGTAAGTAAGTATAGATCCTTTATGATCTCATACTTATTCATATTTGTTGAGGGGCAAAAATAAGTCCTAGCCTCAAGACTTCCATTTGATCTGAGGTGAGTTGAAAAGGAGTCAAATTTATGACACTTAATTCTGTGCTGAGTCCGTGTTGGGGTTTACATTCAACATGGTTGGATCTAAAGGGGATGGGGGAGACATGTTGATGAGACATGTCAAGTGAGGGTCCAAATTAGTTTGTGTAACCCCTTCTAGTTCGCGACTTCTAAACTGGGATGTATTGTGTGTTGGTGTAGGTAAGGTATATTGTGTGGAAGGGGATGTAATATTCTTAACGTGAGATTTTGAGTGTTTTAGATCTCACAGAAGGTTGATTCTGCATTATCTGGAGTGCTTGTGCAGTAATGTGACCTAAATGTGTGTCAGGACCAGTACCATTGCGTCTTTGGCCTGGGACCGGATTGGTGTTTAAGGGTGGAAAGTGATTTCGACGTTGTTTAGATGCTTGTGGAGAGGTATATCCTCTATCATTGTAATTCCTCTTACGTGCACCACCTGAAGGGAATCCCTGCGAGGATGATGACTGACCATGGGTAGTACGGGAAGCTGCCGAAGACAAAGAAGAATCAGATTCAACACCATATTCAGAAGGAACCAAGCCTTCCTGATTATTCGGATTATGTGTTCTGCCCCGCACCTGACCACTGCCACGACGGGAAGAGGGCCAATGATAGGCAAAACCTCCCGAGAAAGCATTTTTGTCTTATTTTGTTTTTTTTTAATAATATCCTTGTTAAGCTTAGCCAAGTAGTTTTTCAGATCAGTCCATTTAGCTTCAAATTGATCATGTGTTTGAATGGAAGGGTGTGTAGTGCCCAAATTTATAATATCCTGTTCCAAAGTTTTCATCTCATCTTCATAATGATTAATGAGAAGGGCCTTTAAATTAGCACTACATTTTGTAAGTACAGACTCCCACTGGGATTTTAAATAAGTGGGTATCTGTTGGTTGATTGGAAATACCTGTATGCGCAACCCGTAAGGGTTAATATCATCTGTAATATAGTACATAAAGGATTCAATATGGCAATGCAAATTTGACTTCTTTTTGAGAAGTTTTTTCATCTTAGAAAAATAGTGATTAATGTCTGTATCGCCTCGACTGGTAGGGGCATCTGTGGGTTGAAACCCTGCCATGTATCCAGCATTGATAGTGGTATTTTTTCTTATATAATCTCCCTGTTGATATACTTTAGCTGCTCCATCAAGGCTATACCCCCCGATCTTTGAATACATTAGTACTTACACCCGTTTAAAGAGATTGATCCTCTCTAGAAGACATTTTGGAAAATATCCCCCACAGGTATTTATGATCTGTTTGCAAATATATTTGATGTACTGGCCATAGTGGGTCTAACCTATCATACACACATTAGGTCTGATACACATATATCAATTTTTTATATATTGTGTCTCTGTACCACACACAGGCCCCCATACCTGTATGGTGCGGCTCTGGGCGTCCACGGGAGCATTGAGGCTGGTCGGAGGGGGACTTGAACAGAGAGGGGGCCCCACACCACACCTGGGGTGACCCCACTGAACCCAGGGGGGGTCCCACCAACGTTTTATGTACAACCTTTTGGTATATATCATACGATGTAAGTGATTGTCACTAAGCATATATTTGTTGCAGTACATTATAATTTATTATGCAATAATGGATTACATTTTGTACATTTGTCTTATATGTATGTTTTCTGTCTTATTAGATTGATATTCTTTCCAGCTCCAGATGAGCAAAATATATAAAGCGCAAAACTAGTTGAGCAAGCAGGAAATCGTCTCTACAGTTGGGATCCACATCAGCGTAACCAAAATTAACCCTATGTCATTTCTACACTAGATTCCTTGCAAGTTTATGTATTGAGATATTGTGGGTATTGGGTTGCGTCTGTTTGACACCGGTATCCCAGCAATCTGTAGTAGTGTATGGTTGGCCCCCTTGGCTACCTTTGACCTATATGGTCGGTACCCATAGGGGACCTCATTTTTCTGACCCTGTAAGGGGTACTGTTTTGTAACACACATGATGTATGAGATATATATACTTTTAATTAAGTAATTTTAGATATCTTATGTCTATTTGGGGAAGTCATATGCCATTTTTTGCAACAAATAAAGTTTATACATTTATATTTTACCCAGTATGCCGTTAAAGTCCATTTTTTCTTAAACTCAGTATTTCTATATATTAGCTGGTTAAAGAAAGAAAATTAACTTACTAGCCAGTGGATATTAGAAAAAATAGAAGTGCTTCCTGATGGCTGCCCATTCTAATTGGCTGAAACGCGCTGAGGCTTGATTGCATCACCACGACACACATCCGTCTACGTCACCAAAGGGGAAACGAGCCAAGCTGAAATACCAGTACAGCTTACCTTTACCAGGGCCAATTTCCCAATATGAATTCATCTGCTATGAATGCCACGTGCCAGGACTATTAGGCACCATCAGATGTGAGTAATTTTACAGTTTTTTAAATTAATTTATTCCAACGTTATTGTGATATGAGGTTTTCTTTCTGTTACTTATATCTGTATATGTGACAGAGCATCACTTCAAGAGCCAGTTGCCACAGATATCTACAGGGGTCTCCCCACATGCGCATTTGACCACACTAGCGATATTTGGTCAACGCGCAGGGGTGAGTGTACATCTATGTGGAGCGCCCAGTCTGAGCACTGCGGAGCACGGCTAGTTTATAGCACGAGCACTTTTCACCATTTGGGACTGTTTTATGAACTTTTTACTGCTAATTACCTAGCGCGGTGAATTATTGTGTATTTAACTGTATATGCTTGCTAATAGGGCAGGTTTGACACCGCAGCTGGTAGAATTGGATGAATTGACTACCAATTAAGTTTGAGATTGCTTTCCTATGTTCTATTGGCACTGAGGTTCATAATTATTCTGAAGAAAAATAGAAGGTCTTCATGAGATGGACAAATCGTCACGTAGGCATGGTAAAGGTGGGAAGACAAACAATAATTATATTTAGAAGTTGGGGATCTCATTGAGTGTTAAGGGGACCCTCCATGGTGTGTTTTTTATTAAAGGTTTTCTTTCTTGAATACTTAAAGACTACAACATGGATGTTTAAAGAGGAAGTAAACCCTGATGGGTTTTACTTCCTCTTTATTACCCTGCAAAGTAAAAGCGTAATGGGCTAGTATGCATCACTTTCTAGCCTATTACGTGTCACTTACCTGCATTCAAAGCCTGCACTGTCCCCGCTGCAGGCCGCATCCATGACTGTCCCTCTTTCTGTGACTGGCATGCACGTGGGAGCCACCAGTCACGGCACAATGCTAGTGGAGAAATGGTGCGGTGGCCCATTTCTTCACTGCGTATGTGCCAATGGCTTCGGCACATGCCAATACAGTGTATGTCTCCTAAACCGCGGAGGTTTAGGAGATATTCACAGAACCTACAGGTAAGCCTTATTATAGGCTTACCTGTAGGTTAAAGTGATTGTAAAGGGTATACAGCCACTTTAAAAAGGAAGCTTGGAGCAATGCTAGATACTGTATATTTTGTTTCATTAAAATGTACTCTCCAAAACGATCTACTATTTTAATTGTGCTGGTTGGTTAATTTATGGTTATTGTATGGCTGTGTCAGGAGCCGCGGAGCGTCCCATAATGCATTGCATGCAGACGGCATACACAGCTCCTCCTCCATGGGAGGGCTCCCGCCCTCTGCCCACTGTTTGTTATGACAGTTTATTTATATGGCAGGGCGGGGCCACCCAGCGACATAAGCGAGCGACCCCATCCCTTCTGACGTCAGGTGATGTCAGAGGGGGCGGGTCATGTGTGTACATCACTGAGTGGCCCCACCCTGCCATATAAATAACATGTCGCAACAAACAGAGCTCAGTCAGTGGGAGCCCTCCCATGGAGGAGCAGCTATTGCAGCTTTTTTTCGGGTCTGTCGGGCGCCGTGATTGACGATGGATTACAAGGGGGACACTTATTTTTATTTTTTAATAAAAGACTGGTCCCTAATTGTCTCCTGTGTTTTTTTTCTTTTTTGAAACTTTTGTAGTAGGGGTACGATGTATCCGATACTCATCCGCATAGGGGGCGTCGGGATCTGGGGGCACCCTTATTAAAGGGGGCTTACAGATTCCAATAAGCCCCTGGCCCGCAGACCCCCACAACCACAGCCCAGGGTTGTGGGGAAGAGGCTCAGAGCCCCCTGCCCCAAAGCACCCATACTCCCAATGTTGAGGGCATGTAGCCTGGTACGGTTCAGGAGGGGGGGGGGCGCTCGCTCGTCCCCCCCTATCCTGGCTGGCCTGGCTGCATGCTCAGATAAGGGTCTGGTTTGGATTTTAGGGGGGAACCCACGTCAATTGTTTTTTAAATTTTGGTGCAGGGTTCCCCTTAAAATCCAAACCAGACCCAAAGGGCCTGTTATGGACTGGGGGGACCCTATGCAAATTTTTTCAGTGATTTTTTCTGTATATTGCCAGGAGTCGGCAATACATTATAGCCGCGATAATAAATGACAATTTTTACTTCACAAATGTCATGTTCTAAACATCACATTATTTAAATGAATATTTCATTGTTATTGTTTCACTCTAAGCATTATTAAAATCACTGCTCCTGAAAAAGCTATTGATTTTAAAACTTAGTTTTTTGCATTGATACATGTCCCCTAGGGCAGGACCCAGGTCCCCATACACACTTTTTAGGGCATTAACTTTCATATAAGCCTTTAAAATGACCACTTTTGATTTTTCATGTTTGGGTCCCATAGACTTTAACAGTGTTCGAATATTCACGCAAATGTTTTACCTGTTCATATGTTCTGGTGCGGACCGAACCGGGGGGTGTTTAGCTCATCCCTAGTATTGACCCCGACTACCCGCCTGCTTGCTCCTCGTGTACCTCTTTTGCCCGCCAGATGCCGACCAACGCTTGAACCTGACCATTCTTGCCTGCACCCCCTGTACTGCACCACCTGACCGTTGCTGACCCGGCCTGCACCGACTACTCTTCTACACTTCACGAGTCCCTGGAAGCTGTCTACCATATCAAGACTCACATGAGCCCTCTTGCCACCCTGCACTCCCGAACCACCTGTCTCCACTACCAGGGGTTCCCGAATCAGGGTAGTAAGAGAGGTTGCCCCCTGCATAAAGCCAGACTCTACCACCAGGTACGTGACAGGCTGGTCATTTAATGCTATTTTCTGTTTAAATATTTTTAAGTATTTTTACTGTAAAATGTTATGTTTATAAAGGGACTGCTGTGACCAATTAAAATACATGACATGGAGTGTGTGTATTTTTTGCAGCAGGAAATTTGTGTAATCTCGTTTTATATAAAACCTTAGATATCGACTAACCATAACCCCTTACTAATAACACCAATATCTAACTGTTTATGACAATGCTTTTTTTGTAAAAGCAATAAAATATCACTGAAAATGAATAACCTGGACAGTTCACACAATAAGAACAACCACCACATTAAAGGACAAGCAGGAAAGCTCTGGCAGAGGAAATGGGGGTACAACCAAGCCAGTTTTGCATACAGCTGCTTTTGGATCTTCTAACTGTATTAACTGTATTTCCACTGAAGACAAGCACTGATTGTGGAGATTGCCAAAGATTATTATAAATTCACTTTGAAGTGATATTAAGTCCTCAGTTTTCAAGCACCTTCACCAGCTGATCTAATAACTTACCGTGTATAAGGCTTTATCTTTTAATCGTTGCCTATTTCCCTGATTAATTTGGTGTCATTACTTCTGCACCAGGTTTCCTGTTTCAAGATGTCTCCTTTGTCTTGCAGCATTCTATGAGCCACCCTAGTACACAGGGTCTATTGATGTTTCTACCTAAACTGTGAGTATCAATAGAAACACACAGCTCTGTTACTAGAATGGCAAGGCACTCTCCTGCTCCTCCCTCCTTCTCCCTTTTCCAAGCTAACAGACTGACTGGAGACTTCACTGTATGTAATAAACTGTTTGCTGTGAAGACTAAGTGATGGGGTATTAATATTAACAAATAGTTTACTGGGGAATGTTTATTTTATTTTGCTCAATGTGTTAAACTTAAAAGCCCTGAGGGTTAAATACTACCTTAGAGTGGTTGTAAAGGCAGAGGGTTTTTTATCTTTTTTTTATAACATTATTTTTATTCGATTTTTATAGTACAAATACAAAAATAATATGTAGCATAGAAAATATACTGTGGTACAGTACAACTGTTAGTGGGCAATGGTTTAGCGAGCAGCAGATACACTACATGGTCAATGTACAATTTACAGATGTAAGTCATATACTATTTGTGAAGCCAAATTTCCCACTCTTTAATGTATTTTTTGTAGGAGAATGAGTTTATTGCTATCGCCTTTTCATAGAGGCTATTTATGTTTGTTTTCTCAATAATTTCCGAAATATTTGGGGTCATCTGAGTTTTCCACTTGGAGAGAATTGTGGATCTCGCCACTAGGAGTATGTGGGTTACTACCGTGCGGAATTGGGGTGGAAATTCCTCTATTCCTATGTTCAGTAGTGCCAATGCTGGGTTAGGGCGTTTGAGCACTCCTGTACTTTTTGAGATAAGTTGGAACACCATTACTCAGAAGCTTGTTAGGGATGGGCAGCCCCATAATACATGCATCCGATTTCCCACCTGTCCACATTTTCTCCAACACATTTCTGAGTTGTTTGGGTCTATTTTCGCCATCCTGTAGGGGGTATAATACCACCTATTTGTTATTTTTAGCGTCATTTCCCAGTGGGAGGTGCAGTGTGATGCTTGTGTTATGGTGTTTAACGCTTTTTTCCATGATGCTTGGGTATATGTTTGGCCCAGATCCACTTCCCACTTTTTCATACATGTGGACTTTGAGAAATCCGATGCATTTTGTAGTAATCTATAAAATAGAGAGGTTCCTTTAACTTTGGGGTTTGGGGCATTGTAATAGTCCCATGCCTTGGGATGCGTAAGTAGATCTTTATATGGGTGTCTCCCTAGGAAGTGTCTTATTCTAATCAGGGTGAATGTTGCGTGCTGGTGTAGCTTATATTCTTCCTTGATATCTTCTACCTTTTTGGTCCCATATTGGTTATATAGTTGGTTAATTTCTATTAGATCTGCTGTATATAGAGGTGTGGTGTCTAGCATGGGGATCATATGTTCTAGTATTTGGATTGGCGTGTTGACTATTGAGGATAAGTCCTGAATGTTTATGTTTATTCAAGATTTGCCTCCAAGCCTTGATGGAGGATTGTGTTGTTATTGGGAGGGACTTAAGATCCCATTTCTTCCATAGGTCACTGATTAGCAACTGTGTCAGGTTGCCTGTTGGGGATAGGGCTGTTTCACTTTCTACCCATAATAGTTTCTCTCCAATCCCCATCCAATTTTTTATTTGGGCTAACTGTGTCGCCCAGTAATAGTTTTGTAGGACTGGCATTCCGGCCCCTCCTGCTTTCTTGTTTTTGGTGAGGGGAAGATGTGCACATCTTGCCCTTTTTCCGGCCCATATAAATTTATGGAGTGCCTTCTGTAATGGTCTGCTTTGCTTACTTGGAAGTGGGATACTTAAGTTCCTGAAGAGGTAGATTATTTGTGGTAATATGGTCATTTTGTATGCTGCAATTTTGCCTCCCCAGGACAGATTGATATGTGATAGCCTGTCTAGTTCTTCGGTCAGTTTATTCATTAAGGGAGCTGTATTAAGTGAAATTAGCTTGGTGATTGGGGTTGTGATATTTATCCCTAAATATTTAATTCCTTTGGGGGTCCAGGGGAAGGGTATCTGTGTCATAAGTTTAGATTTGTCTTTGATACTGTTTCCGAGGTTTAGGATTTCCGATTTGGAAGTGTTTACCTTATAATAGGAGATGTCTCCGAATTTGTTAAGCAGGTTGTATGCGGCTGGCAGGGACCGTAAGGGTTCTGATAGCATCAGTATTATATCATCCGCAAACAAGCTGATTTTATGGGGGTGGCCTTGGATGTTAATACCTGATATTTCTTTTGAGGCTCTAATGGCTTCTGCCAGAGGTTCGATGACTAGATTAAATAATGTGGGTGATAGTGAGCATCCCTGGCGGGTACAGTTTGTTATTTGGAATGTTTTAGATAGTATGCCTGACGTATAGACCTGTGCTGATGGTTGATCATATAGTGATAAAATAGCAGATCTGATGTGACCTTGGAATCCGAATTTTGTAAACACCTGTTGCATATATAGCCAGTGCACTCTATCGAACGCCTTCTCTGCATCCAGTGCGAGGAGCAGAGAAGGCGTTTGATTCTTATTTACAAAGTCAATTATGTTTATTATTCTTCTGAACGTGTCCGAGGTTTGCCTCCCCTCCACGAACCCTGCTTGGTCCCTTTTTATTAGTGTGGGGATTATTTTTGTCAGTCTTTTGGCTATTCATTTTGGAAAAATTTTTGTGTCCGAATTTAGCAATGAGATCGGTCAGAAATTGGGAGGGGTGGTTGGGTCTTTCCCCGGCTTGGGGAGGGTAACCACATATGCTGTCAGCATCTCAGGTGGCATAGCTGTATCTTTTATTGCTTTAGTGAAAACTTTTATTAGGTGAGGGGTGAGCTCTTGGTGGTAAAGCCTGTAGTACTCATTCGGGAACCCATCGGGTCCTGGTGATTTGCCTAGGGAAAGTTGGGTAATTACATGCTTTAATTCTTTTTCGGTTAATGGCCCATTAAGTACTTCTAGCTGATCCTCTGTGAGTGTGGGGAGGTTTATTTTGGACAGGAACTCTTGGATTCCTTCCAAGCATGGTTGAGGTGTGTCGGGGTCATCCTTTAAGTTATAGAGCGCGCTATAGTAGTTTGCAAATTCATCTGCTATAGCTTGAGGGTGCGTTATTTTTTGTGGCGTTGTTTTGGCGCATAAGTATTTTATTCTAGATTTGGCCTGTTTGACTTTGATCTGGTTAGCTAGTAGCTTTCCTGTTTTATTTGCCTGACTGTATGATGTCGTTCTCAATTTCCTTAACAGTGTATCATGTTGATATGCTAGTAGCTCTCTAAGTTGATTCCTCAACTTCACCAGGGAATTGAATAGGGTTGTTGAGTTTTGTTGTTTGTTCAGCACCTCAAGGTCATGTATGTCTCCGAGAACCTTTGTAAGCTTAGCGTTATAAGTAGAGTTGAGCGAACCCGGACTGTAAAGTTCGGGTCCGTACCGAACTTTGGGGTGTCCGGGACCCAGACCCGGACTTTTCAAAAAAAGTCCGGGTTCGGGTCCGGGGTTCTGGTAATTTTAATGAAAAATCTTTAAAATGATGTAAAAAAGTCCAGGAAGGTCCTGGAGGTCTGCAAAAGGAAGGAAAATGGGGTAAGGGTGGGACAAGTGCCCTACAAAGAAATGGGGACAGGGAAATAACTTTAAACATTTTAAAAAAAATAAAAACATAAAAAATGCAAAAATGAAGATCGTCTTCAAAATGGGTCTGAAAAGTATTAATTAACATTAGAGGCCATAGAACTGTTCTAAAATCATCTTCAAACTGTGTCAAAAAAGTATAAATAAGCCGGGAGTAGCCATATCACTGTTCTGCAAAATGTGTGTGTCACTTTAAATGAAACCGGGAATCAGTGCACATCTCTTCTGCACAATTATTTAAAGTCTGTGCGTCACTTTAAATGAAACCGGGAATCAGTGCACATCATTTCTGCACAATTCTTTAAAGTCTGTGTGTCACTTTAAATGAAACCGTCAATCATTGCACATCTGTTCTGCACAATAACACGTCTTGTCTACACGTTACTAACTGCCAAAGTAAATTTCACTGTGTGTCTGAAATTTCTTAACACGTCTTTACTACACGTGACTAAGGGCCAAAGTAAATTTCACTGCGTGTCTGAAATTTATTAACACGTCTTCTCTACACGTGACTAAGGGCCAAAGTAAATTTCACTGTGTGTGTAAAACGTCTTGTCACTATACCGATGAGGGCCGAATAAATATGAAAAAACTGTGTCAAACTTCTACTAAAATCTTGTCAAGATACCGGAGATTACAATTAATTATGAAAAGTCTGGGTAAAACTTCTGCTAGAAGTAAAAACGTAAAAAATACAAAAATAAAAAAAATTTTACAAATTTCAATAAAGGGA
>BLSH010289296.1:295841-325602 GCA_018402905.1 Glandirana rugosa
TCGACCTCAGTGAACTACGACGTCAGTGTACGAGAACTCAATCGACATCCCTCTCCTTCGACTGCCGCAGTCCCTCTGTCACTCAAAGCAGCAGTATGTGAAATCTCAAATTACTCCAACAATCTGATCGTTGAGCATGATTGTAGCGATCATTGTTTTATGCAGAGTTTGATCTGCAACTCAAAGCAGCGGTATTTGAAATCTCAAATTACTCCAACAATCTGATCGTTGTGCACGATCATAGCGATCGTTGTTTTATGCAGAGTTTGATCTGCAACTCAAAGCAGCGGTATGTGAAATCTCAAATTTCTGCTATCTGTCCTCAGAGCAACAGCACAGCAGTAGTAATCTATCTCAGGATGCAGGATCAGATGTTGTTAAAATGTCTCTAATCTCTCCCTGACGCCGTCAGCTTCCTCTCCCTACAGCTAACTCAAGAGCATGTGACTGCAGCATCAAGTGACTCCAGCTTATAAAGAGGCTGGGTCACATGATGCACTGGCCATTAGTAGGCATGGCTGTGATGGCTTCTAAGGGCAAACCAGTGAAACGCTTGTTGATTGGCTGCCCTGCAGCTTCTCAACACGTGGAGTAAAATACCAGAACCCCGGACCCGAACCCGAATGTTTTTTGAAATGTCCGTGTTCGGGTCTGGGTCCCGGACACCCGAAAGTTCGGTACGGACCCGAACATTACAGTCCGGATTCGCTCAACACTACCTATCGCTTCACTAAAAACATCAAAGGACATATGCAAGAAAATGGAATAGGGAAAAATGTCCTTAGTTAAAAACCTATCCTTCACTAAAAACTTCTAAGGACATTTTTTTCCCTATTCCATTTTCTTGCATATGTCCTTTGATGGTTTTAGTGAAGGGATAGGTTTTAACTTTGAGTTACAAAAAGAGTTTCATAGAGTTAATAATGTGTGGCAACATGGGGAGGGGTTTACTAAAAGGAAATGGATGGTTTGAATATTGGAGTGGTTATAGGGCTCCCACTCCCCGGAAATCTGTGTGAGAGTTGGTATAACTTTGGTCCTGACCTATGGTGAATATTCTTGTATTCACTTTTCAGAATCCTACAAAGGCCTGATATAAAAAGTTAATTTTGCAGTACCTGCAGATTGCATAATATATATATTTTAGAAAAGCAAAAATGTTCTTTACTAATAATTGATGGTCACTGACAACATAAGTGAGGGCATAATGTAGCTACCGTAATTTACTAAATTAGTTGACAACCTTCACTCAATATACTAATTGAATGTTCACTTTGATTATCCAACCATATGCAAAGCAAGTTCCTGTTCACTTTGAATATCCAGTCATGGAAAAAGGTAATCTGGAATTTTAAATGCATATGACAGGATAACTGAAGTGAATATCAGCTCAGTCCCATTCTCTACAACAGGAAAAGAAACATCAATAAAAACACAACCTTTTAACAGAGCAAGGAAGATTTTGCACTTCTGCTAAGAATTCCTACTGGGGATACTCATTTCATTTATTGTCCTAATGATGGTGATCACCAGGTAAAAAAAAATGTGGACATCTCCCCAACACAAACATATAGAGCAGTACAACTATAGCAAAGCTGCTAACCCTACCCACACATAAAATGTTTTTGCTGTGTTGTACTTCTTTTAAAGAGATGAAAACATGATATTTGGGGCAAATGTAAAGCATACAGTTTTTTTTTATATAAACATTTTTGTACAAAAGATTTTAGTAAATATTTGTATTTAAATGCAATTCATCTAAACATTGGCTGATCTAACCTGTCTGTATATCATGTGCCATTGGGGTCTGAATAATGTTTCAATGTATACATATATTAGCAAAATACATTTTAACTGGCCTCATTATTCCTATTTACAAGTACAAAGTGAATTTTCATCTGTTGACTCGGGTGACTTTGTAGTTTATATAACACACATCAGACCATGATAGATACACTGTAAAAAAATATCCTCTACGCATCGATAGGGCTTTTATATTTATCTGCATATTTTATAAAATCATAAAGTTGATTTTGAAAATGGACTTTAGGACTTTAATAGTTCATTACTATTGTATTTGCTTGATGAGTTAAAAACAAAGCAGATCTACAGCTGGAATTATATTGCATACATTAAGCAATATTGACTTGCTAGAACTAGCACAGTGTTTTATGCAAAATGTTGTGGAAGCTGAATGTATTGACAATAACTAAATGCACAGATTAAACACATATTTGTGATCTTGTAAAAGGATTTGTATTTCTTGTCAACCAGTTCTGAGATCTATACAGTTTTGCCACACAGCACAGTCCTTTCTGGCAGCACATAAGCACTGCTGCTCAACTAATTGACTCCTTATGTTACTTTCAGTCTGAGCTCTACTATATAGAGAGTGCAAGAACATTATACTTAGGTAAAGCCAGATACTTACACTTAGCCTAGTCTAGGGGCTCTCCCTCAAAAGTGTGGGATCCTGTAACCCCTTTTTGCCCCCCCTCTTTCTTGGTACAAAGATTTTAATTATAATTGATTACATGACGTATTGCAGACCTGCATATTTGAACACTCTGTACTGTTCGGAAAATTAAAAAAGTTGTTTCTCCATTAATCACGCTGTATTGTTCTTTTAATCAGCTTCACAGGGTATTGACACATAACATGTCCTCTCCTCACATTAGTTGATCATGCACAAGGGGATGCATGGACTTCAAGATATAAGAGAACAAAAGGAAGTGCACAACTAGTGCAGTAAAACACTTTATTAAACTGAAAAGATAAATAAATCAAATGCACTCGCATTTAACCATCCCACATTGATCACCAAGAACACAGCGTGCTTCATAACAGCCTCTAAGTTTCACTGCAGGCTGTGCAGGCAAATAGGGGAAAAGATCACATACACTCCTGGCTAGATCCTGCCCTCTGCAGAATTCACAGTGCACTACAAGTAGATGAAGGATTGCTGGCCACTCCCCAACCAAGCTTCCCAGGTTGCCAGGATAATGATGCATTTTAGGGGCGTGCCCCCCTTTTTCAAGCTTGCCAGCACTGCCTAAAAGTTGAGGGTAGGTTCTGAGCAGATAAAAGCTTCACCATCCTTACTGTCTTAATATATAATGGAGTATATTTATAAAACAGTGAATATGACATTCAGCATTCATTGCAGGTAAATTTTCCTGGTGCATGTGTCTTAATGCTTTTTCTGCCATTGATGCAATTATTACACTACCAGGGCCACCAGCATGTACACAAACTTCCAGTCATTGTAGCAACAATGAGTTTGTTTACATTTTTTCTAAGCCACCCAATCACTTGTGCATGTACGTAGGAGAATGTGCTGTGACCCCCCCATCACCTGGATCACCTGGCTATTCTGGGTGCCCATGACTTCATAGCAGGTGCCAGGATGGAAAACTGTGGGGGGTCAGTGAACATCTGTTTGCTGATCTCCCCTGGGAAGAATGAACATAAAACACTCAGCTGTGAGAACTTCTGGGTTTAGAGCTGTCAGTGTATGGCCTTTCGAGCTGAGAAAGAAACTGACTGATCAGAGCTGCACCTCCAGTAGTGGGGCATTTTATTCTGTGAACCAGGGAAGTTTCATTGGTAAAACAGGACATATATTACAATAAAGAATGAATCAGCATAGACAAACATAAGACAATAAGAAAAATTATTACTGTACACATGTGGGACATAATTTTCCACAACCAGACCGCTCTGTAGAAAACATGATACGCTCACAATATTTAATTTCCAGACCCGACACTAGGGATTAAGCACATGTGCGTGTTCCTGATCGTCTCCAACCACTCAGAAGATGAGCCTCAAGCACGATCGTGGATAGCATGTCAGCATCAGCGTCCTAGCTCTGGCCTACGCATGTTTCGTCATCCAACATCTTCTCGGGGTGGCGTTGGGAGTGTATCATGTTTTAATACATATTAAAAATACATTTTAAACAATATTACTATTGGAGCTTCCTTGCTCTATTTCCATGTATGGTGGCTGTGTTTTATCATCGAGAGATGACAGCAGATGATCGTTTACGACAAAAAGGATGGTATTATAGACAACTCAAAAGCGCTAAAGCTGTTTTATAATTTTACCAGCAACTTCATTTGGTGAGTTCATTTATTACATCTGGTGGAGGATCACATCGGGTGTCAAGTCACTTTTTCCTTGTTACATTACTTACTATTGAGCGAATACATTTTTTTGCCTGGATTGAATTATATATGAACTTATATATGAACTTTTATGGACTTCATTAATAATTATGCACTTTTTTGATGAAGTTTTTGTATAATGACGCACAGATATCCCTGTTCACTTTTTGGCACAATTGATACACAGTTATTTATTTATTAGCATAGTTAGCACTTTAAACTGTTTATCTACAATCTAGATTCAATATCCCTGGCTATACCATTATTAATTTTATTTAGTTATTTACTAGCACTTTAATCTGTTTATTCTCAGATAAGATTAATTGTTTACACTGCTAGCACTTTAAATTAGGGCACTGATTGACAAAGATTTGTTATTTTGGGCTAGTCTTATATATATTTGGGTTAGTGTTTTACAATGTACAGAAAATGCTTATATTTTTATTACATTTCTAGAATTCCAAAATTATTAATTCAAATAATAATACACAATGAATAGTGTGTTATAGTATTTTAGCATATTTTTGTTTGATTTATCACTCATTTTAAGTTAATCAATTAAAAGATGTTTGGAGCGTGGCTTGGACGTCAAGGAAGATGGCCGCATATTCTCTCAGCTCCGCCACTTTGCAGCCCTGCAAAAATGCAGCTATCCAGGCAGCAAGCATGGTGAGAACAGACTAGGACCTCTCAGCCACCCGATCCAGGTCACAGCAAACCACCGACATGCAATTGAGTGCCAACATACCTGAAATGTTCAGATCCCGCTCTGGGTCATGAGACGCAGCCTCCGCACAGGCCTCAAGCCGCGGCACAGAGGTGAGTCAAAGCCGCTCCCCCTCACAGAATGCGGACATGCTCCAGGACAGGGGCCTGACGCCTTTGCAACCAACCCCCTGCCTAGAGGACCTGCGTAATGTAGCCGCGGACATAAAAAACACATTGTCCGCGGCCATTGCCAATCTTAGACTTGATATGCAAGCTGCCGCAGCGTGGCTAGAAGAAGTAGAAGACACCACAGACAGGCATGAAGCAGCCATTATAACTTCCAGGTGCATGTTATCCGTTCACTCCCAAAACATAAGAGACATTTACAGAAGTATTGAAGACCTTGAGAACAGGGGACGGAGACACAATATTAGAATAAGAGGCTTGCTGGAGACAATTGATAATGATCACATCACCCAAGCAACCATCTCCATTATTAATGATTTACTAGGCAGGCCACCCAAGACTCCAGTAGACTTTGAATGTATCCACCGCACTCTATGTCCCAGGGGCAGAGACACAGATCCCCCCAGGGACATATTAGGCTGCCTAGTGGACTTTAGACTGAAAGAGGAAATAATGAGGCAAGCAAGATTGTGGGGCCGTATTTTGCACCATGGTTTTGAAATAAAACTCTACCAAGACCTCTCCCCAATCACCTTATTCAAGCACAGAACCTTAAGACCTCTACTAGACATTTTTAGAGAGAGGAACCTGCCGTACAGATGGAAATTCCCTTTTTGTCTACAGGCAGGCTCTGGAACCAGAATCGCTTACCTGTGACACCCAGAGGAGATGCCTGCATTTTGCTCCACACTGGGTATACCACAGGTTGAAATATGAAACTGGCTTTTGGACCCGCACACCCCCCGCATCCACAGGAGGAACCGATGCACACCCACAGAAGAGACGCCACCCCGACCTGTGGAAGACGCCACCATCTGTCTAACCGCTCTCCACCACCACCCAACCGTTGTCCCTCAAAAGAAATCAATTTGCTAGCGTCTCCAGCACACAGAAAAGCTAGAAGAGATTAACTCCTGTCGACTCAGCAAAGGGGAACAAAAGGCTTAGCTTCCCCCAGTGGCCTACACTGTTTTGCAAGAATGCAAGCCTCTCCCCACAACGACTCCAAATAATGATACCTCTTCCCACAGGCACCCTGTTTTCCAACATTCGTCAGATCGATTCAAGACATCCTGAACAGTTGACCTTGCATCCACGACACATGTCTATCCCTGATGGCTACGAGATCAATCGTAACAGGCCCCTATGGCCAAGGTATGGGGGAAAGACCATACATAATGTTGTCCAACAAGACTGTTAGGCTCGCATTGACACACTGACACGCAAACATGCATGCGGGACAAATAACTCTTACCCCTCTTTAAGCCGTGATTAAACAAGCAATCTCCATCCTTTAAAGCTCTATGGGAACCTATACAGCATAGGTCACTGTCCTTTTGCCCATCAGACACTAATATAGACATATAGCACCCAGTTTTCCACAATTAGCGATCCCGCTCCAATGCTATATACAGACGGTGATTAAAAAAAGTCCTCCCTTGTACAACTATATGTTTGCAATCCACAGTATACTTGGACTACCCTGGAAAACTGAGCTGGTCACTGGAAGGTGAAGGGCAATATCTAACTGGGCCAAAACAAACATGACGCCTAGCCTCCAAGACACTAAGGCTCCCATAGTAGCATGTTCCTAGCACATATACACCAGCATATACAACTGCATTAGGGTCAGAAGGGTAAATTTGACCTTATTTTCTAAGTCAAACCCATCGATGCATAATTCCTGCTACCGATAACCTGCTTTTTCATATGACGCATAGATTCATGTTTGTGTCGATCACTTTACCTCCTCCACCAAAGTTGTGTATAACCAGATGAGAAAAGGGGAAAATATAGATCTGTTGAGGGAGGTCCAGAGAAATGAGAAGGGAAGAGCAAGACTGAAATTAAAAGTAAAATCAAAATACCATTTGAGCTCCTACTGGTCCTGAGGCATCATTTGAAAAGTCTTGTCTAAACACGAGACACTATGTCTCAAAATCAGGCCCCCCCCTTTTTTTTATCTCTTCTCCTTCTCTTCTCTGGGGTCTACAAAACTCATTGTTAGAGGAGGCTAAACTGATTATAAAGTTTAACCACCTCAGCCCTGGAAGGATTTCCCACTGTAGGACCAGAGCACTTTTTGCGATTCTACACTGCGTTGCTTTAAGTGACAATTGTGTGGTCCTGCGATGCTGCAACCAAACAAAATTGACGTTCTTTCTTTCCCACAAATAAAGCTTTCTTTTGGTGATATTTTATCACCTCTGCGTTACTTCTGATCACCACCATTAACAAAAAAAAGAGTGACAATTTAAAAAAAACAATATTTTTTAAGTTTTTGCTATAATACATATCCAAAAAAATATAGAAAAACACATTTATTCATCAGTTTTGGCCAATTTATATTCTTCCTCATATTTGTGGTAAAAAAATTGTGATATGCGTTTATTGATTGGTTTGCGCAAAAGTTGCTGCGTTTACAAACCATGAGAATTAATTTATGACGTTTTAACTATTTTTTTTTACTAGTAATGGCCGCGATCTTCAATTTTTATCGGGACTGCAATATTGCAGCGGACATGTTGGACATTCTTGACATTTTGTGAGACCAATGACATTTATATAGTGATCAGAAATTTAAATAGCCTCTGATTACTGTTTAAATGTCATTAGCAGTGAAGGGGTTAACCTGCAGGGGTCAATCTAGGGGTTTACTGTGTTCCCTAGGTGTGTTCTAACTGTGAGGGGGCTGGGGCTGCCAGGGGCATAAGAGATCTAACTGATCCCAGTGACAGGGATCAGTAGATCTCTTACATGCAGCCTGACAGAGCTTTTTCTTATGTGCCAGGCAATCGCGGCTCACCAGCGGACATCGAGTCCGCATGACCCGCAGCCATACTGCCGGAGAGTGCAACAGGCACGAAAGTGCACCACCGGTGGCACACTCCTGCCCATTAGCCGCGCGCGCTTGAGCCGCTGTTTATAGATGGCAATTTGCGGCATCCTACCACTTTGCAGCAGTAAATGTACGCAAGCCGGTCATTAACCGGTTAAGACCCAGGATTCAATTTACATTTCCCCATACCGTTCTATGAGGGAGACACTTGTGATTGACTGGCCTGGGCCAGCTCGGTGGGCAAGCCTGTAGGATCCTACCATTGCGATGACTTTCGCTGAGCTTATATACAACATGTTGTGTTAGGTATGTTTGATATGACTTTGTTACAGAGAGGATACCCTCTCTTAAGTAGCTTTCTTCTTCGTTCATGTTTATGTGGGTCAAGAGAAATGCATTTGAATTTCAAAGCTTGTAACATTTGAATTTCAAAGCTTGTTTCATATAGCCTATTTGTGTTGTCACATCTAACTGTCTAAGAGATTACAGCAGACTAGGAAATCCATGCAACACAAAAGCCTAGACCCCCCCCCCCCGGAAGAGTACCCATGTAAGAGGATTTTCTCCTCATACAGACTTAACCGGAGGTATGGTATTATACTACGCCTCGTCACTACCACTGCTTCACACACCCTATATAGGAATGCGCTTCTCTTGACATAATGCCCGACTCAACGCGCAACTCTCATATTGATGGGCAATTGGAGTGGTGTTGCCACACCTTAGAGTCTGAAACAAATTCACTACTATTGCTTACTGCCATAGACCTTGCTCATACCACTTCCCTACAATAGCGCAGTCTGATTGCCTGCGCTGACTAGAGGCGACACTTGTAAATTAGGCAGGATAGCTAGTCTACCCTAGCCGTCGCCTGGTCTGCCCCCAAAGCTCCATATTACCTTACTAAAACCACCAACTAATTCCCCCCTATTCCTTCCCCTTCACCCCCTTCTTCCCACCCACCCTTGTACACACGCTAGACCATTTACTACAAACACTACATAATATATCACAGAAACTATACACCCGACATGTCTCAGTCAACTACTAGAACCTCTAAAGCTAAGTTAAAGATACTTTAAATGTCAAAGGCTTGAACATACCGGAAAAAAGATCCCAACTCCTGTTATACCTTGAAAAATCGAAAGCAGACATAATACTACTTAAGGAAACGCATTTCAAATCAAGCCATGTTCCCAATATAATGAACAAAGATTTTCTCACAGCTTTCCACGCCACTATTCCGCAAGCTGAATCAAAAGGTGTCTCCATATTACTCTAAAGACACCTGCCCATCGAGATAACCGTCTCCTTTCTAGATGAAAGTGGGCGATTCACACTCATAAAGGGGAAACTTTGGAACAGGCCCCTAACAATCACTAACATATATAGCCCCAGTTCGGCCCAAGTTAGCTTCTTTCGTAAAATAGCAATGCATCTCACATCTTTCCAAACAGGCCTGCTCCTTATGAGAGGAGATTTTAATGTTCCCATGAATGCGATAGAAGACACCTCTTCAGGTACTTCCACTCTTAGTTATAGGGCCATTAAGCACATCAAGACACAACTGCAATATCTTCTACTGCACGACACATGGAGAACTCTCCATCCTCGCACTAGGGACTATACCTTTTACTCCAAGCCTTATGACAGATACTCCAGATTGGACTACATCCTATTATCACAAAAACAACTTCCCTACCTCAAGGAAACCACCATTGAACCCCAATTTCTTTCAGACCACAACCCAATTACGATAAAACTCTCACCCTTCTAGAACACATAAGGTTCAACAAAATTTGGAAATTAGATGCTTCACTCTTGACAGACCAGGCTATTGTTTCAGAAATCACTGAACAAACTAAACAGTTCTTTGTAACTAACAACACCCCAGAAGTGACTCGAATATCCCAATGGGAGACGCACAAATGTGTGATTAGGGGCATACTTATTAAAAAGGCCGCAGCCAGACATAAAGCATAGCAAAAACTTTTTAATACACCACTCAGCCAAATACAGGACCTAGAGAGTGAACACAAACTATCACAGGTAAAGAACACTTTAGATGAGCTTGAGCAAGCAAGAGAGAAATTACGTGAGGAAATGAGCAGACGCACTAGAAGAAATTTTACACTTTCTCCAAAAAAAATGTATGAATATGGCAACAAAAGTAGTAAAATTTTAGCAAGAGCATTGCAAACCAAAATAGCAAGCAACACAATTAGAGCCCTCTGTAATCCCAAGGGAGACCTACAGACAAAAAATCAGGAAATTGCTATACATTTCACTCAATATTGTACAGGACTTTATAATCTCCCCCAGAACTGACAATTAAAGCGGACCCCAGGCCCAGGAATGAACTCATAGCAGACTTTTTAACTGACTATAGCCTGAAACCCATATCTAAAGAACAAGCAGAAGCCTTAGATGGCCCTATAATGGAGGCTGAATTCATAACTGCCTTGAAACAATTGAAGCAGGGCAAAAGCCCGGGCCCGGACGGCTTCTGCCTTTCTTATTATAAGACATTCCAAAATCACCTATCCAGCCCCTTTCTTAAAACTTTCAATAAATTGACAGACCCCGACATCTCTCCTCAAAACCTGTTAGAAGCCCATATTTGTGTGATCCCCAAACCAGGCAAAGACAGTGCACTGCCATCAAATTAAAGACCTATCTCTCAGTTAAACACAGACCTACAAATTTTCACAAAAATTCTCTCAAACCGCCTTCTTCCATTACTCAACACTTTAATATCCAAAGATCAAGTAGGTCTCATACCAGGAAGGGAAGCCAGAGATAACACTCTCAAAAAAATAAGCATACACCACTGGCTCACCAAAACACATCACCCCAGATTTTTCCTCTCCCTGGATGCTGAGAAGGCATTTGACAGGCTAGCATGGGACTACCACACAGCTGTTCTACACAAGTTAGGCCTGGGAAATAGACGTATACGTCTTATAATGTCAATATACACAAATCCCAGGGCCCAAGTCCGAATAAACTGCTTACTGTCAGACGCCTTCTCCATAAAAAATGGCACACGCCAGGGTTGCCCTTATGCCTGTTACTTTTTATCATCACCCTTGAACCCTTCTTGAACATGTTGAGGAGTAACGCCAACATCCACGGAATTGAAATTCACGATAAGCAATATAAACTAGCCGCGTACGCTGATGATATTCTTCTTTTCCTATCTCAGCCCAACATCTCCCTGCCAAATCTCCTTAAAGACCTCAAGACCTTCCAGCTCATCTCTTACTTTAAAATCAACTACACTAAATTGCATGCCCTAAATATCTCCCTGTCTGATAATCAAGTCGAACAATGTAAAATATCCTTTCCCTTTGAGTGGAAATCGGAATTAATAACGTACCTAGGTATCCAACTCCCACAGAAACGTACCAAATTATACGATAAAAACTACCTACCCCTCCTTAAAACCATTGCAGAAGACCTCAAATGATGGAATAAGGCACATTTTTCCAGGTTTGGCAGATCAGCCATTATGAAAATTAATGTCCTACCAAGCCTACTATATCTCCTGCAAAGAGACCTCATAGCACTACCCAAGACCTTTTTACGCTGTTTCAAAACAATGTGCAGGGTAGTTATCTGGAATCACAAAACCTCCAGAGTCAAGTACTCCCAACTAACAAAACCCAAATCAAAAGGGGGTATAGGCCTCCCTGGCATACAACTTTACTACATAGCATGCCATTTGCAGAGAATCCTAGATTGGCACCTCCACCACATCTTGAAAAATTGGCCAACTCTCAAAAACTTCTTCTCTGAAATTCTAACATGACACTCCCCGTGGCTACAAAAGTGACATCGGCCAATAGAACTCATGTCTCACCCCACGATCAGGCCAACACTAGAATGTTTTGATATAGCTGCCGGTAAACACAGTATGTCATAATCTCCAGGTCCTTTGACCCCGGTTTTACAAAACCCTGTCTTCCCTCCTGGTCTATGATTGCATACCTTATCAAGATGTCAGCCAATAATTGGCCTACGCCTTCGCCATCTTCTCAATAGGGATGAGATACAAGACCGGGATTACATTAATGCACACATAACAAACAAGTATCTAGACATTTTTGGGTACATGCAAGTCAGACACTTCTTCAACAAAATTAAGACCCAGACAGACCTATCTAAAGACTGCACTCCTTTAGAGTCCCTTTGCATTAATGGGACACCCCAAAGACATGTCATTTCCCTGGTGCAAAACATACTCTGGGATGCCACACCGTCAAACGAAGGTCGAGCTTGTGAGACCTGGACCCGAGACCTCCAAACTAATCTATCTGAAGCAGACTGGGGAACTGTATATCGCCTCACACACAAAGGCTCATTGAACGTTTCTGTACAAGAAAATAGCTATAAGACAGTATCCCGATGGTATCGCACCCCGGTCTTACTACACAAATACAATGAAAACATTCCTGACAAATGCTGGAGATGCGCACGTAACCAAGGTAATCTCCTACAGTTTTGGTGGGAATGCCCCCTCATTCAGAATTTTTGGAAACAGGTACATGATCAAATACATAAAATATCCACATATTCACTAGAATTTACCCCAGAACAATACCTACTACACCATCAAATACCTACAGACGCATCCTACCACACATTGCTAGCTATGGCTATGGTTAATGCAGCTAAACTCTGCATATCTAGACTCTGGGGATCCACCAAGACACCCTCCTTGGTATAGACAAATTCACAAAATAGCAGAGATCGAATAACTTATCTCCATTGCCCGCAACACCCCAAGGGCGTTCATGCGCCGTTGGGCATGTTGGACACACTTTTAAACAACCAAGGCATACAACCAGACCATGCTCCCTCAACCACACTGAGATATGACACCAAACGTACACAAAGGTTCCCCAAACCACATGTATGTTGCAAAGAAAAGACTCCAAGCGACACTGGCACCCAGCTGAATATCCCTAGAACAGACCTACCACAGGCCTGCAAGCTGACTTTTAGGAATTAAACAAATTTGCTTCATAACCATGTCATGTCAAGACCTCTTGGACCCTAGTCGATATAGGACATTTGTAAGTGAGATCTCAACAGTTCCTCTACCATTCAGTAAATGGTCCCCTCTCAAGAACTACCCCCATCCCCCCACCATCCCTCCATACATCCCCTGTCACCCCCACATCCCCACACCTTTTCCCTTAACACCCCTCTTATGCTAACCTAGACCGAGGTAACTCCCAACAATCTCTCTCTCTGCCATGCAGGTCATGGCATTGTCCACTTAAGCCCCCTAATGCTTGGAGAGCTACCTCCATATCTACCAGAATGCTATTTATGAATGATAGGCTATATGATTCAACTTGCTTTCTATCAATGTGTAGTTTTTGATAACACATTGTAACCTGAATGTACACTTATATTTGTAAGACAAACTTCTGTTATTTTGGTACCTTTTATACTTGTTACTGTCTCTACTTTCAATAAAAGTGTTTTTTGGAAAAAAAAGATGTTCATATTTGGACAAATTAATTGCATTTTGTAGTACTATGCCATTTTAGTAATATACTGTATGTAGTTCTTAAAAACTTTTCAGATTGTTGGATTAAAAATATTATAACACTGGAGGAAACTTTCCAAAGTCACACAGTAGTGAATATGATCAAGTGACATGATTTTGATGTAGTGTTAAATTTGCCCCCCAAACTATTCATACTATATTATTAAATTAGTGAAGGTGACACTAAGGCATGAAGGATAAAAAAATAACATGTCACCACAGGCATTGAACATTCAGGAGAGCCCAGTCCTCAAAAGTCACTTAAAATAAAAGGAATAACAATAGTACAGTGAGCAATGTACCATAATACATTGGCCCTTAAAGCATTTTGTTGAATAAACTGGTATAAATGGTTATTCCAACAAAAAATATTCATTGATATGCACACATATGAATAAACCATAACAATTAATTTATAAAATGTAAAATAAAAAAAAACTATAGTTGAACATATAGTTTTGTATACAATGACAATGCATGACCAGAGCTGTTTCATATAGTTGAAGTAACCCCAACAGCTCTTGCCAAGAGGGAAAGTACAAGACCAGTGACCCATTTAAAACCCATAATAATCATGCAACTTCAGGCAAGATTATATGGATGGGTTCTAAACAAATGAGTATGTTTCCTTTATGTAGCTAGCCTCAGGATAGAAAGTTACTTTTTTTTTTGCACTATCAAGTCTGTACAGAGGCATCTTTGCTTGGTGTGGTTCAATGTGACTATGGCGGAATTACTGTATCTCACCAGGAAACTTTAGGCAATTGATAAATGTAACAGCTATGTGTAAACACTTAATAATTAAGTTGTATTTGGAACTATGCACCATCTAGAAGTGTTGACATAGATCATTAATTTAGCAATATCATACAAAGAAAAGTACCCTAACAGAAAAGCTACACACCTCAACAATTTTTTTAAAATGAATGCATTGATGCATAACAATGCAACAGATTCCTAATCCAGAAAAACAACAGCAAAATAACGACATTTCTTTATCATCCATGAGGGACACAGGAAGATAGTAATTCTAACACATGTAATTTATACTAACTTCAGGAGATTAGGACAAAGGGAAACAAAAAGTTAAGCCAGCCCCTCTAATAATCCTGCCTCTAAACTTGTTGTAAAGCACTGTGCAAACTGTTGGTGCTACTGTATATAACTCCTGTATTTTTGTTTTTCAATCTTTTTTATTTGTTTTGTCATAAAGATGGAAGTACAACATCAACAAGGGTAAAATACGGTATGTCAACAACACAGAGAGGATCCCATACCTGGATTCAATTATGCGAAACAGAACAGCATATCTGTACAATTACAATTAGCATCTGGAGTCAAAGGATAACTCAGCAGAGAACATAACAACAAGATAACTTGTAGATAATATATTTAGATGGTTAAGGTTTATGTAGTGGCTAGGGTATCTGTTCCACACCCGCAAGCCTTTACAGGCATTTCTTAGTGTTCAAAGAGGTTAGAATGCAGGTGGAGTTGTGATTAGGAAGTAATGGCCGACATCTGATTTGCGAGAGAGAGAGAGCTAAAAGAAAGTCTACAGTGGGAAGAGAAGAAGAAGAAGAGGGAAGGAGAGAGAAATACAAGGACAAGTAGAATAGAATAGATAAGTAGAATAGAATACGGGCCTCACCAAAGGCCCCCAGAACGGAGATAAAATTCATACCCAGAGTTTATCCTTCTTAGTGTTATTAGTGGGATATGCACATATGACTTCAAATTTTTTAGTTATGTTTAGTAGGATACTGACCATCTTCTCTTGGGTCATTATCCATGAGATTTTCTTTTTCGCCATAAGAAAGGGTACCAAGGGGGTTTTCCAGGCCCTGGCTATAGTTAATTTGGCTCCCGTGAGGATAAAAAAAATGAGGCATTGAGTATTCTTGGGTACAGGCTCAGTCAAGAGATTAAGCAGGGTGAACTGTGGGGATTGCTGGACTGGGGAGCCTGTCACCTTACGGATCATATTGAAGATCATATTCCAAAAGCTCCTATTCCAAAAGTCTAGGGCATTCCCACCAAATGTGTATCATACTGCCAATATTTTTGCAACCTCTAAAACAAAGGGGGGAGAGTCGGCTATATCTAGGCTATTTAAATGGCACCATGTACCATCTGGTGAGAACTTTTAAGTTAGCTTCTATGAGAGAGATGTTAAGGATTCCTTTCCATGATCTAAAACAACACCTGTGCCAGACCTCCAGGTTCCATTCATTAGATAGGTCTTTCTCCCATGCCAGCATAAATGTAGTCTTTAGCGTTGTGGAGAATAGAACCTGTATATCACCGGGATTCCTCCCTTTTGTTCCATGGCCTGCCCACACCATTGTTCATAGACAGAGAAAATTGGAGGTGCGGGTAGACCCATATTCTATGTAAGAAATGTGATATTTGAGAGAATCTAAAGTGTTATGATCTGGGCATGTGCAATTTATTGACACAGTGAGCTTTGGGTAGAGGTCCAGATGGGAGGAAGAAGTAGCCAATTCTGTAGAGGCCTTTGTCTAGCCACCATTTAAAAGCTTTTATATCTTGGCCGGGAGGAAAAAGGGGATTGTGGAAAATGTGTGAGAGTGGTTTTATTAGAGAGACCAGTTGTGACTTATCTTTAAGTGATTTCCAAACGGTGAGGGATTATGATAGGGTTGGAGCTAGAATAGGGGATCACGTTTTTGTTGGGCACCATAGCAAATAGTCAAGAGTAAAGTTAGGGGCTGCTTGTCTCTCCATATGGATCCAATCAGGATGTGCCACTCGGGAGTAGATCATGGAGAGTTGAGACAGTTGGGCTGCCTGATAGTATCAAAATAAGTTAGGCAACCCCCTATCTCGGGCTCTATAGAGAGTTGCTTTAGAGACAGTGATTGGAATTTCCCAAAATGAATCGAATAATTTTAGATTGCAAAATCCTGTACACGTTTTTTGATGCATTTCCTCAGCACTGCTAAGAAAATTCTAACTATATTTTTACTAAACTTTTTTATTTATTCCTCAATCAAGATTTTTCAAGAATTCCAAATGTGCTCCTTGAACTAGTCTCTATGCAGCAGCTATCAGGGCTGATTTATCCTCAGTAAAACCTTTGTAGACTGTAGCTAAACCCTGCTGAACTGCAGATTGTGTGGTTAACCTGGAATGTGATGTTCAAACACTGGGCTATTCTTGTGACACTTTTCAGAACTTTGTGTGCTGTGTTAGCCACAGAACACTCTCCAGGTCAAGGGCTATGTCACAGCCTTTGCCTTTAAAGACTCACACAGTGAGTAGATCTCTGGTCATGACAAGGCTAACCTGGAATATGGCCTCCCTGTACTGGGCTCTGCATTTGTGGTGCTTCCCAGACCTCTTTGTACTATGTTAGCTAGCCACAGGGTATTCCCTAGGTACAGAGCCCTGACACAACCTCTGGTGTAACTCAATATCTGAAGACTCTTGAGTAAGGTCAGTCGGGCTGAAGCACTCGCAGCTACTTTGCAGTTGCCTCTATTTATGGCTGAGGGAACTGAGGGCTTACATTATTGACTAGATAGATTGCACCTTCCTCTTGACATTCCACTGCTGCTCCTGCCTTTGTGGTACTTTGGGATCCACTGTTTGCTGGTTTCACTCCAATGCCTGCTTTCCATGACTGGCCATTGCTGAACCTCCTCAGCTTTAGCTGCCCGCGATTGTGAGTAAGTGAGACCTTGTCTTTTATGCCTAGTTGCTGTTCACTAAGTGCTGCAACATTTCTCTTAACCTGTTCCTTACCGAGTCATTGTGAAATGACATCGGCAGGAACCTCTCGTCGATCTGGGCCAACGTCATATGACGTTGGCCGCTTCTCGCCGGTACTGCGGGCCCCTGGGGGCCTGCAGAGCGGCAATCACGGATCGATCGTGTGCCGGGGGTCGTGTCCCGATCGAGTACCGAGTGTCGAGTACCGATCGTGTGTGACAGGGAGATTGCGGTAAAAGCTTGTTACCCCCTACTGTACACCAAGCACACTGATCACCCCCCAATAAAGAGGACCTGTCACCACCCTATCAGAGTACCTGTCACCTGCCCATCAAAGTACCCGAGTACCTGTCCATCCAAGTACCCGAGTACCTGTCACCTGCCCATCTGAGTACCCGAGTATCTTTCACCATCCCATCTGAGTACCTGAGTAACTGTCGCCAACCCATCAAAGTACCCGAGTACCTGTCACCAGACCGTTAGAGAACCCCAGTACCTGTCGCCATCCCATCAGAGTACCCGAGTACCTGTCCCCAGACCATCAGAGTACCCGAGTACCTGTCACCAGACCATTAGAGTACCCGAGTACCTGTCACCTGCCCATCAGAGTACCCGAGTACCTGTCACCTGCCCATCAGAGTACCCTAGTACCTGTCACCTGCCCATCAGAGTATCTGAGTACCTGTCACCAGCCCATCAGAGTACCCGAGTACCTGTCACCTGCCCATCAGAGTACCAGAGTACCTGTCACCTGCCCATCAGAGTACCCGAGTACCTGTCACCTGCCCATCAGCGTACCTGAGTACCTGTCACCTGCTCATCAGAGTACCAGAGTACCTGTCACCAGACCATTAGAGTACCCGAGTACCTGTCACCTGCCCATCAGAGTACCAGAGTACCTGTCACCTGCCCATCAGAGTACCCGAGTACCTGTCACCTGCCCATCAGCGTACCTGAGTACCTGTCACCTGCTCATCAGAGTACCAGAGTACCTGTCACAAGCTCATCAGCGTACCAGAGTACCTATCACCAGCCCATCTGAGTACCCAAGTACCTGTAACCAGTCCATTAAAGTACCCGAGTACCTGTCACCAGACCATCAGCCTACCAGACTACCTGTCACCTGCCCATCTGAGTACCCAAGTACCTGTCACCAGCCCATCAGCATACCCGAGTACCTGTCACCTGCCCACCTGAGTACCCAAGTACCTGTCACCTGCCCACCTGAGTACCCGAGTACCTGTCACCAGCCCATCAGAGTACCCGAGTACCTGTCACCTGCCCTTCAGATTTCCCGAGTACCTGTCACCAACCCATCTGAGTAACCGAGTACCTATCTGCAGCCATCAGAGTACCCAAGTACCTTTTACCAATCCATCAGATTACCCGAGTACCTGTCTCCAGTGCATCAAAGTACCCAAGTACCTATCTGCAGCCCATCAGAATACCTGAGTACCTATCTGCAGCCCATTAGAGTACCCGAGTACCTATCTGCAGCCCATGCCTCATAGCATATACCTCGGGTGTTTGCTTTCCAAAATGGGGTCATTTTGTGGGTAATTCCACTGTCCTGGTGCTCCAGGGCCTTCAAAAGTGTGATGGGTATGAATGAAATTTTCTGTGTAATTTATGCTCCTAGAACGCCTGACAGTGCTCCCTGCATGTTCAGCCTCTGTATGTGGCCAGGGTGTGAAAACGTCTCACACATGTGGTATCGCCATACTCTATATTTTGGGGGCAATTTTTGCTATGTGCATGCTATGTGTTAGAAATATCTTATAAATTGACCACTTTGTGTAAAAATAAAAGTGTTTTCATTTTCTTTCCACATTTTCGGAAGACTTGTGGAAAAAAATGAACCATTCAAAAGACTCATAATGCCTCATAGATTATACGTTGGGGTGTTTGCTTTCCAAAATGGGGTCATTTTGTGGGTAATTCCATTGTCCTGGTGCTCCAGGGCCTTCAAAAGTGTAATAGGTCATTAGGAAATTAGATGTGAAAATTCTGCTCCTAGAATGCATGACGGTGCTCCCTTCATGTTGGACCTCTCTATGTGGCCAGGCTGTGAAAGTCTCACACATGTTGTATCGCCATACTCGGGGAGAGTAGCAGAATGTATTTTGGGGTGTAATTGGAAGTATGCATATGCTGTGTGTGAGAAATAACTTGTTGCTATGACAATTTTGTGCAAAAAAAATAATAATTTCTTAATTTTCCCAAGAATTGTGGGAAAAAAGTACAACTTCAAAAAACTCACCATGCCTCATACTAAATACCTTGGGATGTCTACTTTTCAAAAGGGGGTAATTTGGGGGGTATTTGTACTTTCCTGACATTTCAGGGCCTCAAGAAATGAGATGATGTGATCAATTTTCAATGATTGGCACCATAGCTTGTAGACCCTATAACTTTCACACAGACCAAATAATATACACTTATTTGGGTTATTTTTACCAAAGATAGGTAGCAGTATAGGTTTTGGCCCAAATTTATGAACAACAATTACTTATTTGCAAAATTTTATCACAGAAACTAGAAAAAAGTTTTTTTTTCCAAAATGTTTACACTTTTTTCACTCATGTTGCAAAAAATAAAAAACCCAGAGGTTCTTAAATACCACCAAAAGAAAGCTCTATTTGTGTGAAAAAAATGATAAAAATTTTGTTTGGGTACAGTGTAGCATGAGAGAGTAATTGTCATTCAAAGTGTGAGAGCACTGAAAATTTGTCTGGGCAGGAAGGGGGTATAAACGTCCTGTATTGAAGTGGTTAATAGACTTACAGAGGAATGAATAACCTCAGCGCATTCTCCTCTATTTTGGATAGGGATAAATTATCAATATTCCCTAAAGGGTCTGATGCCAGTAATACAGATCCAGGGACCCCTAGTCTGTAATATGATACTTTGAATTTGTATCAGTATTACTTCCACCTGAGGCCCTTATTGCTATCTCTGATTCTTACTCTTTACAGCCTTTTCCTGAAGAGTATGTATTATTATGATTTCACCTTACAAGGCATCCATGATACTCTGATTGATGCAGTACATTCAGATCTGCAGCCCCAAACACCTCAAAATACACTCAGTATGTAAAACCTTCTTCTTTGATAATTGGACACAACCAGTGAAATCATGGTTTCCTCTTGCGAATGTGATGGAGCTTTTTTTCCCTTTGAAAGGAAATTTATTGATAAGTGGTCTAGAGTTGCTGTAGTCACCCACTTTAATAAACATACCGACTGCTATCTGGAACAAGCTGTATGTCCCTTATTGGTGGTGACTCCAATTTTTCAATCTGTGTCAGTGTGGCTCACCTTTCTTTAACTGGATCACTTCATCTTGGGGGTTAGACCCTCATGTCCTGAAGCTTTTGGAAAAAAGCTCTGGTGCTCTGTGGTTAAGTTATGATGGTTATCTATTGCCAGTATCTTAGATTATATATTGCATGAGAATTATGTCTGTTCAAATGCCTGTATCGTTTGGCTTTGTGCCTGGCACACCAAGGATACTCAAAAGGTACATTTGATCTACTCACCCTTCCAGGGTAGATATCTCTTTGGTTCTGCCCTTGACAGAGTTATTCCTGATTCCTTTAGTGTTTGGAATGTGTACCTGCCTCAATGCAAGATATCTTGGGGTGGGGTAGAGGATTTCCATTCTCCTTCAACTGCTACAATAGTATCTTGAAGATGATCCCAGTACCTGCCAATCAATCTGCAGATCTCAATTGCCAAAAGTGTTCTGATACATCTGCTCAGTCCTCCACATGAAACTTACCAATTCACATTGTATGCTCATTCTGCTGGGTCTTTTATAGGTTTTTCTCTTACTAGTTTGAACTCTCAAGTATCCCCTTGTAGTTCAACTTAAACTTTTCAGTTAGCTACTATTGTCAATACTGCACTCTATTGAGTGTTTCCAGAATTCTTTGAGTTCCCTGCTCCATGGGAGATCTGATCCCTACTAGATAGAATACCATCTTTGAGAAGTGATATCCCATTTAATATTACACTCCTCTTCACAGCGGAGGCCCTTTTTTCCTTTATCACAAACTTCACTTCTTGAGATGTTTGACTTTCTTCAGGTCCTATTCCCTTTTAAATATTTTGTGGCTTGCTGAATCCCCTGGCGTTCAGTTTCCATTACACTCTTGCCTGTACATACTTGAATCTTCTGAGTGGTTCAGTAGAGTTACACCCTACCTATGGCACTGGTTGATATATCTACCCTAGTTCACATTTTTTTGTGGAATGCTTGAAGACCTTTACTAAAGGATCCATATCCTGGTTTTCTTGCATTTCTTGCTCTTGCAATTAGTCCTATCGCCCACACTTTTTGGGTATAGCAGATCTCTTCCCATTTACCTCTTTACGTAATTGTGAAATTGTGGAAGTATTCCTTTTGTAATTGTCCTCCTTTTTGTGTTGTCCCCTAGTACTTTATGATTCTCCCAATCAGCTGGAAAATCTGGAATTTGGGCAAAGCATATAACTGACTCTTTGGCTTAATTAGTACCCCTAACTGTTAGCCAGAATCAGTTTAAGGTGGGTTTTATCCTTTATTCCTTATTTTCTTCCTCAGAAAATTCTCCTTACACTGGTATCTACTCCCTTACTCTTTGAGTCTAGTTCATTGTCACAATCAGATCCCCATCTTATAGGATTTTCTCTGTTCATAAAGTTCCAAAAACTTATCTCTGCTCATCTTTACCTAAAGGCTGCAAGACATTTTGCCTTCATAAAAAAGATGTTTTGTAACTGACTGGTTAAGTGACTGCCTACTCTGTACAAAGTTATAAATGCATTTGTGTCCATGCTTTAATTTCTAATCTTAAATGTGGCAGTCAGATCTCTGCATTTGAGGGTCTTCACTTAAGCTACAGAGTCCCCCTCAGTGGTAAAGTGTTACTCTGAAATCTGCGAGGGATCAAAAATATGTAGGTTCATTTTCTTTTTCTTTATTGAGGCCAGTTCTAGGTGTTATCAGATGGATCCACCTTCTGGATCCTATTTGGAAGAAAAATAGTTTTGCCCATTGCAGGGTTCCATTCCATGAATCCTAGACTTATGCATTTTCTATATTGTCAGACAACATCCCCGACAATTGTTTTGGTGTAAGTTGAAAGGTCTCTTTCATAACATTTTGGTTTTGATGCTTTTGAATGTACCTGGGTTTGGCTTGAGGCAGGGTCTGCAAATTCAAACCCCACTGAAGGCAATGGAAGCCCAAATGTTTTAAAAAAACAGTAAGTGACATTTTCTAGGCTAATATACTAGGTATTGCAAAAAAATGTCAGGGAGGTCTGGGCATTGCACTGGGAAATATGTACCAAAGCAAAAAAAAAAAAAAATCTAAACCACCAATTTTAGTAATGCTTAAATTGAAACATCAAAAATGCAAATCTCCTTTAAATAACATGCTGGGGGGTGCCCCGACCCTGCCTGGGAAGTGACCCATCTGTGCTATGTATACA
The DNA here is from genome assembly GCA_018402905.1 of Glandirana rugosa. Taxonomy (NCBI): domain Eukaryota; kingdom Metazoa; phylum Chordata; class Amphibia; order Anura; family Ranidae; genus Glandirana; species Glandirana rugosa. The sequence continues at coordinate 318,515 of BLSH010289296.1, forward strand.
ACCTTCTATGCTTGGTAGGTCAGAGGCCTTTTTGCTTTTAGTGAGTCAGCAGGTATCGGTATTGATTTGGAGCTATATCATTGGATGACTTAATTGATAATGGATTTACACAGTGGGGTTTTTTTTTCCAATAAGTCTTTATTGAATTTTCAACAAATACAGAACCAAATTATGCATATAGGTTACAGTTGACAACTTCACATGTTACAATGTTGTTCCATGCAATGAAGGGAACAGGGGGGGGGGGGTGAGAGAGCCAGGTGTTTCAATCTCTTACAATGTGCAACCAAAATAAAATTTAGAGTAAAATACAACTTCTAATCCTAATTCTTTTCTAGGTGATATATGTGAGAGGTGGAGCCCCACTCCCTCCCCGGGACACCCCAATGGGAACATACTGTGTCCGTTCCAGGGAGAGAGCGCAACTCCTAGTCCCCCACTGCTTCTCCATTAGATGTATGTTTATCAAACTTAGTTTAGTTAAGCAATAACATTGTTAGTCTATTTTGGTTGAATAGGGGTGTTTTAACCACGAAGACCAATTTTTATTGTGTTTCTGCAGGGAATTACTTTTTATGGCGAATGTTTTTTCTAGGGAACAGCATCTATTAACTTCTCTAACGGTATCTGTCAGGCTAGGGGATTCTGTGGAGCCCCATTTTTTGAGTATTTGTCTTTTAGCAGCCAATAGAATATGAAGGAATGTGACTCTGTCTGTACTCCGAATTCGGTCAATGTGAAGATGCAGAAGAGCTAATTCAATCTCCGGTGTATAGGGTGTTGAAGTGACTTCTGCTATTAATGTGAAAATTTTGTTCCAGAAGGACATAATGGATTTGCAGAACCATAGGATATGAATTAAAGATCCTATAGATTCACAATTCCTCCAACATTTATTTGTGTTGTTTGTTGATATTTTTGCGAGGATATGCGGGGTATAGTACCATCTGTGTAGTACTTTCTGGTATATTTCCCAGTGGTCTGCACTCAGGGTAGACTTGTGCGTCCAATAGAGAGCTGCTTGCCATTGAGCTTCAGTAAAATTCTGGTTTAGTTTGGTTTCCCACTTAGACATTGTGGTTGTTTTTACAAAAACGTGATGGGCACTTAGTTTACCGTAGAAGAAAGAGAGACCCTTGGTTTGACTAGAGAGGTTGTAGTATTTATATAGCTCCTCATCTAACGAGAGGTTTGGAGGAATCCTATCCTTCCTGTGAAGATGAGTTAGCTGTATATAGTGATAGAATTCAGAGTTTGGGAGTTTGTATTTCAATTGTAGCTCTTTAAAGGGTGTGATTTTCTCATTCTCTATTAGTTGGTGTGTAAATTGTATACCGCATTTTTTCCCATATTTCCAAGTTTAAGTTAGGTATGAGGTGCTCTAGAGCTCAATAGGGAGTGATATGTTTTTCATGTTTTTGTTGGAGGTTTCATGTTTAGCTAACGTGTCAAGTGCTTGGAAAGTGGCTTGGATTCCTGGGTATGGTGAATTTGTTCACTGTTTCTGTAGAAGGGCCTGCATGATGAGAGTTTTTGGGTGTTTGGTCATTAGCAAGTAATGCTCCATTATAGACCAGAGTTTTTGAGGGTTAGGGTTCCACCAATGTTTTGTATGATCTAAGAGAGCTGCCAGGTAGTACTTATAGATGTCGGGTAGTGAGGAGCCGCCCTTACTCCAGTGTTTCGTTAGAGTTAGATAGGCGCATCTAGGTTTCTTATTTTTCCAGATGTATTTAGAAAGATCTGATTTTACTGAAGAAGCACGAATGGATAGGGATAGCAATGGTTCAGAACATATAAAGAAGCTTGGGGAGGGTGATCATTTTAAAGAGTTGTATCCTACCTGTAACTAGGAGTTCTGTTTTGGTAAGGTTAGCCAGTTCTTTTGGGAAGTTGTGAAGGAGGATTTGGTAGTTGTATTTAAATATATCTTTCGATGCTGCAGGAATGTTTATTCCTAGGTATTTGATATAGGTGTCAGACCATGCGTAGGGGTAGCGGGACAAGATTTTCTGTTTCACCGCAGAAGATATGTTGATGCCTAATAATTGGGATTTGTGTTCATTAAGTTTATAGTAGGAGACTTCTGAGAATTTGGAAAGGAGTTATTTTATTTCTGAGAGTGCTCTGAGTGGGTTTGTGGCTATCAGGATTACGTCGTCCGCAAATAATGCGATCTTGTTATGCGTTTGGCCAATTTGGATCCCCTTTATTGTTGGGGACGATCGGATCGAGTGCACTAGGGGCTCCATTAGTAAAGCAAAGATTAGTGGAGCAGTGGGGCTTTTTTAATTAAAGTACTTGTTAAAAACGATTTGTGTCGGGGGGCGTGTCTGGCCAGCAACCTTGATGGCTGCTTTTCTGTGAGGTTCCTGTGATCCCAGCCACAAACCGGCCAAAAAAGCGACTATACTGACGGCATCTACTCCAAAGTGTGTTCCTGAATCTACCCCCTGCTCAGAAATTATGTCTCGCCACAGGAAGAATGCTGATCGGCTGCAGAAACTTACAGATTTCTTCCCAGCATATGGCCCTGACTCCAAGCAAGATGACGCTGGTCCAAGACAAACAACATCACAGCACCCACAAGGAGAGGGAGAGATGAGGCGCAACTGTAGATTGGCCTTCCCTCTGTATGAGGGCGACCCGGATGCGTCCTCTCCCCCCTATCTCCCACGATGCTAAGTCCGCTAAAGTCCAGCCCCCGCATGGAAGGCTCGGAGCATGGTCCGAATGCGGATCCAATCGTGGATCAGTTCGAAGAACAGATCGAGGATCCATTCACTGAAACGATCGCTGCATCTAGCCTCATTTCTTTTCCCATAGAGATCAACTCATTACAGAGGTGTTTTTGAAGACTATGCTGATCTCTTTGCGACAATCTCTTCACTCTGACATGCATACAGTCCTTGTCCCTGTCAAACAATCTATACAGAAGCATGAGGCAAGAATTTCACATGTGGAAACCAAAATCAGTGAAATGTGCATAGCCCACAATAACATCGTAGATGCCCACACTGACCATGAATCAGAATTGCAACCACTACGTCTCAAAATAGCCGACCTGGAGGATCGCTCCAGGCGGAACAATCTCAAGCTCCGTGGTATACCGGAGGCGATGCACTGGTACCATATGTGCAACAACTGATGAAGGTTTTAAGTCCGTCCCTCTCTGATCTGGAACTGGCAATTGACAGAGCTCACAGAATTCCCGAACCGGATTTCCTCCCAGCCTCTGTACCAAGAGATGTCCTGACAGGGGTACATTTTTATCATGCAAAAGAAAAAGTCATGGTAGCTGCAAAAAACACCTCTTCACTACCTGAACCCTACACGGGTTCAAAATTTACGTGGACCTTTTGAAAGCGACACTACAAAATAGATGAAACCTTTCAACCATAAAAAAGGCACTCCGGAACCACAATATCGCCTACCAATGGGGATTTCCCACTAAAATAACTATTAAACGACAAGGCAAATTCCATACAATCAGGAGCCTGGAATCAGGCTTGAACTTACTCAAAGAATGGGAATAACACCAGCACATGACCCTTCCCCTTCTCCAAAACATCCGCAACGTATGGAAACACAATGGTCCTGAACAACAGAGCGTCGCTTAGATGCCTCAGTTCCATCTACTAGAAGCTGGGCCCCCTCTATAGCCTCTTCGACATACTATATTTAGTTTTATTCTAGTTCTGATTATTACGTTAATGATTCGGATGCTCTTACCCGCCTCGTTCATAGAAGTAGCAAGAGATGCTTCCCATGTTCCTTGCATTTTCGGCGAGTTTTTCTTATTCTTTCCCCAGTTTTTCCCTCTCTCGCAAAATACCATCCTCCTTGTTTGTGCATCCTATAGATGCACAAAAGAAGTATTCATTTGAAGATTATGCTCTTACAAGAACAACAATCTCTGGACAACTTCAGTGCATCCCCTGTTTGGCCTTACTCAGCTTCTCGACTAAGGAAACCCACCCTTACCAACATTAACTTCAGACTTCTAGACTTCTATAATCTCCCACATCTACAGTCACACCAGCTCCTACATGCCCCTGATGCCTCTTAAAATCACGACTTTTGTAGTGCGAATGCGCGGATGCTTGTGGATGGACGCTTAACTCCCGAGCTCTGCACCGCTCCGGCTGTTCACGCCCGCTGCAGCATCCCCTCGGGCTTTCTCAGCACGACAACCAGACACACTACCTCCTTAAAGCCTGCAGACCCCGTAGATCTTCCCGGATGGCTTCAGGCTCAGCGCGGAGGGACCTCTCCAGACAGCTAGGCTCCGGGCCTACTACGCTACCCGCGCCTAAGATGGCGCCCGTGGCCCTGTCCTCACACGCCGAAGCAGATGAGGATGATTCAATAGCAGACCAAGACATCCAGGCCGGGCAGCCCAGCCAGAGTCTCGGTCTCATCATGAGTACACTGATCCCCCTCCCTGCCTCCCCAGCCTCCACAGAATCCTTGCTTAATAGGACCATGGAGGAGATGCTCCTAACTCCCCTAGGGCAGACATCCACCATCCCTGACATTAACAATTAACTTTCCAGAGCCTGCAACATGGTCCCACAGGACTTTCCCTCTCTGATGGAGGATTTGAATGCAGCTCAAATTACTTCCACAATACAGGCTGACGTGCACCAACTGGGGGCCAGAATTGAATCCATAGAAGCCAAAGCCGACCAGACCATAGCCAGGGCTAACCAGAATACTGCCAGAATTCAGGATCTGCATGAACAATTGGATGCTGCGATATCTAAAATCAATGATCTCGAAAACAGAGCTCGCAGATACAATTTCGGAATAAGGGGGCTCCCGGAAACATTCAAGGAGACTGACAAAATTGTTCGCTCTTTTATCAAAGACCTGCTCCCTGACCTACCAGAACATCGTCTGGAACTGGGCCGGGCCCACAGGGCTCTGCAACCTCCTCACCAAGATGGCTTGCCCAGAGAAATCGTGGTGAAACCACATTTCTTTAAGATAAAACAAGAAGTAATGCGTCAGTCGAGAGAACTTTGGAGATATTTCAATTCAAGACCACCCTATCCAAATTTTTGCCGACCTCTCCCCTTACACAATACAGAAAAGGAGAGCCCTGAAGCCCTTACTTCAAATTTTATCTCAAAAAACAATCACTTACAAATGGGCTTTCCCATTCCGTCTCACGTTCTCATACCAAAACAAACCATATGGTTTTGCATCCTTTGCTGAAGGTGAACGCCTGCTAATACAGCTGGGACTGATCTCACAGGAACCAGCTTCCTCCTCCACGCCCAGAAATGCCAACTCTTCCAAAAGGCCTCCTCTACCCAGCCCCATTGCCCTTCTGTGGCAGAAGCATCAGACCAAGAGATCCAGGGAAGCTCACCCTCCATAGTCAACAGGGAACCAGAGTTGTTCTTCACCCTTGCCTCTGTTTTGTCCTTCACACACAGAAGATAATTGTAGAACAGTGATATCTCATATCACTGTTCTTAGAACAGTGATGTGGCTTCTCCACCGCTAATTGATAGTTTTCACACACAGAAGATTGTAGAACAGAATTGTATAACAGTGATATCTCATATCACTGTTCTTAGAACAGTGATCTGGCTTCTCCACCGCTAATTGATAGTTTTCACACACAGTTTGCAGATGTTCTAAGAACAGGGATATGGCTTCTCCCGGCTAATGTACACTTTTCTCACAGAGTTTTAAGATGATTGTAGAATGTACAATCATCTTAAAACTGTGTGATAAAAGTATAAATTAGCCGGGAGAAGCCATATCACTGTTCTTAGAACAGTGGTATGGCTTCTCCCGCTAATTTATACTTTTCTCACACAGTTTTAAGATAGTCCACATCCACCTCCATTTTTGATTTTTTTTATGTTTTTTTTTTTTTTTTTAAATATTTGAAGTTATTTCCCTATCCCCATTTCTTTGTAGGGCACTTGTCCGACCCTTGCCACCATTTTCCTTCCTTTAGCAGACCTCTAGGACTTTCCAGGACTTTCTTACAGCCATGTTTGTGCCTAAAAGTTTGGGTCCCCATTGATTTCAATGGGGTTCGGGGTCCGGGTCAAAGTTCGGGTTATGTCTGGACCCGAACCCGGACTTTGTCCCGAAGTTCGGCCGAATCAGCAGAACCCGAACTTCTAGAAGTTCGCTCAACTCTACAGGTAACCCTTGCAGGGTCCCCCACTGCAAGGATTACTTCTGATTTTACCTGATGTTCAGATTTAAAGTTAAACCATGCTCCAACCATAAAATCACATATACTGTATAATGTGGACTGTCTATACCAGTAAGACTGGACACCCTGTTTTTCTAAATACCCACCATATTATAACTGTTGATTTTACTGGTAGAACAATTACATAAGTACTTCCTTTCATAGGGTGATAACATATTCTGCAGCAAAATGACATCAATGTTTTCACCTGTATTGCTTCTGGTGCTACTTAGATGTTTACGTGTAGATATGTCAATGATTAGCCAAGCCTTGCTAAGCCCCCAGCTTCTCAGCTGAATTTACCATTAAAAGTAGTGAAATTACTTTTCAACAGAACTAAACAATGCTCTGCTATGTTTTTTAGCCAGGTAAATTTTATGTTTCAATGTTTTTATTTGGTATTTAAGTATTTTACAATACAGGAGGAAAAAAAAAAAAAGAACAGTCTTACATTGTTATGAGTAAATAACAGCAAAACATTACATTACACTGTTATGTATAACAGTAAATCTCATTCGTATTTATGACTTTTGCTTAATGAAAATTACCATTTAAGTCGACTCTTCGACCCCCGAATCGTTCCGAACCGATTAGTAACTGTATAGATGTGCATTTGTAGATTCATCGTGGTCTTCGTTATGTCCACTTTTGTAACTACAGTAAAACGACGTCTTATACAATAGTGGGATACTTTCCTTCATGAATACATTAACAAGATGGTCATTTTAGTTGTCAATATTATACCACCCATAAATCTTTTTGTCCCACAGGTCAGAATGACCATATCTGTCAGGTGTAATATGTCATATACACTAAAATACCAACCTCGTACCAAATTGAAATTTAGACTTGTAGTCCATTTTAG
>BLSH010289296.1:329915-340465 GCA_018402905.1 Glandirana rugosa
GGACTTGGGGGTGAACTGCGGAGGAAATGGGTTGGAAGAGGACCTAGGAGTTTTGGTGTTGCATACTTCTGTTACGTTGTGGTTTTGAGGATCCAGGAGAAGGTTGGGTAAAGGAGGCGTCAAGTGGGGGTTCAGGAATTATTCCCCAACGATGGAGCAGGAGCATGCCGTCCTTAAGGTTGTCGATTTTGTGAGTGACCTCATCTTTTGTTATCAGGAGGGAGGCTGGGTATTTCCACTTGAATTGGATTTGGTGGTTATGTAGGCCTTTGGTTATGGGGTTCAGATCTCTACGTAGTTGTAGGGTGTACTTGGAGAGATCTGGATAGATCTGTAGGTTTTCATAGGGTTGTGGTAAGTTGGGTCTTTTCCTCATGGCTAACAGTAGCTTTTCTTTGGTTTGGAAGAAATGGACCCGCATTAGAACGTCCCTGGGGGTCGAGGCTGCAAGATGGGACGGTTTGGCAATTCTATGTATTCTATCGACTATGATATCTCTTGGTGATGCGTCGGGGAGGACCAACCGCATGAGGTCTTTTGCGAATCTCTGGAGGTCTTGTGGGGGGATTGATTCCGGGATTCCGCGCAGTTTTACGTTGTTGCGACGCGATCTATCTTCTAGATCTGCTATTTTAGCTCTCATCCATGTCTGTTCCTCTTTGACTTCTTCAACCGTGTCTATGATGTCATTGACGGTAGTGACACAAGCTTCCACGCCCGTTTCTAAACATGAGACTCTATGGTCTATTTGTTTCACTTCGGTTGAGAGCGTTGTGATAAGGGTGGACAAGTCATTCATTAGTGAGGATTGAAAGGAGAGAAGCATTTCTTTGAGGGTTGTGTCTAGGACTGGTTGTCCTGTGGTTGGATATGCAGCTATTGGGGAAGTAAGCGGTGCTTGGATTAAGGTGGTGCCATTTTGGGGATCAGCAAGAGGTGGTGGAGAAGGAGATGCATCCATCCGCATCTTTGCCTTGGCAGGGCTGCCTGTTATGGTGTTCTCTTCTAGGTGGAGATTTGTTGAGGAGGGTGCTGCTGCTAAAAGTTCTTCCTCAGTAGGGTCATCGGGGAGGTCAGTGTATGCCTCAGTGGTTGTTCGCTCTTTCTGTGCCCCTTTAGTTGTGGGGGCCGGTTTAAAGAAGAGTGAGGTCAGTTTTTGTGTTTTAAATTCTCCCATTCTTTTCCTGGACATGATATGGGAATGCGCTAGAGTGATAAGGATAGTGGAGGGCTTTAGTCGATTTTGTTCTTCCTTTCTGCTGTCTCTGGAGGTGTCACTCCATCTTGTTTACTGTGATTGCGTCAGGGAAAGGGTCTCCTGTTTCCAGGGCCCTAAAATACTGTGTGGTCCGCTGTGGAGGATGAAGGGGTTGCTGCGACCTCTAGTAGCCCCTGGTTGTTTGATGTGTGTGCTTGTGAGGCTGGAATATGGCTTTTGATGGTTCGGGGCCTAGTCGCGGGAGAAGCCGCGGTCTCAGTTAGCGGGCGTCTCGGATCCTCAGATGGGATCAGTAGGAAATCAGGCCCAAACTGCAGGGGGGGAAGAGGGGCATCCCCTGGGGTGTGATCCGCCGTCCGGCGATGAGGAGGAGTGGTTGTCTGGTCGGATGTGGAGGACGCGGCCTAGGCCGCGGGTGAAGCCGCGGCCTCGATTTTGGGTGCCGCGGAGGGCGGTTGCGGGCGGACAAAATCGATGGACCGGGGTGTAGAGGGTAGCAGTGGGGATTAGGCTAGGTGGTTTTTCGGTGCTCACCCGTCCTTGGGAAGGTAGGATGGGGTTGATTGAAGCTGGGAGATCGGAGCTCTCCCAGAACACGTCCGTCTTCCTCAGCGCTCAAGCCACGCCTCTAGCCAGGTAAATTTTAAATATCTCATATACATTTTTTGTCCTTTGTCCTGCTGGTGTAGCTTTAGGTTCCATTGCACATATTTCCTAGTATCTCCTTTGAACCAGATTATAAAAAGCCTGTTGAGAGCTCTGTAGTTCAGGCTGGTTTGCACACATACAAGTGGATGTGAAAGAGCAGTGACTTATCCCTTATTCAATTGCCTGAAAAGGAAGTACTTGTCCTGTGTTCTCTCTTTAGATAAACAATAGTGCTTTGGGAATCTATGTATTAAATATGTACCATGCTACTGAGCTAGTAGGCTTAAAGATTACACAGGGCCCTAACAGTTGCAGATTGAGAGGCTCCGGAATATCAGATCTGAGCAGTGTAATTAAGGCCAAGAGGCTTCAGAGAGTCTTTGAATAGTTGAATCCTCATCCAGGTTTTACAAGAGACCAGCAGACTGTGTGTACAGGTGCACACAGCCTTTATAAGCAAGGAGGCTGCCTGCAGTTGGGATGCCCCCTGCCCAGAGGTCAGGGCATGGGCCAGAGCAGCAGAGAGCTGTGAGAAATGTGCAGAGGTTATAGTAATAGTCTGAGGAACCAGGCAAAAGCATAAGCTTGGGGCCTGAGAAGTAGCACTGCCAGAGCAAGCCAGGAGTCTAATGTCATTTATTTTTGTGTTTGAAGTAATGGTAGAAACTCCTTTTCTTTTGTTTCTCTTTTGTTTCTTTCTCAAATACAATTGGGCCAACAAGCCCTAAAACAGTATCTCCTGGCTGGATGGAATTTACTAGGAAACACTATATATATATATATATATATATATATATATATATATATATATATATATATATATATATATATATATATACACATATACACACATACACAGAGCCTTGAAAAAAGTATTCATACCCTTTGAAATTTTCCACATTTTGTCACGTTACAACCAAAAACGTTAATGCATACTATTGGGATTTTATGTAATAGAACAACACAAAGTGACATATAATTGTGAAGTGGAAGGAAAATGATAAATGGTTTTCAATTTTTTTTACAAATAATTATCTGAAAAGTGTGGCATGCATTTGTATTCAGCCCCCTTTACTCTGATACCCCTGACTAAAATCTAGTGGACCCAATTGCCTCCAGAAGTCACCTAATTAGTAAATAAAGTCCACCTGTGTGTAATTTAATCTCAGTATAAATACAGCTGTTCTGTGAAGCCCTCAGAGGTTTGTGAAAACCTTAGTGAACAAACAGCATCATGAAGGCCAAAGAACAGACCAGACAGGTCAGGAATAAAGTTGTGGAGAAGGTTAAAGTAGGGTTAGGTTAAAGAAAAAAACAGGCTTGAACATCTCATAGAGCACTGTTCAATACATCAACCAAAATGGAAAGAGTATGGCACAACTGCAAACCTATCAAGACATGGCCATCCACCTAAACTGACAGAGCGGGAAAGGAGATCATTAATCAGAGAAGCAGCCAAGAGGCCCATGGTAATTCTGGAGGGGCTGCAGAGATCCACAGCTCAGGTGGGAGAATCTGTCCACGGAACAACTATTACTCATGCACTGCACAAATTTTGCCTTTATGGAAGAGTGGCAAGAAGAAATCCATTGTTGAAAGAAAGCCATAAGAACTCCCATTTGCAGTTTATGTGAAGCCATGTGGGGAGCGCAGCAAACATGTGGAAGAAGGTGCTCTGGTCAGATGAGACCAAAATGTAACTTTTTGGCCTAAAGGCAAAATGCTATGTGTGGCAGAAAACAAACATTGCACAGCACCCTGAACACACCATCCCCACTGTGAAACATGGTGGTGGCAGCATCATTTTGTGGGCATACTTTTTCTTCAGCAGGGACAGGGAAGCTGGTCAGAGTTGATGGGAATATAGATGGAGCCAAATACAGGGCAAACTTAGAAGAAAAGACTGGGGTGGAGGTTTGCCTTCCAGCAAGACAACAACCCTGACCATACAGCCAGAGCTACAATAGAATGGTTTATATCAAATCATATTCAACTGTTAGAATTGCCCAGTCAAAGTCCAGACCTAAATCCAATTGAGAATCTGTGGCCAGACTTGAAAATTGCTGTTCACAGATGCTCTCCATCCAATCTGACAGAGCTTGAGCTATTTTGCAAAGAAGAATGGGCTACAGTATCTCTAGATATGAAAAGCTGGTAGAGACATACTCAAAAAGACTTGCAGCTGTAATTGCAGGGAAAGGTGCTTTTACAAAGTATTGACTCAGAGAGCTTAATATAAATGTATGCCACACTTTTCACATATTCATTTGTAAAAAGGGTTGAAAACCATTTATCATTTTCCTTCCACTTCACAATTATGTGCCACTTTGTGTTGGTCTATGACATAAAATTGCAATAAAAATACATTTACATTTTTGGTTGTAACATAACAAAATGTGGAACATTTCAAGTCGTATGAATACTTTTTCAAGGCACTATACATACAGTATATATTATTTTTAAGTCTAAAACCTTATACACACAATGAAAAAAAATGGACAGCTTGGGTCGGAGCTGCTGTACTAACAATCCAATATTAGTAAAACCATCTCCCCTGCTGTGCTATTGTGTTCTGACAGTGGGACACCCCGTCCCCCCCACCAGAATACCCCAGTCAGCTCTTTCAGTCATTGGCTGAGAGCACTGAATGAGAGCCAATCCAAAGACCTTTTTCAGTCATGAGCCTTCGAAAGAAGGCGGCCAACATTTGGCTTGTGTGTACTAGGCTTAAAGCAGTATTACCTACTATATTCCTCACTTCAACAGTCTCTGGCACTATTCTCTTCATCATGATGCTCCAGGCTGTGAACTGCCCCACAGTGCCATTGCAATAAAGGCTATTAACCCTGGATTGTACATAGAGGTGGCAGGCATGTAAATGTGGACTAACAACATAATAGCTGTGATTTACTGTTCCACTTCCTCAGCTGAAGTCCCATTAAAGTCAAATTCACTAATAACAATGTACTTCCTATGTGGCTTGAATCACATCTTAAAAATTATTTATTACTGGGTGACTTGCGTAAATAACAAAGCTCTCTCTGGTGACTCATCTACAATTCTATATATTTACTAAAATTGTTGAAACCTAACAGAAAAAGTGTGTCAATTTATGAAAGTCGCATCTTAAAATAAATTTGTGGTAGACATTGCAAATCCAATTAAATGGTTATTAAAAATGCACTTTGGCTTCTCTTTAAAGAATTGCAAGAAATGTTATTTACTTTTCTATGAAACAAAACTGTATTTTTTAACAGTGTTCATCATGACCAGTTTGTATACACATTTGATTTTTAAAGTTAACATATTAGCTTATTTGTCTGAAATCAGTTGCCGGATTGAATTATGTATTTTATTGAAAGTAAAACATGCTCGCATGTGGATAATGCCATTTCAATTATAAATTTGTCCAATGTTACTGCAGTCATTGGAAAGAAATAATTTAATTCTACTTGACATATGCTACATATAATACTAATCATACTTTGGAAGAGAAAATTTGACAGATGCATGTACATTACTATAAGTACATTAAAACTAGCAAATTAATTTTCCAATATACTTGAAGCATGCATTATTGAGTAAAATATAAAATTAGAGCTTCTAACTAATACCTAATTAAAAATAACGGATTTCTAAACATATGGTAAATTGACCCAACCCGAAATGGTTGTAAACTTTTTGATCTTAGATACTTAAAGTTTATTTTAGCTAGAATAGGGATAAATATGAATTACTGCAAGGTTGTTTTTCTGTTTGTGTTCCAATTGAGAGATTTCCCATTACTTTTTAATCTGGAGATACAAGAGGAAGTGAATAGAAATATATTTTCACATAGAGGGGAGAGGCAGTTGTCACCAAAACATGTGCCCTTTGGAAAATCTCCTTTTTCTTATGATTTGTTGACATATGCCAAATGTTTGAGTTCCTATCAATTTCTGTACCAGTAATACTGGAGACCGCACAAATAGAAAGGAAACATCTCCCCAAGAGGGACATACTGTAGACAGCAAAAATACTACCTGACAGGAGTTTTAAATGTTGTCTACTCTATCCAAAATTTGTAATGTACCTTTAGACAAAACTTTTTAATTTTGGCTACAGTAGAGAAGATTTAGAAACTCTGTCCTGTTTTATGTATTGATGTCTGTTTGTTGCAGAGGTCATTGTCACCCATACAGAAAATAATGGTAAATCCAAAATGTTACAGGTATCACTAAAAGGAGAAGTACAGCTAAAGCATACTTGGCTGTACTTCTCCTGTGGATCCTATGGGCTGAAGCCCGCTGTCATCTGACCTCACAAAGCCGGTCCAGGTTTGGGAAAGATTGCGACCATATGGTCTGGATACACCCAGGAGTCTGGACTGGCACCTGGCTCAGCCTCTCAGGAAACTGTTGAGAGCCTGAGTCAGCCACTCTCACCCCCTTCACAGCCCAGCACTCCATTGAGCGTGGGAGAGGGCAGAGCAAAGAACAGTGACTGACAGTCACCAGCTCTCTGCTTAGGAAACACTGAGAACCGAGCGATCATTGGTGGTTGATCACTCAGTTTCCAGCCTAAGAGCCGGTGGGGGACAGATGCAGCATCGGATCAATGCTGCATCCACCTAGGTAAGTATGATTCTAAACAAATGCCCATACTTCTCTTTGAAACGCAATGTGAGAGCAAATTTTTCAATGAAAAACATCTGTCCTGGTGGAAAATGTCTAACTGGGACTTTCCAATCACTTAAGCCCCGTACACACGGTTTGACGATTGCATACAACAGGTCCTACTTATGACCATTGTATGCGATATCGATCGTTCGTATGCGTGAACAGTCGAACATACGACGGTCGTACAAGGGAGTTGTATGAGCAGACTAGAAAACTTGGTCGTACCAACAAGCTTTCATACGACCGTTGTATCGTGTGTACAGAGCAGTTGGTACAACAAAGTTGTATTGAGCAAAACACGCATGCCCAAAGTCAGGAATGGCCTGATGCTAATTACAATCACCTGAACGTTCTTTCCCTGGCCGTACGATCCTGTACTGCAGTCAGTATGCTGCATACAACAGCCAACATATGATTCGACGTGATCGTACGTGCGATCATCGGACCGTGTGTACGAGGCTTTAGTTGTGTCTCCAGGACACAGCATAAAGGGAAATCTCAACAACTTTTTACAGACAAATAAAAGTTTTGGCTTAAAGCTGAACTCAAGCCAAAAATAATATTTGAATATGTGGCTCTAAACTCAAGAGGGTACATCTCAATCCCTATGCTCAGAAGGACTATTGATGGAGAAATGTTATTCAGGTTGTCTGTAAGATCAGAATTTAACCACTTAAGGGCCAGAAGGATTTCTCTCTTAATGACCAGGCCATTTTTTGCGATACGGCACTGCGTCGCTTTAACTGACAATTACGCAGTCGTGCATAGTTGTACGCAAACAAAATTGATGTCCTTTTTTTCCCACAAATGTGGTTTTTATTTTTTGCTCTATAAACAATAAAGAGTGACAATTTTGAAAAAAAAAAGCAATATTTTTTACTTTTTGCTATAATAATTATCCAAAAAAATGTAAAAAAAAATTCTTCATTAATTTAGGCCAATTCGTCTACATATTTTTGGTAAAAAAATTGCAATAAGTGTATATTGATTGGTTTGTGCAAAAGTTATCGCGTCTACAAAATAGGGAATCAATTTATGGCATTTTTATTATTTATTTTTTGTACTGGTAATGGCGGCAATCAGCAATTCTTAGTGGGACTTCAACAGTGCGGTGGACAGATATGACGTGTTTGATACTTTTTTGGGACCTGTGACATTTATACAGTGATCAGTGCTATAAAAATGCACTGATTACTGTGTAAATGACACTGGCAGGGAAGGGGTTAACACTAGTGGTGATCAAGGAGTTAAATGTGTACCCTGGGAGGTGTTTATAACTTTATGGGGGATAGGCTGCCTGGAGGAGGAGAGAGATCACTGTTCCTAATCACTAGGAACAGATGATCACTCTGAGCTCCCCTGTCAGAAAGGGGATTTGCTTTGTTTACACAGGCAGAAATCCATTCTGCCACTGTGGGTAATGACAGCGGGTGGCCAGTAGACATCAAGCACACCTCACCTACTGATTGGCTCCACCGCTGGCAAGTGGGCTCACACGCGTGACTCAGGCACTGCACACACACCCACAAGACCCGTTCCCATGACCGACGTACAGCTATGGCGATTTGCGGAAACGAGCCAACAAGCAATCACAGCCATGCCTACTAATAGCATGGCTGTGATTGGCCAGTGCATCATGTGACCCAGACTATCTTTGGCGCCTGTTGAATAGCTGCAGGGCAGCCAATCAACAAGCGTTTCACTCGTTTGCCCTTAGAAACCATCACAGCCATGCCTACTAATGGCATGGCTGTGATTGGCTAGTGCATCATGTGACCCAGCCTCTATATGAGCTGGAGTCAACTAGTGCCGTGTGTCATATCGTCTTGTACTGGAATAGGGAGAGGATGCTGCCGCTGCTGTAAGGGAGAGATTAGCATTCTAATTTCTTCTGATCCTGCATTAGAGACAGGTTCTTGGCAGTGTTGTGAGGGAAAGATTAGCATTCTAAAACCATCTGATACTGGAGTAGATAGAGGTTCCTGGTGCTGTGAGGGAAAGATTAGCATTCTAATATCATTTCATCCTGCAATAGAGACAGGTTACTCGTGGTGCTGTGAGGGATTTCACAAAAATCATCTCATACTGCAGTAGGGACAGGTATCTGTAGGAGGGACAGATTATTGTTCTAAAATTATCTCATACTGGAGAAGGGAGAGGTTCCTGTCGGTGCTGTGAGGGAAAGATTATCATTCTAAAATCATCTCATACTGGTATAGGGAGAGGTTCCTGTCGGTGCTGTGAGGGACAGATTATCGTTCTAAAATCATCTCATAGTGGAGTAGGGAGAGGTTCCTGTCGGTGCTGTGAGGGACAGATTATCGTTCTAAAATCATCTCATACTGGTATAGGGAGAGGTTCCTGTTGTTGCTGTGAGGGGCATATTATCGTTCTAAAATCATCTCATACTGCAGTAGGGGCAGGCATCTGTCAGTGCTGTGAGGGACAGATTATCATTCTAAAATCATCTCATACTGCAGTAGGGACAGGTATCTGTTGGTGCTGTGAGGAACAGATTATCGTTCTAAAATCATCTCATATTGGAGAAGGGAGAGGTTCCTGTCGGTGCTGTGAGGGACAGATTATCGTTCTAAAATCATCTCATGCTGGTGTAGGGAGAGGTTCCCGTCGGTGCTGTGAGGGGCAAATTATCGTTCTAAAATCATCTCATAGTGGAGTAGGGAGAGGTTCCTGTCGGTGCTGTGAGGGACAGATTATCGTTCTAAAATCATCTCATACTGGTGTAGTGAGAGGTTCCTGTCGGTGCTGTGAGGGACAGATTATCATTCTAAAATCATCTCATTCTGGAGTAGGGAGAGGTTCCTGTTGGTGCTGTGAGGGACAGATTATCATTCTAAAATCGTCTCATACAACAGTAGGGACAGGTATCTGTCGGTGCTGTGAGGGACAGTGTTAGAAGACTGTGCTGAGGGTTTGTTGCATTTGATTGCTGGAGAAGGTAGAGGTTCCTGTCGGTGCTGTGAGGGAAAGATTATCGTTCTAAAATCATCTCATACTGGTATAGGGAGAGGTTCCTGTTGTTGCTGTGAGGGACATATTATCGTTCTAAAATCATCTCATACTGCAGTAGGGGCAGGCATCTGTGAGTGCTGTGAGGGACAGATTATCATTCTAAAATCATCTCATACTGCAGTAGGGACAGGTATCTGTTGGTGCTGTGAGGGACAGATTATCGTTCTAAAATCATCTCATATTGGAGAAGGGAGAGGTTCCTGTCGGTGCTGTGAGGGACAGATTATCTTTCTAAAATCATCTCATACTGGTGTAGGGAGAGGTTCCCGTCGGTGCTGTGAGGGGCAAATTATCGTTCTAAAATCATCTCATAGTGGAGTAGGGAGAGGTTCCTGTCAGTGCTGTGAGGGACAGATTATCATTCTAAAATCATCTCATACTGGTGTAGTGAGAGGTTCCTGTCGGTGCTGTGAGGGACAGATTATCGTTCTAAAATCATCTCATATTGGTATAGGGAGAGGTTCCTGTTGTTGCTGTGAGGGACATATTATCGTTCTACAATCATCTCATACTGCAGTAGGGGCAGGCATCTGTCAGTGCTGTGAGGGACAGATTATCATTCTAAAATCATCTCATACTGCAGTAGGGACAGGTATCTGTTGGTGCTGTGAGGGACAGATTATCGTTCTAAAATCATCTCATATTGGAGAAGGGAGAGGTTCCTGTTGGTGCTGTGAGGGACAGATTATCGTTCTAAAATCATCTCATGCTGGTGTAGGGAGAGGTTCCCGTCGGTGCTGTGAGGGGCAAATTATCGTTCTAAAATCATCTCATAGTGGAGTAGGGAGAGGTTCCTGTCGGTGCTGTGAGGGACAGATTATCGTTCTAAAATCATCTCATACTGGTGTAGTGAGAGGTTCCTGTCGGTGCTGTGAGGGACAGATTATCATTCTAAAATCATCTCATACTGGAGTAGGGAGAGGTTCCTGTTGGTGCTGTGAGGGACAGATTATCATTCTAAAATCGTCTCATACTGCAGTAGGGACAGGTAT
>BLSH010289296.1:358706-384653 GCA_018402905.1 Glandirana rugosa
ATCTTGCTATTAGACAGGGAGTGTCGTGGTTGTCTATGGACAGGGATGACGTCTAAAATCATCTCATACTGCAGTAGGGACAGGTATCTGTTGGTGCTGTGAGGGACAGATTATCGTTCTAAAATCATCTCATATTGGAGAAGGGAGAGGTTCCTGTCGGTGCTGTGAGGGACAGATTATCGTTCTAAAATCATCTCATACTGGTGTAGGGAGAGGTTCCCGTTGGTGCTGTGAGGGGCAAATTATCGTTCTAAAATCATCTCATAGTGGAGTAGGGAGAGATTCCTGTCGGTGCTGTGAGGGACAGATTATCGTTATAAAATCATCTCATACTGGTGTAGTGAGAGGTTCCTGTCGGTGCTGTGACAACCAGATTATCATTCTAAAATCATCTCATAATGGTGTAGAGAGAGGTTCCTGTCGGTGCTGTGAGGGACAGATTATCGTTCTAAAATAATCTCATGCTGCAGTAGGGACAGGTATCTCTTGGTGCTGTGAGGGACAGATTATCCTTCTAAAATCATATCATACTGATTTAGTGAAAGGTTCCTGTGAGTGCTGTGAGGGAGAGATTATCATTCTAAAATCATCTCATACTGGTGTAGGGAGAGGTTACTGTCAGTGCTGTGAGGGACAGATTATTGTTCTAAAATCATCTCATACTACAGTAGGGACAGGTATCTGTCGGTGCTCTGAGGGACAAATTATCATTCTAAAATCATCTCATAATGGTATAGGGAGAGGTTCCTGTTGTTGCTGTGAGGGACATATTGTCATACTAAAATCATCTCTAGTGGAGTAGGGAGAGATTCCTGTCGGTGCTGTGAGGGACAGATTATCGTTCTAAAATCATCTCATACAGGTGTAGGGAGAGGTTCCTGTTGGTGCTGTGAGGGGCAAATTATCGTTCTAAAATCATCTCATAGTGGAGTAGGGAGAGGTTCCTGTTGGTGCTGTGAGGGACAGATTATCGTTTTAAAATCATCTCATAATGCAGAAGGGACAGGTATCTGTCGGTGCTGTGAGGGACAGATTATCGTTTTAAAATCATCTCATACTGCAGTATGGACAGGTATCTGTCTGTGCTGTGAGGGACAGATTATCGTTCTAAAATCATCTCATACTGGAGTAGGGAGAGGTTCCTGTCGGTGCTGTGAGGGACAGATTATCGTTCTAAAATCATCTCATACTGGTGTAGGGAAAGGATCCTGTCGGTGCTGTGAGGGACAGATTATCATTCTAAAATCATCTCATACTGCAGTAGGGACAGGTATCTGTCGGTGCTGTGAGGGACAGATTATCGTTCTAAAATCATCTCATACTGGAGTAGGGAGAGGATCCTGTCGGTGCTGTGAGGGACAGATTATCGTTCTAAAATAATCTCATACTGCAGTAGGGACAGATATCTCTTGGTGCTGTGAGGAATAGATTATCATTCTAAAATCATCTCATACTGGTTTAGTGAAAGGTTCCTGTCAGTGCTGTGAGGGACAGATTATCATTCTAAAATCATCTCATACTGCAATAAGGACAGTTATCTGTAGGTGCTGTGAGGGACAGATTATCATTCTAAAATCATCTCATACTGAACTAGGGAGAGATTCCTGTCGGGGCTGTGAGGGACAGATTATCATTCTAAAATCATCTCATACTGGTGTAGGGAGAGGTTACTGTCAGTGCTGTGAGGGACAGATTATCGTTCTAAAATCATCTCATACTGCAGTAGGGACAGGTATCTGTCGGTGCTCTGAGGGACAAATTATCGTTCTAAAATCATCTCATACTGCAGTAGAGACAGGTATCTGTCGGTGCTGTGAGGAATAGATTAACGTTCCAATATCATCTCATACTGGTATAGTCATAGGTTCCTGTTGTTGCTGTGAGGGACATATTATCTTTCTAAAATCATCTCATAGTGGAGTAGGGAGAGGTTCCTGTCGGTGCTGTGAGGGACAGATTATCATTCTAAAATCATCTCATACTGGTGTAGGGAGAGGTTCCTGTCGGTACTGTGAGGGGCAAATTATCGTTCTAAAATCATCTCATAGTGGAGTAGGGAGAGTTTCCTGTTGGTGCTGTGAGGGACAGATTATCATTCTAAAATCATCTCATAGTGGAGTAGGGAGAGGTTCCTGTCGGTGCTGTGAGGGACAGATTATCATTCTAAAATCATCTCATACTGGTGTAGGGAGAGGTTCCTGTCGGTGCTGTGAGGGGCAAATTATCGTTCTAAAATCATCTCATAGTGGAGTAGGGAGAGTTTCCTGTCGGTGCTGTGAGGGACATATTATCGTTCTAAAATCATCTCATAGTGGAGTAGGGAGAGGTTCCTGTTGGTGCTGTGAGGGACAGATTATCGTTTTAAAATAATCTCATAATGCAGTAGGGACAGGTATCTGTCGGTGCTGTGAGGGACAGATTATCATTTTAAAATCATCTCATACTGGAGTAGGGAGAGGTTCCTGTCGGTGCTGTGAGGGACAAATTTTCGTTCTAAAATCATCTCATAGTGGTGTAGGTATAGGTTCCTGTCAGTGCTGTGAGGGACAGATTATCGTTCTAAAATCATCTCATAGTGGAGTAGGGAGAGGTTCCTGTCGGTGCTGTGAGGGACAGATTATCGTTCTAAAATCATCTCATACTGGTGTAGTGAGAGGTTCCTGTCGGTGCTGTGAGGGACAGATTATCGTTCTAAAATCATCTCATACTGGTGTAGTGAGAGGTTCCTGTCGGTGCTGTGAGGAACATATTATCCTTCTAAAATTATCTTATACTGAAGTAGAGAGGGGTTCCTGTCGGTTCTGTGAGGGACATATTATCATTCTAAAATCATCTCATACTGGTGTAGGGAGAGGTTCCTGTCGGTACTGTGAGAGACATATTATCGTTCTAAAATCATCTCATACTGCAGTAGGGACAGGTATCTCTCAGTTGCAAAAGCGGAGTGACCAACCCCTAGACAGTACGCCTGCTACTACCAACCCCACCCAGGGACCTAGCACACCAAAGGTAGCTCAAAGGAGTTCCCTGGTGTGGCAGTTCTTCAGACAATGTGCTGACAACAAGGCACAAGTTGTTTGCACGCCATGCAATCAGAGCCTGAAGTGAGGCATAAATGTTCTAAACCTGAGCACAACCTGCATGACCAGGCATCTACATGTAAAAGCATGAGCTGCAGTGGAATAAGCACCTCAAAATCCATGAAGGGTCTCGGGCTCCTCCTGCTTCCTCTTCTGCTGCTGCCTCAGCCTCTTCCTCCACCTCTACAGTGTCAGTGTCACCTGCCACCAAGCAAACAGAGCATGTGACAGCAACACCACCATGTCCGCTACCGTCTCCAAGCATTTCCACACAGTCCCATGGAAGCTTACAGCTCTCCATCTCCCAAACACTGGAGAGAAAGAGGAAGTACCCCCCTACCCACTCGCGATCCCTGGCCCTGAATGGCAGCATTTCAAAATTCCTGGCCTTTTAAATGCTGTCATTCCGTCTGGAGGACACGGACAGTTTTAAAAACCTGATGGTGGTGTTCCACAGTACGTGGTTCCCAGCTGACACTACTTTTCCAGGCGAGCCATCCCTTCCCTGCGCAAACAAGTCGGGGACAAGATCAAGCGTGCACTGTGCAACGCCATCTGTGCCAAGGTCCACATAACCACTGATACATGGACCAGTAAGCACGGGCAGGGACGCTATATCTCGCTAACTGCACACTGGGCAAATGAGGTGGTTAGCCGTTTAGCGTATGTGCTTCCGCCAACGAGGATTGCAGGGCATTTCTCTTTGCCTCATGTTGCCTCCTCCTCCTACTCCGCTTCCTCCTCCTCTACCACCGCCTCATCCGGTCAGCGTAACACCTTCACCACCAACTTCAGCACCTTCAGGGGGAAACGATAGCAGGCTGTTTTAAAACTTGATATGTTTGGGGGATAAACCCCACACTGCGCAGCAGCTGTGGATGGGCATTGAACAACAGACCGATGAGTGGCTGTTGCCACTGAGCCTCAAACCCGGCCTGGTGGTGTGCGATAATGGGCAAAATCTCATAGCAGCTCTGGGCCTAGCCGGTTTGACAAACATCCCTTGCCTGGCGCATGTGCTGAATTTGGTGGTGCAGAAATTTCTAAAAAACTACCCGGATATGTCAGAGCTGCTACAGAAAGTGCGGGCCGTCTGTGCGTGCTTTCGGCGTTCTCACCCTGCTGCTGCTTGCCTGTCTGTGCTGCAGCAGAACTTTGCACATGCTAGAGAGACTGTGCGAGCAGCAGCAGGCAATAGTGGAGTTTCAGCTGCAGCACGCATGGGTCAGTCGCTCTGCGAAACAGCACCACTTCACCACTGTGTGGGCCTCCATGCGAGACCTGTGTACCATATTGCGGTGTTTCCAGTACTCCACCAACATGGCCAGTGCCGATGACACTGTTCTCAGCGTTACTATCCCACTTCTATGTCTCCTTGAAAAAACACTTCGGACGATGATGGAAGAGGATGTGGCACAGGAGGAGGAGGAAGAGGGGTCATTTCCACGGTTATCAGGCCAGTCATTCACTGGTGGCTTGGAGGGTGGGTTCCTGCACCAGCATAGGCCAGGCAAAACATTTTCAAGCTAGGGCACAGTTCTGGAGGATGAGGAGGAAGGGGATGATGAGGAGGAGGAACCATGTTCACAGCAGGGTGGCACCCAACTCAGCTCGTGGGCATCACTGGAGTGTGGCTGGGGGGATACGGAGGACACAGATGATACACCTCCCACAGAGGACAGCTTTTCTTTGCCTCTGGGCAGCCTGGCACACATGGGCAACTACATGCTGCAGTGCCTGCTCAACAACAGCTGAGTTGCCCACATTTTAACTTGTGCTGATTACTGGGTGACCAGCCTGCTGGATCCCCGTTACAAGGACAACGTGCCGTCCTTAATTCCCTCACTGGAGCGTGATCGGAAGATGCACGACTACAAGCACACGCTGGTAGACGCACTGCTGAGGGCATACCTAAATGACACCGGGGGCTCAGTGGAAGCACAAGGCAAAGACAGAGGAGGAAGAATAGGTCACCAACACAGCTGTGGCACCGCCAGCACCTCAGAAGGCAGGGTTAGCATGGCCAAAATGTGGAAAAGCTTTGTCAGCAGCACGCCACAAGAAACAGCACCACCAGCTGATATGCAACGTCTTAGCAGGAGGCAGCATTTCAGCAACATGGTGGAACAGTATGTGTGCACACGCCTACACGTACTGACTGATGCGTCTGCCCCATTCAACTTCTGGGTCTCCAAATTCGGCACATGGCCTGAGCTTGCCCTTTATGCCTTGGAGGTGCTGGCCTGCCCGGCAACCAGTGTATTGTTTGAACGTGTGTTTAGCACAGCAGGGGGCGTTATCACAGACAAGCGCAGCCACCTGTCCACAGCCAACGTGGACAAAATAACGTTTATTAAAGTGAACCAGGCATGGATCCCACAAGACTTGTCTGTACCTTGATCAGAATAGACATTTAGACCGGCCTCACATAGCCATTGGTATACTCTTTTTTTGAATATGTCTCAATATTTTGGGGGCTACCCCAATTAGAAAAAAAAGCAAACAAAAAACAGTGTTGGCTACCTCCCCCTCCTCCACCGCCACTTTCACCTACACCGCCACGGTCACCGCCTCCTCAACCTCTAGGCTCCTACTCTAAATCCACCTCCTCCTCCGATTTTTATTTTTTTATGTGATTTTAAGTTATTTCCCTATCCACATTTGTTTGCAGGGCACTTGTCCTACTCTTACCTCCATTTTGCTTCCTTTTGCAGCCCGCTAGCCCTTTCCAGGACTTTTTTACAGCCATTTTTGTGCCCAAAAGCTTGGGTCACCATTGACTTCAATGGGGTTCGGGGTCAAGTTCGGGTCAAGTTCGGTGCCGAACTCAAACTTTTTTGCGAAGTTCGGCCGAACCCGGCGATCCTGAACATTCAGGTGTCCGCTCAAGTCTAGCAAAGTTATAGGGAGTTATGTACCAACTGTGTAATATTTTCTGAAAATGATCCCACTGGTCAACACAACGTGATGGATTACTACTTATACAGATGGCCTTGTCCTATTGAGCCATATAAAATGATTGTTGAAGGTCTGACTCAAATTTCAGCATGGAGGGAATTTTTGTGGAACCCTCCACAATGTGAAGCTTGTTATTAAAAAGGATATACCTTTTGCCTTTACAGGAGGTGTAGTTGTAAGAAACTGTCAAACTCTTGGGGTGCAAAAGTTGACCAGATTGGGGCAGGTTTTTTGAAAATGCCTAATACAGTAATGATCACATTTAAACCCTTCTGCTATATCTGATGTAAGTTTGTCCCAGAAATGAAAATCTTTGTAGACCCAATATTGTATGTTAAGATGGGGGGTTAAGTATTCATAAGCTCAGAGTGGCATCTTTAAAGTAAGAAAAGGCATTTGAGTGGACATTGTAGCCACCAATGATTTCCATAGTTCTATAGTGACTAGGGTAGTAGGGAACTCTGAGGCCATAACATAATCAGAAATTGCAGATGCCAACAAAAGAGCAGGAGGGTAATGTCCCAGAATAATCAATCTTTCTATGTCTGCTCACAGTTTTTCCCCAGAGGGCAAGAACCATTCTTGTACCTGATCCAGCAGGGCAGCTGTATGATACTCTATTATTTTGGTAGCCCAGCCCCTCCTTTTAATCTATGCATAGTTAGAATATCAAAGGAGACCCTGTTTTTTTTTCCTATTCCATACATACGTACTCAATAAAGTAATAATACATTTTTGGGTAAGGCATTCATTTTAAAAGTTGGAATACGTCCATCCCAAGACAATTTAAATTTACTGATGGTCACAGAGCAACGCTATAAGAAGGTATTTGACTCAATTATATTATGGAAATACACACCTTTTACATTATATACAACTGTAATAGAGAGGAGTCTAGCATTTTACAGCCACTTTTACTATTATTCACACTGGGGATTCCTGACAGGCAGGGAGAGAAGATAGCACATTAAACGGAAAGCCCTACCGCAAAAATAAGCCCTAGTGTGTTTTTGGCTGCCAAAATTAATATAAGACCCAGGCTTATTTTCAGGGAAACACTGTAGTTAAGGTGATATGCCATAAGACACAAGACATAAGATTTGATAGTGTTTACTTTATAAAAAGAAGCCTCTTCAAAAAAATCTACAATTGCTTGAACCACTGTCAATGATGTGAAAGGATCAGTTAGTGACAGGGGGTTCAATTCACTAAAGAATATCTCATGAGATAATAGAATCACGAGGCACATTTTCTCCAATTATTTCATGAGATGCTGAAAATCTCAGTTCACACTTCCTGCATTATTTACCTCACAAACCAAAAACATGAGGTAAATATCTCCAAATGTTAATGTAAATTCACTTAGGAAATAAATAAATAAAAGCATGAGTTAAATAAGTAGTGGTCCAGGCATGAGGTATTTAAGGAATGTAAAAATATAATAGCCAATTGTGAGTAGTCCATACCTTTTTAGAATAGTTTCTTAACAGTAATGCATAGAAACCTAAATATGGAAAATAATCAATGGGGCTGATTTACTTAAAGTATAACTAAAGGCAATACTTATTTTTTTTAGTTTTGGATAAAGTGGAGAGGGATAAGCACCCCTAAGAGGTTTTTATTGCTATCTGAGACCCTGTTAGGGTGATTCACCCTCTCTATTTGTCATGTTTACAATTATCATTGGAAGTGAACAGAGGTAGAAGAGGGGTATTTATATATGTGTGTGATTTTTAAAACTATTTTCATTCAATATTTGACATTTATAAAGATATTTTGTATTTACTTAATATAACTTGGTTGTTTTTGATCAGCCACGTGTGTCCTGTGTAAGCAGCTTCCCTTTGACTGTTATTCCAGTCACCTTTTTAGCTTTGTATTAATACTATATATCTTGTGAGTTGCCATATTTCTAGTTTAAACCTTTTCTTACCTCTTTAATAGCACTAAAAACTGAAGGGGTTCTAATTAGAGTTGAGCGAACACCTGGATGTTCAGGTTCGGCGGTTTCGGCGGAACTTCACAAAAAAGTTTGAGTACGGCCCCGAACTTGACCCCAAACCCCCGAACACCATTGAAGTCAATAGTGACCCGAACATTTGGGCTCTAAAATGGCTCTAAAAAAGTCCTGGAAAGGGCTAGAGGGCTGCAAAAGGAAGCAAAGTGGGGGCACGAGTAGGATAAGCGCCCTGCAAACAAATGTGGAGAGGGAAATAACTTAAAATCACATAAAAAAATAAAAAATGGAGGAGGTGGTTATGGAGTAGGAGGTTGAGGAGGCCTCAAAAAAAGAATAGGTTCACTTAAGTATACCAATGGCTGTGTGAGGCCGGTATAAATGTCTATTCTGCACAAGGTATAGACAAGTCTTGTGGGATCCATGCCTGGTTCATTTTAATAAACGTTAGCTTCTCCCCATTGGCTGTGGTGAGACGGCTGCGCTTGTCTGTGATAACACCAACTGCCGTGCTAAACACACGTTCAGACAATACACTGGCTGCAGGGCAGGCCAGCACCTCCAAGGCATAAAGGGCAAGTTCAGGCCATGTGCCGAATTTGGAGACCCAGAAGTTGAATGGGGCAGACCCATCAGTCAGTACATGTAGACGTGTGCACACATACTGTTCCACCATGTTGCTGTAATGCTGCCTCCTGCTAAGACGTTGCATATGAGCTGGTGGTGCTTTTTGTTGTTGCATGCTGCTGACAAAGCTTTTCCACATTTTTCCATGCTAACCCTGCCTTCTGAGGTGCTGGCGGTGCCACAGCTGGGTTGGTGACCTCTTCCCCCTCCTCTGCCTTCGCCTTGTGCTTCCACTGAGCCCCTGGTGTCATTTGGGAATGCCCTCAGCAGCGCGCCTACTAGCGTGCGCTGGTAGTCGCGCATCTTCCGATCACGCTCCAGTGAGGGAATTAAGGATGGCACTTTGTCCTTGTAACAGGTATCCAGCAGTGTGGCCACCCAGTAATCAGCACAAGTTACAATGTGGGCAACTCAGCTGTTGTTGCGCAGGCACTCCAGCATGTATTCGCTCATGTGTGCAAGGCTGCCCAGAGGCAAAGACAAGCTGTCCTCTGTGGGAGGTGTATCATCTGTGTCCTCCGTACCCCCCAGTCACGCTCCAGTGATGCCCACGAGCTGCGCTGGGTGCCACCCTGCTGTGAAAATGGTTCCTCCTCCTCCTCATCATCCTCATCCTCCTCATTCTCCAGAACTGTGCACCGGCTTGAACATTTTTTACCTGGCCTATTCTGGTGCAGGAACCCACCCTCCAAGCCACTTGTGAATGACTGGCCTGATAACCGTCAAAATGACCCCTCTTCCTCCTCCTCTTCCTTCTATGCCACATCCTCTTCCATCATCACCCAAAGTGTTTTTTCAAGGAGACATAGAAGTGGGATAGTAACGCTGAGAACAGCATCATCGGCACTGGCCATACTCGAAACACCGCAATATGGTACACAGGTCTCGCATGGAGGCCCACTCGTTGGTGGTGAAGTGGTGCTGTTCCACAGAGCTACTGACCCGTGCGTGCTGCAGCTGAAACTCCACTATTGCCTGCTACTGCTCGCACAGTCTCTCCAGCATGTGTAAGGTGGAGTTCTATCTTGTGGGCACGTCGCATAGGAGGCGGTGAGCGGGAAGGCAGAAGTTCCGCTGCAGCGCAGACAGACGAGCAGCAGCAGGGTGACAACGCCGAAAGCGCGCACAGACAGCCCACACTTTCTGCCACAGATCTGACATATCCGGCTAGTTTTTTTAGAAATTTCTGCACCACCAAATTCAGCACATACACCAGGCAAGGGATGTGCGTCAAACCGGCTAGGCCCAGAGCTGCTACGAGATTTTGCCCATTATCGCACACCACCAGGCCGGGCTTGAGGCTCAGTGGCAACAACCACTCATCAGTCTGTTGTTCAATGCCCATCCACAGCTCCTGCACAGTGTGGGGTTTATCCCCCAAACATATCAGTTTTAAAGCAGCCTGCTGTCATTTCCCCCTGAATGTGCTGAAGTTGGTGGTGAAGGTGTTACGCTGACCAGATAAGGAGGTGGTAGAGGAGGAGGAAGCGGAGTAGGAGGAGGAGGCAACAGGAGGTAAAGAGAAATGCCCTGCAATCCTCGGTAGCGGAAGGACAAACGGCTAGCCGCCTCAGACCCACCCGCCACTACATTTGCCCAGTGTGCAGTTAGCGAGATATAGCGTCCCTGCCTGTGCTTACTGGTTCACGTATCAGTGGTTATGTGGACCTTGGCACAGATGGCGTTGCACAGTGCACACTTGATCTTGTCCCCGACTTGTTTGTGCAGGGAAGGGATGGCTCGTCTGGAAAAGTAGTGGCGGCTGGGAACCACATACTGTGGGACAGCCACCGCCATCAGGTTTTTAAAACTGTCCGTGTCCACCAGACGGAATGACAGCATTTCAAAGGCCAGGAATTTTGAAATGCTGCCATTCAGGGCCAGTGATCGCAAGTGGTTAGGGGGGTACTTCCTCTTTCTCTCCAGTGTTTGGGAGATGGACAGCTGAAAGTTTCCATGGGACCGTGTGGAAATGCTTGGGCAAGCTGGCGGACATGGTGGCGTTGCTGTCACATCGTCTGTTTGCTGGGTGGCAGGTGACACTGTCACTGTAGAGGTGGAGGAAGAGGCCAAGGCAGCAGCATAAGAGGAAGCAGGAGAAGGCCGAGACCTTTCTTGGATTTTGAGGTGCTTATTCCACTGCAGCTCGTGCTTTGCATGTAGATGCCTGGTCATGCAGGTTGTGTTCAGGTTTAGAACATTTATGCCTCACTTCAGGCTCTGATTGCACAGCGTGCAAACCACTTGTGTCTTGTTGTCAGCACATTGTCTGAATAACGACCAGACCAGTGAACTTCTTTGAGCTGCTTTTGGTGTGCTAGGTCCCTGGGTGCGGTGGGTAGTAGCAGGTGTACTGTCTAGTGGATGGTCGCTCTGCTTTTGCAGCCTGCTTCCTCTTTTGCTGTGCTGGTGCCTCTGTGCGACCACCACCTCTTCCTCCAAACTGCACACGTCACTCGCATGACCTTCATTCCATGTGGGGTCTATGGCCTCATCATCCTTCACATCATCTTCCACCCACTCTTCTCCACTGTCCTCCTTGTCAGTCTGCACACTGTAGAAAGCCGCAGCAGTTGGCACCTGTGTTTCTTCATCATCAGAGACGCGCTGCGGTGGTGTTTCCATGTCCTCATCCTGAAACAGAAGTGGTTGGGCATCGGTGCACTCAACGTCTTCCACTTCTGGGGCAGGGCTATGTGAATGGCCCACAGAAAGCACACCAGCAGGGTCATCAAAAAGCATAAGAGCCTGCTGCATGGCTCGGGGCTCAGACTGCTTGGCTGATTTACAAGGGGCTGAGGTGAAAGACAGATGGCCATGGGGTTCACGTGCCAACTCTGAGCTTTCAGCAAGGGATCGGGTGGGAGACAATGTGAAGGAACTGGAGGCATTGTCAGCCACCCAATCTACTATCGCCTGTACTTGTTCTGGCCTCACCATTCGTTGAGCGGCATTCAGGCCTACCATATAACGTTGAAGGTTCTGTCGGTTACTCACACATGAGGAAGGTGTTTCACTTGTGCGTGTAGCTGACACGGATTGACCACGTCCTCTCTTTGCAACAGGAGCTTCACCAACCCCACCAACACCAGCAGCACCACGACCATGTCCCTTTTTTGACGCACTCCTTATTCTGGACCAAATTTACTATTTAGCACAAATTTATATTATTTTAGAAACCTGCAATGTAGACACACTTTTTAATTTTGTGCAAGAAATGCACAGCAAGGTGCAAATGTACTATGAAACACTATTTTTTATTTTTTTAAACCAGCAATGTCAACGCACTTTTTAATTGTGTGCAAGAAATGCACAGCAAGGTGCAAATGTACTATGTAGCACTATTTTTTTTTTAAACCAGCAATGTTGACGCACTTTCTAATTTTGTGCAAGAAATGCACAGCAAGGCGCAAATGTACTATGTAGCACTATTTTTTTTTTAAACCAGCAATGTAGACGCACTACTTAATTTTGTGCAAGAAATGCACAGCAAGGTGAAAATGTACTATGATTGCAAAAACCGCGCTTAGGATTTTTTGAGGCTAGAAAGTTGTGGTTATGCTGCCTCCAGTGTATACTCCCTATATAGGGAGTGAGGGTATTTGATTGTTTGAGTCTGGGTTGGCGCTCCCCTGATATAATGGTGTGCCAAATTCTTATTTATCTATAGTAGGTATCTCTTTCATATATGGTTCTGATTGTGGGTATAGAAAAAAATATGTTTTAAGTAATGGTAACCAAAATTTATAATGCTAGTGTGACAATATGGCTATGTAGTGATGGGGTGAGTATTTTTGGAATGTAATACTGGAAACAGATGTGCCTTGTCGGATGCTAAATAATCTGTCCCCCTAACTTCAGTAACTGAACGTATTAATGTGCTAGTATCGTGTTGTCATGTGACAACCCCAGTTACACACAGTCCAAGTAAAAAGAATACAAAGAATACTGCTGACAGTGCTTATTGTTTTGCAGATACAGGCTAAAGCGACTATATCACTTTCCTAAAAATGATAATGTGCTAGTATCATATATGTATTCATGTTGCCCTGATATTTTAAGGTGCTTGTACAAAGTGATATGTAGAGGTGCTGATAAATCTTTACATAAAATGTATCCAACAATAGTGTTAAACGTAATAATGTGCTAGTATTGATGTGCTAGTATCACAGAAAACAAGGACCGTAGATATCCTGAGTTACTGTAATATTAAAGTGCTTATGCAAAGTGCTTTATAAGGTGCTAGTGAGTCTCTTCAAAAAATATATCCAATGACAATAATGTGCTAGTATTAATGTGCTAGTAATACAACTTGCAAAAACTTAAAACCATGAGTCTG
The DNA here is from genome assembly GCA_018402905.1 of Glandirana rugosa. Taxonomy (NCBI): domain Eukaryota; kingdom Metazoa; phylum Chordata; class Amphibia; order Anura; family Ranidae; genus Glandirana; species Glandirana rugosa. The sequence continues at coordinate 371,668 of BLSH010289296.1, forward strand.
TTGCACTTAGTCCTCTATTTGTTCACAGCAATAGCCAACATCTATTTCTCAATCGTGCAATTAAGTGTCCATAAGATATGGTCCAAAATACATAAATCCTTAGTGAGACACGCGTGCTCCCCGATTGTCACCCTGCTTACCGGACAGCGCCACCCCACACAGGGGTAAAACGCAGAGGCGCCTGTCTCAGGCAGGTGTGTCAGGGATCCTCCGATTTGTGGTTGCTCTCTCCTCTCCAGATTTTATCTCCCGGGGATATTTCTCCAACAGGTTGTCTCCTTTCCCAGGCGGGTCCCAGGTCCTATGGGCAGATGGTGATCTTTCCTTCACGATGCGAGTTCCAGGGGGTTGGTATCGTGATGGATCCTCCAAATTGTGTGGGATGTCCAATTCATGGAAGGAATGGGAACAACTCCATAGCGTGATTCAGTTTTAAAATGAGGTTTATTTCTTAGAACAAAAATCATACACAAGTCCAATCATGCAGTATGCTCCAAAACAAAAGTAAAAACAGTCACTCTGTCGTCCAGGCCACTTTCCTCCTAGTGTGTAGGTAAATCCTCCCTATTGATGAAGGCATGTACACCCTTCCTCCATGTGTTGTTGCGCTTCACTAGGTGGAACAGGAAGTGTCTGGGTAAGACAGGAAGTGACGTGGTATGCAATCTGGTATCACCTGAGGCCTTTCGTCCTATGGACGTCTTCTGAGGTGTCTTACCCAGACACTTCCTGTTCCACCTAGTGAAGCGTTTGCAATTGCAAGTGCACTGCACTAAAAATGGCTGCAAACGCCAACCTAACAAACAGAAAAATTGCTTAGGTTTTATATGAGGTACTTTGCTTAGCAAAAAAATGTACTCTAGCAAACAAAAATCTCCTCTAGCACCCACCCACCAATAAATCGCTGTTTTTAACAGATTTTCTAAAGCTAATCTGTCCCTCACAGCAGCAGCAGCATCCTCTCCCTACACTAGTATGAGATGATTTTCCAAAGCTAATCTGTCCCTCACAGCAGCAGCAGCATCCTCTCCCTACAATAGTATAAGATGATTTTCTAAAGCTAATCTGTCCCTCACAGCAGCAGCAGCATCCTCTCCCTACACTAGTATGAGATGATGTGACATGCAGCACTACGTGACTCTAGCTTATATAGAGGCTGGGTCACATGATGCACTGGCCAATCACATCCATGCCATTAGTAGGCATGGCTGTGATTGCTTCTAAGGGCAAACAAGTGAAACGCTTGTTGATTGTTCAACTATTCAACAGGCGCGAAAAGATACCCGAACCCAGACTTTTTTCTTAAATGTCCGGGTTCAGGACACGGACACCCTAAAGTCCGGTACCAACCCAAACTTTACAGTTCGGGTTCGCTCAACTCTACATATAAGAGTTGGAGAAGGATGTTCATGTTAAATGAAGCCAATATTTCCTACCACGTTAGTTCAAATAGTGCCATATAGTTGAGTTTTTTTTTTAATTTTGGTAAAGAGGGACTTATAGTTAGCAGTGGCAAGAGAGTTAGAGGTGGCTGTGAGGGTGAAACCAAGATACTGTATCCCCTCGGAGCTCCAGGTGAATGGGGGGTGGTTTCATAATAGGATGTTTGATGGTATTGTTTACTCTAAAATTGAGGATCAAGGATTTTGTAGCATTTACTTTATAGCATGAAATGTCACTAAATTGGGTTAAAATTTCAAATGCATGAGGGAGGGAAATTTCTGGTTTGTTCAAGAAAAGGTTGGTATTGTTCGCAAATGTATTGATTTTATGCATTAAGTTGTGAAACTTAAACCCTGTGACAAATGGATGTGAGCATATTGCTTCTGCTAGCGGCTCAATCACTATATTAAATATTGTGGAGAAAAGTGGGCTTCCCTGCTGTTAGGAGTGCAATACAATGCTAAAATAGCAGACAGCATAGTTCCTTGAAAACCAAATGTTGTTAACACCATTGACATGTAGTGTCAGTGTACCCTGTCAAATGCATTTTCTGTATCAATCAATAGCAGCAGAGAAACTGTTTGGGTTTTTTCAGCATAGTGAATGATATTTAGGATTCTCCTGGCTGCATCTGAGGTTTGCCTCCCTGAGACAAATCCCATATGATCTTTCTTGATCAATGAGGGTATGACATGCATCAGACATTTGTTCTGAAGGTTATCATAGATTTTGACATCTGAGTTTAGTAATGATATTGGGTAAAAATTGGCAGGAATAGTGGGATCTTTCCCAGGTTTGGGTAAGGTGACCACATGAGTGTTCAGCATCTCCGGGAGAGAGGAGGACGTTTCTGTTGTTTTAGTGAATACAGCAGGCAGATATGAGGTAAAGGTTGAACAAAAAATGTTATACTATTCATTTGGGAAACGTTTAGGTCCTGGTGATTTACTATTAAGCAGAGTGTATGATTTTGGAGACTTCTAAGTTGGAGAGCAGGGGCATTGAAGCTGCTCTTCAGAAAGAGTAGGGAGACACAGATTGGCTAAAAATTGTTGTATGTCAGATGGAAAGGGTTGAGGAGTTTTAGAGTCCTCTTGGAGATTGTATAATGCTCCATAATAGTCAGAAAAGTACAACGCTATCTCCTGTGGGTTAATTGTTTTGCGTTTGAGAGTAAGGTGATGAGATGGGAGATTCTAGATTTACCCTGGATGGTTTTTAGTCTGCTCATGTGGCTACTTCCCTGCTTTATTGGTGCCTGCATATTAGTTAAATTTGATGCATCTGAGGTGTTTGTCATATTGATCTGGTAGGTGAGACCTTAGGTTTGGTGAAGGAGTTGGAGGCAAACTGTGTGAGAGTGTTTTTTTTCAGAGATCCATGTTGTGGATCTCTGAGAGGAGGCTAGATAATTTGAGATTGTACTATTTTTTAGCGTTGACCCCTGTTGGATGCAGATACCACGCATGAAGACCTTATGGACGTTCCATAGCACATATGAGTCTAAAACAGAATGTTTGCTGTGATGAAAGAATTCCTGGAGATGCTGGGAGATAACCTTAGTGGCAGCAACATCCTGTAACAGTTTAACATTACATTGCCAAATTGAAGATCTGTTTTGGGGTTCCTGCTCCTCCATCATTACAGATATTGTGGCATAGTCAGACCATGTAATATCATGGATAGAGGAGGAGGAGATCTTTGAAGGAGCCACTTATTGGTTACAAAGAGATCAATGTGAGAGTACGTATGATGTCTGGAGGAGAAGAAAGCATAATCTCTCTCGCTGGTGTGTTGACACCTCCAAACATCATAGACATGCATGGAACATTTGATGCAGTGTGCAGCGTATGGTCTGAGCACTGACAGGCTGACTTCCACACTATAGCCAATATGTTTGTCAGCAAATTAAATTTCAGTTCATAATGGACTAGTTTAATGTACATGGGTGAAGATAATTTCTTTTCTTCTTATTCTTCAGTTCATAAAATATTAGACAGGTTAAAAGAGCACCTTTTATTCCCTGGGTAATTTAATTAAATAAAGTTGATTGTTATTTACCTCTCGAATTTATAGAGTAGATTTGATAAACATTTCAAAAACTGAACATTAGTAGATATAGAATTATTTTATTATATTCCACTGTTTGACTCAGCACTTGGCTGTAAATGCTTCAGTAAGTCAAAGCATAAAAGGCATTGGGGAAGTTCAATAGATAAAGTCTTATTGCTGTAAATTCTTTGACCTGAATAAGTTACTTTCTTCTCTCTGCTTGAGGTGTCCAATATGGGGAGGAGAAGGTTTTTGCAATGGAAAATAAAGTCAACTTGACATTTTGTATAGAAATAGAAAGGAGATTTTGGCCTATTAAATTTATATTTGATTAAAAAAAAAAATCATGCCGTTAGTCAAGAAAGCTACAGAGCAAATCTAAATAGCTTTCAAGCCTGGAGCTGATTAACTCCCACTTTCAGCAAGATCTGTCATGGAAGTCAACAGTAATTATTATTAAAAATGAAAATACCACAGGATGATTCATTCAATGCAATATATGAACATCAATTACTGGACATTATAGTTAGAATGTAATTTTAAAATGCAGCATATGGCTTAACTGCTAGAATATACTGTATGCTATTTTATTTCTGTCTGCTTTAAGTGTTATTGAAACATAAAATGTAACATAATTACATACAGTAACACAATGGGAAAAATTTAACAACAGAAGCAGAAATGTTTATTTGAAGATTTTACACTGTTAAGTTAGTGACTGCACTAGATGATTAATTTATACGTTGGCAAGTACCCTGTATAGGGTAAATTTGTACACTGAAAATTACTGAAGTTGTTTCCTTGACCATTTCTAGCTGTATTCGATAAAAGTGCAACTCTAGGCAATGAGTGAAGCAAATCAGTAAGCTAATAATGATATTCAGCAGATACAACTAAAGTGCTGAAATCAGATCAATCAACTTACCTTAATATAAGTTCTGTGTAATATACTATGGCAATTATCCAGAGAGCATCTCACAGGATCATTATGAATGTTCTTCCTAAACCCAGTCCTGTGAACTGATATCTATAATTTTAGTCAAATAATACCCCCAATTCAATCTTTTCCACTGCTCACTCCATCAATTAATTGCAAGCATTTAAAAGATGGAGACAGGTAATCCACTGCTGTAGCCTGTGAGCCAAACTCCCTTGTCATTATGTTATCCCACTGACTCCCTTGTCATTATGTTATCCCATTGATGTAGTCTTCCGGTTCTTGAGAAGACACTGCTGCTGGATAGCTAATATGTACCCAGGTATTTACATGAACATCTGAACAAGGGCAACTCAGCAGTAAGGAAGATAGAAAACTCAAGAACCAGAGCATAACATGATTATGGATTTAGGAAAGTAAAAGGCATTAATGTGGACATCTGAAAAATGACCCTTTCACTTAGTAGGGGAAATAGAAGGGCCAGATGCATCACATGACCAAATGCAAATATGTTCAAATTACAGACACATTTGCCATCACTTCAATACAAGCATTTAACCAAATATCTCTACCATTACACACAGGATTGTACTTACACTGACAGCTTTGTAAACAATTTGGTCTATATTGATGGAGAACAAACAGAAATTCAAAAAATGAAATGGTCCTAAAATGTATTTATATAATTAAGTAAACAGATAAATAAACCAATTGGATTGAATAACTAAAGGCAATAGACTGTTCAGGATAGTTGCAAGGGAATTTTCCCTGAGATTGGTCAATGAGGTGAATCTTTGCTGAGATCCATTATTCAATCATATATGTTGTACAAGCAAAAATGTTTTTTTCTCTTTTGTCAGTAAAGTTGTACTGTGTAACATACTACTAAAATTGTCTTCCACTTTAGGTAAATTATATCAGTGCCCCAGGCACCTCCTGGAACATGCATATCCCAGGAGGCGATGGAAGCCCCACACATCACCACATTCAGTAATGGAGGAGGGGGTGGGCCTAGAAACATGTTATCAGTAGGCTGTGCCAGAACACAGAAGAACAGGCCCTGCCTCCCACTGGCATGACAGATGAACATGGTGACATGGGACCTGGCAGCAGCAGCAGAGAAGAGGATCTCAGTAGGACAATGCTCTGAAATATGAAATGTGGCCAGCTCAGCATCAGGTAAGCGGGGGAGTAAAAAAACAAAACATATATATATATATATATATATATATATATATATATATATAGTACGGGCAAGGTGAAATTCATCTTTATGCAACCTTGAATGAGTGTGTCTTTACTTTTTACACAATTACTTAGATGTTACTGAATTACAGTTATGAGGATAGAACTTATTAGAGAGGTTCAACGTAATGCAGGTATAAAAATCTGCATTTATTTCTCTTGCAACAATTAAGGTCCTATTATAGATTAGTTATTCAATTCTACAGTATAATTAAATGTAGTAATGTAGGTGTGAAAAATTGTTTAAGTTCTTATAATTTAGTACACTTTATGCAGTGATATACAGTTTACTTTATACAGTAACCAAGTTTACAGTTTTAGAATTTCAGAACATTCTGAACTTTTCACAGGGTTTACTGCTTGTTCCAATTTTTCAAGAAGGTTATTATTTTTATTATAAATCAAGCATAGTCCTTCATGCACATTTTATAACATAGATTTATAAGGTTGTAAAATGGATTTGGTGATATATGGTGCAACATAAAACAGTCGGAAGCTTGGAGCAAACATAACACAAAATCTATACTTTTTCAATATACGTACCTGCACAATTATTTTATCCATGTAGTAATAAAAACCATACAATAAAGTGTCAGCACATTTAACAGAGGGGTAATATTGCATCAGTTTTTTATGATTTTCTTTGTGTTATTATATGCTTTTCATAACTGTAAATAACTGAATTCCAAAAAACTCACTTATTGTTTCTCTCACACTGGCCTGATTAAAGAACACACTTGCAAAAGAGTTTTCAAGTTTATTTGGGAAAAGATCTAAAGCATATCAAGAATTCTTTGTGCTTTTTACTTGTTCATAAATTCAATTGACTTCAGCAGAAATATTAAAGCATTAGAGGCATGTTAGACAAGAAAAAGACTGACTTAATAATTACACCATTCTAATTATCAGTGTTTGACTTTTTTAATGGGAAATTGAAAAGCAATCTCAGTGCACAAATGTGTAAACAATCAGTATGCATAGACTCAATACTATGACAATATAAGTGCAAAAATCTGAAACGATACAAATCTAAAATATATGGAAAACAACAGAAAATAGAGAGAAATAAGATGAATGTTTATATGGAAGCATACAGACCAAGAAAAGGGTAAAAAGAAGAAAAAGGTCCCAATAGGCAGCACTGAATAAATAGGATGGACTTCTCAAGCCATCACCATCAGATGCTTAAAAAGGTCTCACAGGTGTCTATAGTCATACACAAGGCTTACCAGATTTTGTGACCCCTATAAGAGTGGTCAAATGCTCATAGTAGGAATCCACCTAAGGAAAAGGAACTCTTCCAATCTCCCCTCTTTCACAGGAAACAACAGGAATTTAGCTGGTTAACTAGCATTACATGCATTAGCAGCCCGCAAGGAACTACTAATCCACTGGGAATATACTAAGCAGGACCAATGTGTATAAAATAGTGCCCCTGAAGAAGTCATCTGTAATGAAACCTGTAGGGCTAAGCCGGACACACGCTACTGTGCCAGCATGAGTGAACAGCCGACATCTTTGTTGCTTGAATCCCATACTACTGTGTTCAGAGACATGAGACATGCTGTGTTACTTCTTGGCATTTGTAAGTTTTTAAACCTTAATACATTTCCTTTCATGAGCAGTTTCACACTATGTGGAGCATCTTTTCTATTATATGCACATTGGTCCTGCCGAGTATATTCCCAATGGATTAGTGGTTCCCTGCGGACCGTGGATGCATGCATGCAATGATAGTTAACCAGCTAAAATTCTTGGCATTTCTTGTGGAAGAGGGGAGGTTGAAAGTGTGCTTTTTCCTTGGGTGAATTCCCTCTATGTGTATTTGACCACTCTGAGGAGGTAAGCCTTGTGTGTGACCATAGACACCTGGGAGACCAATTTAAGCATCTGATGGTGATGGCTTGAGGAGTCCATCCTTTTTTTCAACACTGCCTCTGACTTTTTTTCTCCTTTTTTACCCTGTTCTGAAGCTATATACCTCTATATGAACTCTCATCGTATTACTCTTATTGAATTTTCTGTTGTTTTCCGTATATTGCACATTTGTATATTTTCACAGTTTTTTGCACTTATATTGTAACAGTGTTGAGTCTATGTACTGTATATTGAGTGTTTTACACATTTGTCACAATATGTGATTGATGTTTAGTGTTTACACAATTTTAATGTTGTTTGGATGAGATCCAGGTTCTATTAGGAGCTAAGCATTTATTTCTTGTCAATTCTTAATTGATAGAGAGCTGCACCTGATAGTATATTAACTCTTTTTGTGCCAGGTATCAGGGCATAATTCTAGCATCTGCTATTTATCTAATAGTGTGTTCTCAAGCACATATTTTTCACTCTTTGCTTCACAGATTATTTGATATGCTTGTTGTTATTGCTGATGCAGTTATTACCTTGGCAATGTAACATATGATATTTAATATAGCAAATGACAAGAAAATTCTCATTCCTATCCTGATCCTGGTTTCTAGTCTGCACCCACACTGCATGGGTCAGCTGCTCGTTTTGTCTAAGGGTGAGGAGGAAGGGATCACACCAGGTTCAAGTCTCTGAAGCAGCTGGCAAAGACAGGAGAAACCGGTCAGGGCAACCCCTGGTCCATCTCTCGTCCTTTGACCGTGTGACACCGAATCCTCATTTATGCCCGGCAGCACTTTGCAGGGAAGGATTACTCAACACACGCATAGGATATTGATTCTCCAAGGGGATCTGATAAGTATACAAATACTTCTACAACTGGATGTGGAACTATTTTATGAACTTCTCTTTATTATGGATTACAAATGGTCCACACAGGACCAGGACTAATAGTCTGGGGGTGGCTCTTTGATCCTTTCTGTGGATCTTTAGTGCAGGTCAAGGGAGGCTTAACAAGATATGGTACATGTTTGAGAGCTTATACATATGTGGCATCACTTGCTTTAACAAATCACAACCTTGAACATTATACCTCCTCTGGACCACTGTCTAGCCTCCCGTTATTGCATCTGGACATCCCCACTGACTCTGATATATCTTTTGGATCATTTGCATATCCCTGTTCGATTGGTCTAGGACCAGGATTAACAGTTCCTTGTGGATATGTCAGCTATCACCTATGCGTATGTACACACATATTTATGTACGTTACCCAGTGGAGATGGCGACAGCCTGAAGATCCAAAAGCTTTTCAATTTTGCAATCTTTTATATCCTACTAGTTTTGTTTTTATCTGGTCATCATAACCATATGTTAGAGAGATGGACATATTTTTTTTTGCACTTTTCCAAATATATATTGGGGTTGCGATTTTTATCTGGGTAAAGGTTGAGTGCAATCAGGTTTTTTTATTCCGAGTTATACAATTTATGACACCGAGAGCTCCCTTCCCAATCCTATTCCCCTTTTGATTATGGTTATTTAGACTTTTTTGTTTTTGGAGGCATTGTCTAGAGGGTCCGGTAACTTTAATATTTGAAGTTTATACTCACCTGATCCTTAGTTCCACCTGAAAACAGTGCTCCTGTATTGTCCAGTAGTGGACTGTTCCTGATGTATGAGCCTGCTGTGGGCTTGATAACGTCAGAAATAGTCCACAACGAAGATTACTGGGGCATAGGGGTGGCAGACCGGTCTTGTGCTGGAAGGATCAGAGAATTAGGTAAGTATATCTCCTTTCTTCTCTCCCCTAGATAAAAATGATCAGCTGACACAGGCAGCGCAGGCACAGCCACACTGCATGGAAAAATGTTTTTTTGCCCAGGGATGGCCTTTAAGACTGAGTGTGGAAGGGGAAGCACTGTAAGCATATCAGGCTCTACTGCATTGCACAATTCTGTGAAATTAAATGGAGTTTGATAACTGGAGAAAAGTGCGCAAAGAGCATTCAAGTGACAGCTTTGCCAAGCTGACTGCAGTGGAGAAGAGCAAACAATTTGTCTATAGTATCTGGCAAGGGTGCCTGTATCTGGAAACTGGCTAAAAAGAGTAACCCATTTTTGGTAGGTAAGAATGTTCACATTTCAACCATGTATTTATCTGTTTGCCTACATTTTTTCTTACAGGCCATTTTGAGATGGTCTGTCAAAACACAGGTGCTCAAAAAGGAATAGAAGGGGGAAAGTTAGTATATACTGGCTGTGACGGACCGTTTGGTACCCCTCTTGGGTGCTGCCATTAGTATACAGCTTCCTCCAGTCTGGAACCAGAAACCAGGTATTATACTGTAGCTGAATATTGCACCCAAGAACTAGACAACACTAGCTTAGGTGCAAACTGGAACTGACTTTATTGTAAATTTACACCAAATATATACCACACAAAATCAGGTAAGAGCCTGATCACATTACTCTAAACAATGAAAATTGTAAACATTAGTCTCATTAGCACATCTAAGGAACAGCCAACAGCTAGCAGTGACCAAATTAAACAGTTAATTAACAACTAGTCAAGCTAGACAAGCCAAAATCACATTACCCTAAACAGTGCAAACTGTAAACAGTAGTCTCATTACCACATCTAAGGAACAGATAGCTAACAGTGATCTAATGAAACAGTAGGCTAATTAACAACCAGTCACCTAGCCTAGGTGGTTAATGTTTTGATTAATCAGGGATCCCACCAGGCAATCTACAACAGTCCATGAGACAAAACTCATACAATGTTCCAGCAGTCTGAACAATTGGCATTAATAAAACTTCATAGATTTCTTGAGGGATATTGTTGATAACTATTTCTGTCCCAAGTGGAGATGTTTCTCCAACCCAGTCTGTAGCAGGACCACAATATTTCCTCTGACCATTAACCTGTCTAAGATTAATATTACATCTTCCCATCCACACTAGAAGGGAAGCTTTATTGTCTTTAGTCAGAGAATTAATCCAAGCTTACAGTAGCTCTCAGCATTCATCACGTTGTTGTCCATCATTAGAGAATGATCTGCTCTCTCCTTGGGATCAGAGGCTGAACTGAGCTCTTTACCATGTTCTGAATGGAAGAAGTAGGCAAAATCCCCAGTCTCCTCCATTGGTTATAATGAGTGGGTAGGAGGCTTGCTCCTAGTCCCCTCCAAAAGTCTCTGTCCCAGTTGGGCCTGTCACACTGGCATGTTATAGATGGCAGTTTGACACCACTCCTTCCCTTTTTTCAGAGACTCCCTAAGAGTCCTCTAATATGATAAGTGACCTTTTTGGCCAGGAAAAATGATCAGGATACCAAGGAGGTTTGAACAAGAATTTTCCTAAATCAAATGTATGAATTATTACAAGAAAATAAGATACATTAATAGATACATTCATCAATACTGGATGCATAACAATACATTTGTTATGTCTCACAGTCCAATATTCTAGCAAAAGCAAAGATTATTAAAAACAATTTTAGGCCTTCCACTACTTTGAAGCAATTATTAAACATAGGATAATTCAACATACTGGGCTGGATTTACTGAAGGCAAATAGGCTAGTCAGAAGTTAAACATTTCTGACCACAATGTTTGCTATACCTGTAGTCCACAAGTTTTTAATTGGCATGTAAAAATGTTTTCCCTGTTATTTGAAGTCAACCTAATGCTGGGGTGCTGTTGTTACCTTGAGGCATTAAGTTGTGCATCTTTTTTAAAACAAAAAGACCTGATTTTTAAAAAACTTCATTTTTTTTATTGTAATAGCTCCACTCTTTGTACTCTTTGTGAGATGTGCATTTTGAGCATGGAACTTTTGCCTCTGTAGTCGCAATCTATTTGTCTTACCATCTGTGTAGCTATTCTTGGCCTATTGGATACCATATCTAAGCTCTCATATCTTTTTAATTGTCTCTGCTCATTGAGGGAGGTTCGCTTTTCTCCATGGGTATAAATGGAGTAAGATGGTGGCATGCACCCTGCCCGATGACATCACATATGATGAAATGTGTATGGCAAAGCTGGGAGTCACATGCACCATTTTGGATGCTGGATGGCTCGCTGTTACACCGAATGTGATCTCCAGCATTTATGTTGCTCTGATGATATTACATTGCACAATGTGAGGGTTTTTAAACTATGGTTTTAATACAAATGTATATAATGGATTTACTCTATGGAGTGTCTTGTTTGTTTGACTTTCTGGTCATATTTGTGTATCTGGAGAGTGCTGGAGGATTCCACCTGTGACCTGAAGGAGCATTTTGTCAGTCTGTACTATTTTGACATTAAAGCACTGTTGACCATTCTTTACATGGGGGTATTGCAGCTCCAGTAAGCTGCTTTAGTGTGCACAGTTTTGTTTTTCTTATTGGAATTGATTCCTCGTGAATATTGGACTGGTTAAAATGTAGGAACTGGTTTATGATTAGAGTTGAGCGAACTTCTGGAAGTCCGGGTTCTGCTGGTTCGGCCGAACTTCGGGACAAAGTCCGGGTTCGGGTCCGGACAGAACCCGAACTTTGTCCCGGACCCCGAACCCCATTGAAATCAATGGGGACCCGAACTTTTAGGCACAAAAATGGCTGTAAAAAAGTCCTGGAAAGTCCTAGAGGTCTGCAAAAGGAAGGAAATGGGGGTAAGGGTGGGATAAGTGCCCTACAAAGAAATGGGGACAGGGAAATAACTAAAAGCATTTTTTAAAAAATAAAAACATAAAAAAATCAAAAATGGAGGTGGATGTGGACCATCTTCAAACTGGGTCTGAAAAGTATTAATTAACGGTAGAAGCCATATCTCTGTTCTTCAAACTGTGTCAAAAAAGTATAAATAAGCCAGGAGAACCCATATCACTGTTCTGCAAACATCTGGAAACTGTGTGTAACACTTTAACTAAAACCCGGGGAAACCATACTACTGTTCTGCAAACATCTGGAAACTGTGTGTAACACTTTAACTAAAACCAGGCGAACCCATATCACTGTTCTGCAAAAATCTGGAAACTGTGTGTGATACTTTAACTAAAACCGGGACAAACTGTTCTGCAAACATCTGGAAACTGTGTGTAACACTTTAACTAAAACCGGGAGAAACCATACCACTGTTCTGCAAACATCTGGAAACTGTGTGTGATACTTTAACTAAAACCGGGACAAACTGTTCTGCAAACATCTGGAAACTGTGTGTAACACTTTAACTAAAACCGGGACACTATACCCAAGCGGGCCAAAATCAATTTCACAATGTGTGTCAAAGGTCTACAAACGTCTTGTCATCAAGACAAACAGGGCCAAAATAAATTTCACAGTGTGTGTCAAAGGTCTACAAACGTCTTGTCATCAAGTCAAACAGGGCCAAAATCAATTTCACAATGTGTGTCAAAGGTCTACAAACGTCTTGTCAAACAGGGCCAAAATCAAT
>BLSH010289296.1:392960-407002 GCA_018402905.1 Glandirana rugosa
GGGAGTTGCAGGATCTGGTTAAATATGGCTGCTACAGCACTAGGGAGATCCTTATGTTCCACTGACTCAGGGATGCCCCTAATCCGTATATTATTCCTTCTATTCCTGTTCTCTGTGTCATCCTGCTGGTACATAAGTTGCTGGATCATGATAGTGTGGGTATTGAGCGTTTCTTCATGCGACTGCAAAGCAGTACATAAGCCCTCTGACGTGTTCTCAATGTCCTCAATGCGAGCTCCTATGTCTTTCTTAAGATCTGATATCTCCTGTTTATAAGTTTTCTCTATGCGTTTGACATAGTGCTCAAAGTCAGATTTAGTGGGTAGGGAACGTATGTAGCCCTGCAGAGATCGCATCTGCGATTCCATATCCCATCCATCCCCTGAACACTGGGATTGTAGTGAGGGGCTTGGGGAGCGGTGAGGAGCCGAGTCAAAGTCTGTGAGGGAGTTAGAGCGTCCCCTGGGTCTCACCTGCAAGATGTCTGCGGGCTCCGAGCGTGTGGGAGAAGTCCGCGCCATCTTGGAGAGCGGCGGGAGCTGTGAGGCCGCAGACGAACGGGTGAAAAACCTGCCCAGATCTCCGCTCTGTCCACCGCCAGCCGGCTTAGAATGATCCCGCGGCTTCCCTTTGCCCATCAGTGTGGTTTGGGAGGATTTGCTGCTGAAATGGAGGATTTTAAAGCCCGCGAGTACCACGAGGACCGGGAGCAGTCAGCTCAAGCGTCTTCCTCCTCCATGCGCCAGGCCACGCCCCCCACAGGTGTTATTTTAGTAGCTCTTTTTGTGAATGCCAAAAAAAAACCTTTTGGAAAAAAGCTGAGTACATTTTTTCTGCATTTCTTAAGGTGCTCAATACAGCTTCATGAATGGAGCACACTATGAAAAGTCAGTGCCAGAGTGAATAACACTGACAGCCAGGGCCACAGATCAATGTACACAAACCTCTTAAATTATATATTTATATAGGGGGCAGCACCAAATTATATGTTAAAACAGTCCAACAAGTGCAAAGAAAGGTATCACAAAAAAAGAATCACAAAAAAATATTTCACCATAAATACATTTCACCATAAGTGAATATATGAGACAGTATCTTTAAGAACAAATATCATATAATGTAATATAGTAAAGTCCTGGCACCAACCAAAAATGACAGTATGCTAAAAAATGTGAAGCTGCCCCTTTAAGTGAATAAACCACCTCTGAAAAGCAAACTAATGAAAAGCAAGATGCTAACACATATGTGATAATTGCCTGTGAACAAAGGATAAGAAAACAATCCAAATATACTTGAGAGTCCAAAGGTGAAAAAATGTTGATTATAAGAATTATCAAAAAATATTGCAGTCCAAAAAAAATGCCTAAATCTTGCTGAAGAAAGCTCCAATCACTGTGCTCCTGGTCTTAAAGGTGCCCCAGATGCTCCTCATATAAGTGTTCACATGCAATCATCGCATATGTGTTGCTGCCTTTCTTTCATTGTTTTGATTTTCAGAGGTGGTATATTCTCTTAAAGGGGTAGCTTCATAGGAAAAAAAATTTCAGCACATTGTCATTTCTGGTTGACGCCAGGGTTTACTGATATTTCTCACACAATATAGTAAAGTCCACTGATTAAATCCAGGTGTCCATGTATTTCTTCCACCAAATAAAGAACAATGACGCCACTGTGTTTAATCAACCACCATCAATGCACATTCATCAGCTCCAAAGCTGCATATGCGTAAGCAGCAAACAACGCATGCTAAGCTTAAAGCCAGCAACCTCTGTAAAACTTCCCAGGTTACAGAAGCAGAACAAGCCCCCTATTCAGAAAGCCATCTACACTTGAGAAGAGCTGGGTGGTAAAAAACCTCGCCAAGCTGAGACAGAAAAAAAAGACTATATGGTGTAGTATTTTATTAAAAAGAGCAAACTTGTATAGCATAGAAGTTAAAAAGGCAAATAGGTACTATATAAAACTTTGAAAATGAAAAACCACCATATCCAGTAACATAGCAATAAATCAATAAGAGTGCACTCATTAAGATGGCTGCTGGTCCCGGAGTCAGAAGCGGTGGCGAGAAATCGGCACGTAGCTCCGCTCCAAATAATATAATCTAGGAAGAGCTAGCTACAACTTGTTATTCATTGGTTAGTTATACACATTTTTTAAGGTGCGCAATAGATTGGGTTGCTTCTAGCAAAAACAGGGCATCCCTTAATTAGCAGACCCAAAGTATAAGATTCACATATGCAAATCTCAAGAGAATACCAGAATTATTTGGGTCTAAAATCTTTTATTGGTTATATTTGCTTGTAACAAAGAAGCCTTGAACAGCCACTAAGTTATAGGGGCAACACTCCTTCATCAGGAATTAAGATTACTAGATGACTTTCAAAACATTATTTAATTGAGGTTTAATAATGGGAAAAACATGGCAGAGACCTAGCTCTACCTGCAGGAGCACGCAAGAGGGGCAACACAGTACCATGCACCCATGCTCTTCAAGTATTTGTAATACATGAAGAGTTTGCAGAACAAAAAAGATTATATGGAGGTTTACTCAAAAAGAAACACCAAGTCATTCACCCAGTTTGACCTGATTATGCTCACAGTCCCTTGAGACCCGGGTGCAGGTGTTGCATAAGTGGTAGATCAATAGGTAAAAGAGTCACTGGATGACCACATACCCGAATCAATGCACTTTATTTTGGAATCATAAAATCCATAATGTCACAGGCAAAAGATAGAAAGCAGGCATAGTATATCCAGAGATGGACAGCAAAACTTACGCGTTTCACGTCATAATAAGACACTTAGTCATAGCTAAACATGCATAGCTGCATGCTGCAAATGTATATGGACATGTGGCTATTCCTGGAGAGCATCATGATCAATTGGTCCAACTGAAACCAATCAATCAATTGATCTAGCTCTGATTGTGTTGCCACAGTTTAAACAGTCCAAAAAATATATGCAGCATGAAGTAAAGGAATACACACTAACACTAACAAACAAGAAAAAGTTCACAAAAGAAGGTTCTTTGAACATTATAGACAAGAACTTGATAAGTGACTACGTTGACAGAACATATGGCGTGTATATAATCATCACAATATAAGTCACATCAATTGTATAACATATTTGTCACAAAAATGTCAAAAGCACATTCTCGTGTTCAGAGAATAAAAAACACATAAATACAGGGTGGGCCATTTATATGGATACACCTTAATAAAATGGGAATGGTTGGTGATATTAACTTCCTGTTTGTGGCACATTAGTATATGTGAGGGGGGAAACTTTTCAAGATGGGTGGTGACCATGGCGGACATTTTGAAGTCGGACATTTTGAATTCAACTTTTGTTTTTTCAATAGGAAGAGGGTCATGTGACACATCAAACTTATTGGGAATTTCACAAGAAAAACAATGGTGTGCTTGGTTTTAATTTAACTTTATTCTTTCATGAGTTATTTACAAGTTTCTGACCACTTATAAAATGTGTTCAATGTGCTGCCCATTGTGTTAGATTGTCAATGCAACCCTCTTCTCCCACTCTTTACACACTGATAGCAACACCACAGGAGAAATGCTAGCACCTGAAACTACAGATACTGGAAGCCTGTGCTAGCATTTCTCCTGCGGTGCTGCTATCAGTGTGTGAAGAGTGGGAGAAGAGGGTTGCATTGACAACCCAACACAATGGGCAGCACATTGATTACATTTTATAAGTGGTCAGAAACTTGTAAATAACTCATGAAAGAATAAAGTCACGTTAAAACCAAGCACACCATTGGTTTTCTTGTGAAATTCCCAATAAGTTTGATGTGTCACATGACCCTCTTCCTATTTAAAAAACAAAGGTTGGATTCAAAATGGCTGACTTAAAAATGGCCACCATGGTCACCACCCATCTTGAAAAGTTTCCCCCCTCACATAT
This sequence comes from Glandirana rugosa, assembly GCA_018402905.1. Classification (NCBI taxonomy): domain Eukaryota; kingdom Metazoa; phylum Chordata; class Amphibia; order Anura; family Ranidae; genus Glandirana; species Glandirana rugosa. The sequence continues at coordinate 396,888 of BLSH010289296.1, forward strand.
ACTAATGTGCCACAAACAGGAAGTTAATATCACCAACCATTCCCATTTTATTAAGGTGTATCCATATAAATGGCCCAACCTGTACAATAACGAACCCAGGCATAATAAGATGCCCTCTTCTACTGATAGAAGTGGGAGACATCCCATTCGTAATTTATTCCCATGGGTATTCTAGTGCCCAAAAGAAAGATCCAATACACCTCTTTCTGACATAGAATACTGAACTTGCCCCCCCCCCTCTTTTGGGCATGACCACCTTCTCAATCCCCTGTATGGACAAACTCGGCTACAAGGTGAGATATCCAAAATTGAGAAAGATCTTTCTGTTTTAAAAATGCTACAGGTTTTTCGGACTTAGATGGTAAATTAAACATGTGGATGAATAAACTGGAAAAGAGTTGCTACTAAGCAGGAGAAAATGTCAAGAGATCGTATTGACTATGAAACCAATATGGTTTATATTTGGAAAAAGCCTTTACACCATTTCAAGAAACCACAGAGATTTTCACATGAGAAAAGAGTGAGTTTCTCTGATCTGGAGAGTGAGTCCATCAATGATACTCTAGCAGCTACTGCCTCTGACTCCTCCCCTGACACAAGCCGACCGATTCACCCAGATCGGCCTGTGTGTGACCAGGTTTTACACCAAGGTCTGCACAATACTCGAAAAAAGAAAGAAAAAAACAGGAAAATGAGGAGGGAGGGTGGGGACACCAAAGATGCAAGTGGAAGGCACTACCAACTGTGGGAGCCTGCCCAACGTTAAAATCCAGTGCAATTAATCTATCACAACGTTCTCTCACTGACTCAGAATATTCTCTCCTATCCAAGGGACTGAACTTTTGTCCTACAAAACATTTTGATTTATTTCAAACTATAGTTGATGTGAATAAGTTTGCTAGATCTCTCACTCTTAGAAAGCACTATTTTAATGACTCTTCAGAATTTGAACCTAATAGTGATATTCACATTGACTCAAATACATCTCCACCATATACTTTTCTAGAGTTATGTGCTCTGGGTGATCTCACTGATTTACAAGAAGAGTCTAGTCCTTTCTCTATAGATCTTGAGTTGTCTAAGTCTGCAAAATCGGACTTTCATCCGATTGAATCTAGAGGAGAGGACTTAGATTTATTTAAAAAATAGTTTGAAAGGGATTTAACCCGCTTAGCTAAAAACAGCATAGGAGCCCCTCGAGCTGACAATCTTACTAAAGAGGAAAGAACAGCTCTAATCAATCTCAGCAATGACAACGGCATTACTATCAGAAATGCGGACAAGGGAGGGTCAGTGGTGGTTTTGAATTCCAATGTCTATAGGTGTGAAGTGGTGAGACAACTGTCAGGGAAATAGACAGAGGACGGCACCTGATGCCCATTTCCAATATGGCCGCTTCAGGCACACGCCTGTGCGAGCAGGCGCACGCCGATGCGCACAAATGAATGTTGATGCACACTGATGCGCAGGGACGCGCTGGGCACATACAGATGAGCAGTAACGAACACTTTGGTGCCCTCTGGGCTATTTAAACCTGCCACTGACGGGACTACTTTGCTGGTTTATCTCTCAGCTCCCCTGTGATTCCTGTGTTCCTGATATCCTGATTGATCTCCTGTTATGCGACCCGGCTGGTCCTGACCTTGAACCTGCTCTCCTGTTCTGACCCCCGGCTTGCTTCACCTACTACCCTCCTGGCTTGATCCTTTGCTGACCTGGCTTGCTTTGTGACTTTGCTCATCCTTGCTCCTGTGTACTGTAGCGGCTACACCTTCTGGTGTATGGACTGTCTCACTGTGTATGACCTTGGCTTGGCTTCTGATCCTGTCTCCAGTTTACTCCTCACAGAGTTGCAAGCACGCCAGTACCTACCAGCTGTTCCTGTGGCTTCCTGCTTCCAAGTCTTCTGGAATCTCCTACTAGCAACCCATGCTTCTTTGGACACTGCTCCCCTGTCTCATCTCCAGGGTAGCTGTGCACTTAGCCGCAAGGAAGCCCTCTAACATCTCGACCTCACACGTGACACAACTGTCAGACACCACCACATATATTAAGTTGAAGGGAGATCCCACCACTGCCTTCAAGTCTGAATTGTCTGCCTGGACTCTTTTCCAAGAAAGAACGGGACATGTTTATACCTGGATACCCAGTTATGCCTATTTTCCATCATCTTCCAAAAATACACAAGGGGACGGATCCCCTTACTGACAGGCCGATTGTAGCAGGGATAGGGTCTCTAAATGAGAGGCTTGGTCAATGAATTGATCAACAGTTACAACCCCTTGTGGTCCCCCTGCCAGGGTTCAAGTGGAAAGATGGGTATAGATGGTGTAGCTTTGATGAGTCTAGCTTATACTCTTCCATTCCCCACCATTTAGGCTTAAGAGAGAAGTTTTCTATTCTCATAATGCATGTCCTTACCAAAATTATGTCTAAATGTAGTATTTATGTGTAGGAGGGTTCCACCACTATTGTAAATGGTGTCACATGTTTTCTATGGCCAAGGACTATAATCAGCCTTAACATTTCCCATCCAGCAATAATTGCAGATTCTTACCAAGGCAAATTCCCCAAAATGAGACATGTTCTATAGCAGAATGCTCACAGTACTGAGCCACCTTCAAAACAGTTGGCATATGCCAGAAACAGGTTGTTCAATGGCTATCCAGCCTTCCACAGTACATCTGCATTGGTCATTTATTGCACCCCTGAGACTTAGGACTGTTTGACATCACAGCAATGGATGCTCCATGAATGTGGCTAAGGGCTTAGCACTTTTGCAGAGCAAACCTGGGGTTCATAGGTTCAAATCCCAAAGATGCCACATCCTGTAGAAAGGCTGTCAGCTCTTCCTGTGTTGTTAAACATAACTCATGTCCTTCCCCGAGTTTTATATACATGTAGCATTTATATGGACGAGGGTTCCACCACCATTGCAAATCTTGCACAATCTGCAATCTTGCCAAAAGTATTGGGACGCCTGCCTTTATACACACATGAACTTTAATAGCATCCCAGTCTTAGTTTGTAGGGTTCAAATTTGATTTAGCCAACCCTTTGCAGCTATAGCAGTGCAGGGACCTTTTTTCCCGCACCAGAATCGGTTCGCATGGGTGTTGTCACTCATGCTATCCGATTCCTATAGGAATCCACAGTTAGCACTGCGATCTATGAACCAATCGGGGGGGGGGTCATTAATATTGTACTGACACCCGCAGAGGTTCACAGAAGGCAGTGTGAACTGCCTGTGGGAGAGGTGTGATGCAGGTTATGAAATCATGCTGGTTCCTGCATCGCACCTATGTGAACCTGGGTTAAGGCCGCTTTCACACTTGTGCGACCTGAAAGTCGCACGACTTTACCGCGATTTACTGCAATTTTTTGCTGCAATTTTTAGCTGCAATTTTTTGCCATGATTTTGATGTGACTTGAAGCAATAGCTGTGTAATTCTGAGGTCTATCGCCCTCAAGTTGCTTCAAAGTCGGACCAAAGTAGTTCAGGGACTACTTTGAAGTCACACAGATATGAATGGTGCTCATTGGAAATCATCTTCAGGCCCCTTTCACACTTGTGCGATTTGTCCTGTGTCATTCCCCATGATTTTCAATGAGTACAATTCATATCTGTGTGACTTCAAGTCGCAGTGACTTCAAAGTAGCGCCTGCACTACTTTGGTCCGACTTTGATGCAACTTGAGGTCCATAGACCTCAGGATTACACAGCTATTGCTTCAAGTCACATCAAAATCACTGCAAAAAATTGAAGCAAATCGCGGTAAAATCGCACAAATTTCAAGTCGCACAAGTGTGAAAGAACAACCCTTGAAAAACAACCCCACACCATAATCACCCCCCCCCCCCCTGATTTTGGCCAGTGTACAAAGCAAGGTCCATAAAGACACGGATGAGTGAGTTTGGGGTGGAGGAACTTGACTGGCCTGAACCTGATAGAACATTTTTGGGATGAATTAGAGTGGGGACTGCGAGCCAGGCCTTCTGGTCCAAATCAGTGCCTGACCTCACAAAAGTGCTTTCGGAAGAATGGTCAAACATTCCCATAGACACACTCCTAAACCTTGTGGACACCCTTCCCAGAAGAGTTGAAGCTGTTATAGCTGCAAAGGGTGGGCCAACTCAATATTGAACCCTACGGACTAGGACTGGGATGCCATTAAAGTTCATGTGTATGTCAAGGCAGGCATTTTGACAATATTGTGTGGGCTAACACATTTGCAAATTGTAACTGTTCTTGTTTATCAGGTGCAATCACTATAGAGTTAGGCAGACATGAAGAGACAGATTGAATGACACTGGTGGGTGTGTACTTTCATTGGACGTGTCGGTGTGCAAACAATACAACCTATGTTATATAAATGGCTGCAGTAGAGGGGTTGGTTTGCCCTGCAAAGAGGCCATGTTATTTGCTGTGGTTTTTAGGGGAGTAGGGCTGATAGTGTGCATAATGACAAACGCCCCACTTGGGCTGTTAGTTGAAATTATTGTGCATTTTGTCCATCAAAAGTGTGGCTTTGCTGTTAATGTTGTGTATTGTTGCTGTCTGACCATGCATTCATGGTTTGGGAGCATCTGCTGACCTTCTACCTTTGATCTCATTGCTTAATCATGTACACAGAAATGCATCTTCCAGCAGAGCCATCACCAATGTATGTGTGTGGAATGTGGAGTGGTGGGTGTCAATGTTTGGAATACGCGTTTTTAAGAATGACTTTTTTTTGTAATTTTGTATAATCTTGCAGCTAAACATTTGTTGGTGGCTGTTGGTGTCTGTTGAGAGTAGTTGAAATGTGTAGCCTGCTATACACTGAAATTAAAGCTATGTCCACTATAAGGCTTGGAAAAATTTTAGATTGTTAATTCCTATGAGCAGGGCCATTAGTTCCCAATTGCTAAATGTTTGTCTAAATGTACCACCTAAGATACTAATGCCACTAAATGAATGTATTTAATTGTGTTGCTTCTGTGCAAATAAATGTAAATTCTTGAGCTTTTTTTTTTTAATTTGTTTTTGGGGGGAGCTGGGTTTGGAGAAGTGAACTGTCTTGCTAATGACAAATTATGAGAAGGTGTAATTGTGGATTTAAAAAAACCTTCTCTTGGGGGGGGGCGTGGTCTGGCCGCTGCCGAGGATGGAAGCCTGATCACTCGGCTCCGTTCCTACATCGGGCATTATAGCTGTTCCAGCCAGCAATAGCAGCAAATCAGACCCCAAAACGAAGGGGGAGAGAGCGGAAGGGCCACGGAGCATGACTAGGAAGAAAAATCTAGGACAAGTCTCAAGGAGACTCCTAGATTTCTACATGAAGGCCGGACACCAAGGATCCCAAGATGGCGCCGGCCGAGGGCCCGGAGCAGCAGTGACGGTCACGGAGCCACAGCATGACACAGATCTGTTCCAAGAGCCCATGGAGCTCCCCGCAACACTCCATCCTGAAGCCTCCTCCCCGCAGGGAGATAGAGGTAAGAGAATGGCTGACACTCTCGTTCACTCCCCTGACAAGCAGCCGCCGGTTAAGAGGCAGCATGGCGCTTGTAGTCCCACGAACGAAACAGACACAAACAACACACTGGCAGCCTTCCCCACATCAGATGGTCCTGCAACAGAGCACTCCATGAAAGCTATGCTATTATCCCTGCAGGCTGACTTACATAAAGAGCTGAGATTATCAATCAATCAGCTACAAGATAGAGTAAACTCAGCAGAGGATAGACTAGACCACATTGAACAACACCTCATGGAATCAACGAAAGCACATAACACAATGGTGGACATACAGGATGAGCAAGCGGATGCAATTCACTCCCTGCGACTCAAAGTCGCTGATTTAGAGGACAGGTCAAGAAGGAACAATATAAAAATAAGGGGGGTTCCAGAGTCTCTAGACACCCCAGGAATTGTCCCTTACATTCATCAACTGTTCCGGAAACTAATACCTGAACTGCACACCAGAGATATTCTCATCGACAGGGCCCATAGGCTCCACAAACCACAGCACTTACCTCCAGACATACCCAGAGATATCCTTGCAAGGGTGCACTTTTTTCATATTAAGGATGAAGTCATGAGAGCTGCAAGATCTCATCGCACATTGCCAGCACCCTTTGAAAAATTAAAACTTTTTAATGACATCTCGGCGACAACAGCACAAGCCAGAAAGGCGTTTGACCCAATAACCTCAGTATTGATCGAACGTAAAATCCCTTACAAGTGGGGATATCCCGTCAAACTATTTGTGACTTTCCGCAATCAGAACACCACCATAATGTCACCCAAAGAAGGAGTAAAATTATTGCATAATTGGGGGCTGCTCACACGAATTCCTCCTGTAATACCTAATACCAGACCATCAGCCAGAATTTCCAACACATGGGAACCACGTCCACACAGCGGGGACTAATCTCCACAAGTATTCATGCCTTTAATATGTTGCAATAAGTAATAAGGCTGGAACTAATCTTTGTGAATATCATTGTTCCTGATGGAGGAACGGGTGGTCCTCTGTTTTCTGGTAAATCACCCGTCCCACATCATAGAGTGTGCTAAGCACACTGTTGGGTTATAAGTTGACTTTTATATACAGTTTATATTCAGCATTACTGTTTCATCATTTGTTGCATACGTTGCGCCTTGTTCCACTCTTAGCAGTGAGAGATAAGCTCTCACCGGAGTGGAATAGGGTACTGTGTGAATTTATCCATTCCCCACAAAAAGGGGAGGACTTTGGACTGACCCGAGAAGAGTGTAAGGAAAAGGCCCCATTTCAGGGAAATCTCCTTTTCTCGTGCACTCGACCCGTGACACTCTAAATTAACCATATTGCCTTTGATCTACCACCAAAAGTTACGTATTAGTAAAGTCTTTCGGGTGCCACAACACTTCTCCAGGAGACACACGATGTCCATTTCAGTATTAACAGTGAACGCAAAGGGACTTAACAGCCCCTTTAAGAGATCCCTATTATGGAGAGAGGCCATACAACACAAAACGGATATACTCTGCGTTCAAGAGACGCACTTTATGAAACTGAATCATCCTACCTGCTCACATAAATTCTTCCCACACCAATTTCACGCCACTGCTGATAAGAAAGCAAGAGGGGTTATGATAGCTATTAGATCCACAGTGGCATTCTCACTTCGGAAAGTTGAAGCGGACCCCAATGGGAGATTTCTCATACTAGAAGCCACTTTCAACAACCATCCCTTGATCATTGTAAACGTATATGCCCCTAACACACACCAAAAGATTTTTTATAACAAACTACAGCGCAAACTACAATTCTTCCCAAAAGATCAAATAGTTCTATGCGGGGATTTTAATGATATAATTGACCCCCAATTAGACACTTCCAACGCCAATAGACGTAAATCGACTGCCCTGGCAAATTTTGTCTCTCTTGAAGACTGGTGTGACCCCTGGAGATGTCAACATGGCACAGAGAGGGACTATTCATTCTTTTCTCAAACTCAGAGATCATATTCAAGGATTGACCTGTTCCTTACCTCCAGGGTCCTACTGCAAAAGATAACCCACTCTAGTATAGGCCTGATTAAATGGTCCGACCATGCTCCAGTGGCCATAACAATAGCCCTATCAAGGACGTCTCCTAGAGTCACAAGATGGCGTTTGAATCCCTCACTTCTCGTGACCCTGGAGAATAGGGAGCAGGTACAATCCGAAATTATGAATTTTTTCAAATCAAATGATAAGTCTGTCACAAAACAATCTACCCTCTGGAACGCCCACAAATCAGTTTTGAGGGGAATACTATTGAGGATGGGAGCCCAGGAGAAAAAAAAAAGACACCAATATATAGAATCCCTGACTGAACAGATTAAAGCCATAGAAGTAACTAATAAACAGACACCCTCCCAGTTAAAAACAGATGAACTCAACAAACTTAGAAATGACCTCAGCACCTTCCTCCGAAAAACCCATGACTACTACCTAAGACGATTACGCCTTACATGGTATTCCCAGGGAAATAAAGGGGGGAAACACCTAGCCCAACAATACAAACGCAGAGAAGCCCAATCAAAAATCCCCTATCTTATAAATGACCAAAACAAAAAATTAAGCAATCCCAAAGAGATAGCTGACTGCTTCAGCTCCTTCTATGCCAAGCTCTACAACCTCAGACAATCCCCAAACGAACCACAGCCCACACAACAGGCTATCGAGAAATTTCTAGAAAAACTCTCTTTACCAAAACTCTCCCCAGATCAGCTAGAAGCCCTTAGCGTACCCTTCTCAATAAAAGAGATACAGGACGGAATAAAATCCCTCCCCTCACACAAGGCCCCTGGACCGGATGGGTTCATCAATGAATATTATAAAATATTCTCAGAACAATTAGCCCCCAATCTAACCCTTCTCTTTAACGAATTTCTAACAACAGGAAACATACCTTCAGAAAACCTAGAAGCCACTATTATAACAATTCATAAATCAGGAAAACCCACCCATGACCCTGCCAATTATCGCCCGATTTCACTCCTTAATACAGACCTAAAACTATACACGAAACTTTTAGCCACCCGACTAGCCAATTACATTCCTGACCTGATCCACCCGGACCAAGTGGGGTTCATACCCTCTAGACAAGCCTCAGATGGAACAAGAAGGTTCGTGGATCTACTCCACTGTGCGGAGCACAGTCAAACGCCTTCTCTGCTGATATCACTTGACGCAGAGAAGGCGTTTGATAGAGTAAACTGGGCATATCTAAAGGAAGCTCTAACGGCCTTTGGAATAAAGGGAACGCTTCAACATGCAATAATGGGCTTGTACTCAGCTCCTAGTGCAAGGGTCCTCACATCAGGAGTAGTTTCGGATCCCTTACAAATCTCCAATGGGACTAGACAAGGGTGCCCCCTGTCCCCCTTGGTCTTTGCACTAGCAATGGAACCTCTAGCACAAGCAATTAGGGAACACCTTGGCATTCAAGGAATATCGATTGGCCATACAACACACGAAATAGGCTTATATGCCGATGATATAATCATCTGGCTCACAAACCCAATAGAATCCCTCCCTCATCTCTGCGAAACACTTCACGTCTTCAGCCAAATTTCTTATTATAAATTGAACACTTCTAAATCAGCCATGCTCCCAGTAGCCATGCAACAACAAATGAAAGCAGAGGTGGAATCCATTACCCCTTTCTCCTGGGCTCCGAACTCATCTCTCTCATACCTAGGCATCCAATTAGTCTCCCCCTCATCTACTCTTCTCAGAGTAAATCTCACTCTCCTAGAACAAAAATTAATTGGGCTAGTCAAGGATCTACTAAAGGGCAATGCCTCATGGGCGGGAAGGATAGCCCTTTCCAAGATGTTTTTACTACCCCACATTGTATACATCTTCAGGACGTTACCACTACCAATTCTGAAAGCAGACATTAAGAGAATACAAGCGATCTTGAACAAATTTGTGTGGGCAGCACGAAAACCCCGATTCAAATCTCACATTCTACTCATTCCCAAAGCTCACGCGGGACTGGGAGTACCTGATCTTCAAACCTATCACAAGGCAACTATAATTGATCAGCTTAAAAAGTTATGGGATATGAACTCACAAACACCTTGGACGCTGATTGAAGCCCACGCCATGGGGCATAAACCTAATCTCTTCCTAGCAGGTTCCACAAACACTCAAGTATAGGGTATTGAAAAATTCGACTAGTTAATATCAACGGAACACTATCCAAACTTCTAGTCCATGAGGGTCAGGGCGCACTCGAAACCCTTACTCATCTTACACTCTAAACTTAGCCCCAAAAGCACGACGGGTGTGTTTAAACAAGTTCTAGCGAACATAAGAGAATTACAGACGAAAGTCTTAACCATCACCATTGCAGGACTTCTACATATGTTACACCCCATCATTTTTGTAGAACCTTTCCCGATAGGAAGGGCGGGTACTCCGTAACGGGAAATCATCTAGGAACTGATCGGGTTAATTAAAAACAAGATCCTCTCACTCTAAATGAGACTCTTCTCATCTACTCCCCCTCTGATTAACCTACGGATCCATACTCTCTCTACTCAAGCCTCGGGTCCTCTTTCCCCATTACCTAAGGTGGAGACGAAAGTAA
>BLSH010289296.1:420298-430802 GCA_018402905.1 Glandirana rugosa
GGGTGATAACCCCTGCGGTTTTTATTTTTTGCGCTACAAATAAAAAAAGACCGAAAATTTTGAAAAAAAAAAAAATCTCTATTTTTGTCACAAAACTTTGTAAATAAGTAAATTTTCTCCATCACTGGTGGGCACTGATGAGGCTACACTGACGGGCACTGATGTGGCAGTACTGATTGGCACTGATGAGGCGGCACTGATGAGGTGGCACTGATGATGAGGCACTTAAATGCAGCGATGATGAGCACTGTTAGGCGGCACTGATAAGCAGCACTGACGGGTACTGAGAGGTGGCACTGATATACAGCACTGATGGGCACTGATATGCAGCACTGACGGACACTGCTAAGCGGCACTGATGGGCACTAATAGACAGCACTGATTGGCACTCATAGGTGGCACTGATGGGCACTGATAGGTGGCACTGATGGGCACTGATAGGTGGGCACTGGTAGGTGGCAATGGTGGGCACTGATATGTGGCAGTGGTATGCATTGATAGGGGCACTGGTGGGCACTGATAGGGGCACTGCTGGGCACTGGTGAGCATATACATTGATAGGGGCTCATTCCCTGGTGGTCTAGGGTGGCATCTGAAGGTGGCACTGAGTGCCATCCACATTGGGCAGTATGTCACTTACCTGGTGGTCTAGGGGGGTCTCCCTGGTGGTCCAGATCGGCTCCCTGGTGGTCCCTGATCGGCTCCCTGGTGGTCCTGGGTGGGAACATCCCTGGTGGTCCCTGGGCAGGCTCCCTGGTGGTCTAGGGTGGCGATCCGAGGGAGGGCTGTGCTGATAAATCATCAGCACAAACCTCCCCTGTCAGGGATGCAGCCGATCGGCTCTCCCCTCCTCAGGTCTGCAGACCTGAGTACAGGAAAGCCGATAAATGGCTTTCCTGTGTTACACTGTGACCAGCCGTGATTGGTCACGGCTGGTCACATGGTAAAGTGCTTCGGATCGAAGCGCTTTACCAAGATCAGTATTGCGGGGGGTCAGACTGACCTCCCACACCACCGATCGCCGCGATGCGCGCCCCCCCCCCGGGTGCGCAGGAGCTTGTTATCCTGAGGACGTCATATGACGTCCACTCAGGATAACTAAGCCACTTCCCGGCTGTCATTTTGCATACGGCGGTCGGGAAGTGGTTAATGCATCACAGTTTCATATGAGAAGACGAGTGCTCATACTCCATACATGACACCCATATACTCCTCCACCAGTGTGCTTCAGTGATTCAATCACCCTAACAATATGCGCACAGGCACATAGGTGCGTGCACATGCTACGTGTGCCCACGCACAGGCTTTCCAGAGGCCACAGTTGTTTCCTTACACTCGATGAGTGTCTGTGCCATACCCCTCTAACATGCCAAGCGTACCATGCCATGTATCTACAATGTTGATATGTACTGTGTCTGTTTTTAATGAATATACTACTCTCATCTCAGAATCCACCCTCTTAGTTGAGATCATCCCTGAAGAAGAGCTGTTATTTTCTGCCTCAGAAAATCTCGAAACGCGTTGGATGCTCTTCAGTTTTACCATCTCAGGAGGCTCCTCTCTCATACCTCAAGCCCAATGATTCATGACTTACAATGCAGGGACCAATAAGTCACCAGGAGTGGTTGCTGTGTTGGTTGAAGCTGCCTGTTTTCATGGAGCCTTGCTCAGCCTCTGTGTATCTCAGCATTAAACAACAGAACAACAGGAATGTCTAGCCATGACAATTTCTCTACAATAACTGCTTTCCAATGAATGCCATATTAAATCGCCTGATTTTATAATACATTTTGAACTTTTTTTGACAGATAATGAAGATTTATGTTAGTGAAGCTGGTCAGTTCCAAAAACCACGGACATTTCTATGGCTCACCTTGTGTCAGGGGTTAGTGGAGGATTCCATACATTCCTATTATAAAATAAGGAATTAGGATGGTGCTTGATGGCATATGAAAACCCACATAATACCAGTCTGTGCTGGGTTCCTGTGCGGAGCTCACAGCTAATGTAGTTCTTTACCTTTGGGATTTAATGGATGAATGAGCCAGCAATATTTTATTTAGAATTAGGACTGACAGCTGAGTTATACTGTACATTGGGCACAGAGTGGGTGGAGTCTATAAGGGGTGTGGTTTCTAAGAAGTGGGATGGGCCCAAAAGGAAGGGCGGGGTCTGGCACCCCACCATCTTAAAACTTCACCAGCCGCCACTGGTGAGTGTATAGCTTGTATAACAGTGTACATGTGCTTTCCTCTCAAAATAACTCAACACCCAGCCATTAATGTCTAAACCATTGGCAACAAAAGTGAATACATCCCTAAGTGAAAATGTTCAAATTGGGCCCAAAGTGTCAATATTTTGTGTGGCCACCATTATTTTCCAGTACTGCCTTAACCCTCTTGGGCATGGAGTTCACCAGAGCTTCACAGGTTGCCACTGGAGTCCTCTTCCACTCCTCCATGACAACATCACGGAGCTGGTGGATGTTAGAGACTTTGCACTCCTCCACCTTCCATTTGAGGATGCCCCACAGATGCTCAATAGGGTTTAGGTCTGGAGACATGCTTGGCCAGTGCACCACCTTTACCTTCAGCTTCTTTAGTAAGGCAGTGGTCATCTTGGAGGTGTGTTTGGTGTCGTTACCATGTTGGAATGCTGCTCTGTCGCCCAGTCTCTGAAGGGAGGGGATCATGCTCTGCTTCAGTATGTCACAGTACATGTTGGCATTCATGGTTCCCTCAATGAACTGTAGCTCCCCAGTGCCAGAAGCACTCATGCAGCCCCAGACCATGACACTCCCACCACCATGCTTGACTGTATGCAAGACACACTTGTCTTTGTACTCCTCACCTAGTTGCTGCCACACATGCTTGACACCATCTGAACCAAATCAGTTTATCTTGGTCTCATCAGACCACAGGTTATTAGTACCCTTTGTTCAGCAGATCCCGAGCTTATTAGTACCCTCATTCACAGTAATCCATGTCCTTAATCTGCTTGTCTTCAGCAAACTGTTTGCGGGATTTCTTGTGCATTATCTTTAGAAGAGGCTTCCTTCTGGGACAACAGCCATGCAGACCAATTTGATGCAGTGTGCGGCGTATGGTCTGAGCACTAACAGGCTGACCCCCACCTCTTCAACCTCTGCAGCAATGCTGGCAGCACTCATGCGTCTATTTCCCAAAGACAACCGCTGGATATGAAGCATAGCATGTGCACTAAACTTCTTTGGTTGACCATGGTGAGGCCTGTTTTGGGTGGAATGTTGCCATGTTAAACTTCCAGTGACCAGTATGAGAGAGTAAGAGTGATAACACCAAATTTAACACACCTGTTCCCCATTAAATCCTGTGTTGAGTTATTTTGAGGGGTCAACACATTTACACTGTTACACAAGCACTACACTGATTCATTTACATTGAAGCAAAGTGTAATTTCATCAGTGTTATTACATTAAAATATATAATAAAATATTTACAAAAATGTGAGGGGTGCACTCACTTTTGAGAGATACTCTATATGTTTGAATAAAAATGGAGTGTATTAATACTTGGATTACTTTTGAGGTTTTTCACCATCATTCACAATCATTTTTTCTTACAATTAATATAATCACAGGGGGAGGGTGTGCAGCATTTTTTTATATTACATAGTTTTTTGAGGTGTTGGAACACATAGTGTATATTAGCATCGCCCTAAGAAGCACCCCCCCATTATATCAGCGACTCCCCTTAGAGACCAACGGTGGATCTCTAAGGGGGGTTGCTGATATAAGGGGACTTTGATCTTAAGGGTGGGGTCTCTAAGGGGGATGCTAATATAAAGGGACTCTGATCTAATGGGGGGTCTATAAGTAGGGCTTTGCTGATTATCCCACCCCCCCTTAGAGACCTTCCATTTAGCTCTGGGTCCCCTTATATCAGTGTCCCCCCCAAGAGACCTCCATTAGATCAAAAATTCCCCAATTATATCAGCGCCCCCTGCCCCTAAAGACTGCTATTAGAGTGTCTTACTGGAAAAAGTCTCTACAAGCCAGGAAGTGGAGCCAGAGTTTGTGGGCGGGGCTGCGAGTTGGAACAGCTCTACTGTAGCACTATCTTGCTCCCACTGTGTGGAAAAGGAGGTGGGGGAGTCAGGCAGAAGACAAAGTATAGGAAGCCGCTGAGCCTATGTGTCGGACTGACATACAGGTATCCTCACAGGTGCACTCACTCACTGGGAGCACCCTAAACTTACTTCAGGATTGGCTCCCTGCCTGGGACAAAGAAGGAGCTCTTTAGAGCAGCAGCTCTATTCTAGCACTATCTCCAGTGTAGTGGAGAGGCAGGGGAGACTGAGAGAAAGCAAAACACAGGCAGGCGCTACGATACTGTGGCAGCCCAACAGGAATTACTGGTGCACTGATCTTGCTTCATACTGGCTTCCATCCCTGTGTCACGTACCTGATGGTGGAGTCTGACTTATGCAGTAGGCGACCTCTCTTATGGCCCTGGTTCCAGAACCCCTGATAAAGCAGACATGGAGCGCTGGAGCACAGGGAGGCACGAGGGCTGGATTTGACACAGGTGATAGTAAGATGTCATCCAGAAGTCCGTGCTAGATTGAAGAGTAGTGATGCAGGCCGGGTCGTTAACTTGCGGTCCGAGCAGTACAGGAGGAGGGGGGCATGGCCGCTGAGCTCTAAGATGGACACCTGAGGCCGGAGCTCCACTCAGCCATTGTGGAACTCAGCCCAGCACAGAGCCCACAGCAGAGAAAAACGATAGCCACCGTGCTTACAGAGTACCGGAGGGCCCCTAGAATGACCCGCAGGAGGAAAGAGCCGCAGCAGCTAAACAAAATACCGGGGTTTTACCCCGCAATCCAGAGAGGATCGCAGCAAGATGGCGGCGGTGCCTAACGAGGAGACCAGGCCCAAGCTGGTGGATCGGGCCATTTACATCACAGCAAAGGGACACATGCGGGACACGGAGGGAGCCGGTCATCAACTACCATCTCCAGCCCAACAGTGAGAAGCCCGGCCAAATCCAGAGCCCGCAAGCACTCTCTGCTCAGAGCACAAGGAGACCCGGACATGGAGGTGAGTGACGTGCAGGCCGCAACCAGACATGGCACAGCAGGAAACACTGACCCTATAGCAGCATTCCCCACATCTGGCCAGCCTGTCTCAGACACTATGCTGAAGGACCTAATGTTGTCCCTGTGAGCAGCCCTTCAGGCAGACCTCATATCCAGTGTCCACAATTGCCAAGCAGAGGTACATAGGCTGGGTGATAAGGTGGACCACATGAAGAAAACTATGGGAGACTACATAGTGTCTTACAATACCCTCACAGAAGTGCACAATACACAAACTGAGGAGATTAAATGGCTGAAAGATAAGATCTCAGACTTAGAAGATCGCTCGAGGAGGAATATCCTCAAACTTAGAGGAATACCGGAGACTATTCTCCCCCAGCAGCTTCACCAGTATACACTGATGTTATTCTCCTCTCTAGGGCCTTCACTGCCAGCACAGGACCTCATCATAGATAGGATCCACAGGCTCCCAAAACCGTCCTTCCTGAAAGCAGAGGTCCCTAGAGATGTCCTGCTAAGGGTACATTTTTATCATGTAAAGATGATAAAATGGCCTTTAAACATACCCTCCATGTAATCCTGCTGGATCTTTCTAGACATACCCTCCAAAGACGCCGCAACCTTGCCACAGTTGCCAAAGTCCTAAGAAACCACGAAATATTGCATAAGTGGAAGTACCCCGCCACGCTGATCATCACCCATAGGGGAGAAACGATCTCGGTCTCTACACTAGAAGAGGGCATCTCCGCCTTGTGACAATGGGGCATCATACCAGACCCACTGCAAACACCTAGCCACTCCAACCAACCTACTCATATGGAACAAGAATAGCAGGTAGTCTTGCACAAGAGAAACAACAAGAAACACAATGGGAGCTCCTAAACCTTCTACCACACTGCTAAAAGATCAAGAATTCCCTAGATGGCTAGAGGGCCATTACGCATATTTCTTATGGAAGTAATGATCTCTCTATTCCCCCCGCCTTGACCACCCAGGCAACCATTACCACACGAGGTATACCAACAGCACCTCTTTTTTTACTGGTGTAGTTATGCCATTTGCTTTACATACTGTGCAGTTCATTTGTTTATTTTCTTCTTACCTTTCTCTCGGACATATCTAGTAAGGTACAACAGGAACACCCACCCTACCATATCGCTGGAAGACAACAGGAACAGGCTGGACCTTCAACACTTTGACATGGCTACCCACCTCATCACAACTGTGAGTAACCATCGGAACATCATATTGACCCCTCACAGACTCTCTCATGCACATAACATGTCTATCCCTTAATGCCAGAAGCCTAAATCACCACGCCAAGAGGCATTCTTTATGGAAAAAAGCCACTAGACACAAAGTGAACATCCTAAGTGTCCAGGAGACACACTTCCAAAACAACGCAGCACCCAAATGCAACCACAGGGACTACCTGAACATATTCCTTTCCAATGCTAAAGACAAAAAGAGAGGGTACTCTTGGCTTTTAAAAATACCCTAGCCTTTCAATTGAAAGAGGAAATTACCAACCCTGAAGGGAGATACCTTATTATTAAATGTAACATCAACTCCCAACCATTTACCGTGCTGTCCTTATACGCACCCAACACGCACCAGCTGCGTTTCTTACGCAAGCTCTTTAACCGCCTCACAACAGCCCAATATGAGCATCTCTTAATAAGCGGGGACTTTAACCTGACAACAGACCCCAATCTGGACTCTACCTCGAAACCTAGGAGACCCACAAACTCTCTACAACACCTACTCCATACGGAAGAAATCTTCGATGTCTGGTGCTGTCAACATGGCAATGAGAGGGACTACACCTTCTTCTCCCCCAGACACAACATGTACTCCAGAATAGACATGTTCTTGACAGATAAATGGCTATTACAGAATATTGCATCTTCCACCATTCAGGACACCACATGGTTGGACCACACTGCGATATGCATGGTCATTGCAGAGCGGAATGTCCCACCCTCCACACCCATCTGGTGCTGTAACACTAAACTGCTACAAGGCCCACAGAGCTCACCACTGATCTCCCAGCATCTCCAAACCTACTTTTCAGACAATGAGAACTCTCTCTTCCCCGGCCACATTGTAAAATGCACACAAGGCCTTTATAAGGGGCATTCTAATCCAACTAGTGGCCAGAGCAAAAAAGAAACACATGGCCACTTTTAACGCCACACTAGCAGATATACCGTATATCACAAAAGTGAGTACACCCCTCACATTTTGTAAATATTTTATTAAATCTTTTCATATGACAACACTGAAGAAATTACACTTTGCTACAATGTAAAGTAGTGAGTGCACAGCTTGTATAACAGTGTACACTTGCTGTCCCCTCAAAATAACTCCACACACAGCCATTAATGTCTAAACCGCTGGCAACAAAAGTGAACACCCCTAAGTGAAAATGTCTATATTGGGCCCAATGCGTTGATATTTTGTGTGGCCACCATTATTTTCCAGCACTGCCTTAATCTTCTTGGGCATGGAGTTCACAAGAGCTTCACAGGTTGCCACTAGAGCCCTCTTCCATTCATCCATGATGACATAACTGAGCTGGTGGATGTTAGAGACCTTGCACTCCTCCAACTTCTATTGAGCATGCCCCAAAGATGCTCAAAAGGGTTTAGGTCTTGAGACATGCTTGGCCAGTCCATCACCTTTGCCCTCAGCTTCTTTAGCAAGGCAGGGGTCATCTTGCAGGTGTGTTTGGGGTCGTTATTACATTGGAATACTGCCCTGCGGCCCAGTCTCCAAAGGGAGGGAATCGTGCTCTGCTTCAGTAGTCACAGTACATGTTGGCATTCATGGTTCCATCAATGAACTGTAGCTCCCCAGTGCCAGCAGCACTCATGTAGCCCCAGACCATGACACTCTTACCACCATGCTTGACTGTAGACAAGACACACTTGTCTTTGTACTCCTTACCTGGTTGCCGCCACACAAGCTTGACGCCATCTGAACCAAATAAGTTTATCTTGGTCTCATCAGATCATAGGACATGGTTCCAGTAATCCATGTCCTTAATCTGCTTGTCTTCAGCAAACTGTTTGCAGGCTTTCTTGTGCATCATCTTTAGAAGAGGCTTCCTTCTGGGAGGACAGCCATGCAGACCAATTTGATGCAGTGTGCGCCGTATGGTCTGAGCACTGACAAGCTGACTCCCCACCCCTTCAACCTCTACAGCAATGCTGGCGGCACTCACACATCTATTTTCCAAAGACAACCTCTGGATATGACGCTAAACACTGGCACTCTACTTCTTTGGACAACCATGACGATGCCTGTTCTGAGTGGAACCTTTCCTATTAAACCACTGTATGGTCTTGGACACTGTGCTGCAGCTCAGTTTCAGGGTTTTGGCAATCTTCTTAAAGCCTAGGCCATCTTTATGTAGAGTAACAATTTTTTTTTTCAGATCCTCAGAGAGTTCTTTGCCATGAGGTGCCATGTTGAACTTCCAGTGACCAGTATGAGAGAGTGAGTGTGATAACACCAAATTTAACACACCTGCTCCCCACTCACACCCGAGGCCTTGTAACACTAACGAGTCACATGACACTGGGGGGGGGTGGCTAATTGGGCCCAATTTGGACATTTTCAGTTAGGGGTGTACTCACTTTTGTTTCCTGTAGTTTAGACATTAATGGCTGTGTGTTGAGTTATTTTGAAGGGACAGCACATTTACACTGTTATACAAGCTGTACACTCATTACTTTACATTGTAGCAAAGTGTGATTTCTTCAGTGTTGTCACGTGAAAAGATATAATAAAATATTTACAAAAATGTGAGGGGTGTACTCACATTTGTGAGATACTGTATACACGTTGGAAACCCAAAATAAACGAAACCCCACCCTGATAACCTCACAGAAGCTGGCGAAACTCAGGGACCAGTTGAAGATTTTACTAGACCATCAATACAACACATACCTGAAAAAACTGAAAACACACTCCTATGCAAATGCCAATAGGGCAGGAAAATACCTGGCTAACAGGATAAAACAAGCAAAGGCTAAAACAAGAATCTCACACCCGATACACCCACTCAGTAAACAAACTATCACAAACCCGAAAGACATCGCGAACCAATTTGCAGACTATTACGAGGCACTTTATAACCTGCAGACAGACTCAAACACTACACAACCCACCTCAACAAACATCCAGAAGTTCCTGGAAACAATTAACTTTCCTAAGTTTACAGAACATCACCTATTAACACTAACAGGATAAAGCAAGCAAAGGCTAAAACGAGAATCTCACACCCGATACACCCACTCAGTAAACAAACTATCACAAACCCAAAAGACATCATGAACCAATTTGCAGACTATTACGAGGCACATTATAACCTGCAGACAGACTCAAACACTACACAACCTACCTCAACAAACAACCAGAAGTTCCTGGAAACAATTAACTTTCCTAAGCTTACAGAACATCACCTACTAACACTAAATGCCCCATACACACATATGGAAATAGAGAAAATTATTCTATCACTTCCCAATAGGAAATCACCAGGCCCGGACGGTCTCGCTAACAAGTACTTTAAAATCACACTGTACTTTCTCCATACCTGCAAAAAGTATTCACACCAGCGAGCCAAGACTCATTATTCCCAAAAGAGATGCTGGGGGCCTATGTTGGGACTCTGCCAAAACCGGGCAAAGAACCCAATGTACCGGCCAACTAAAGGCCTATCTCACTCCTAAACACAGACGTCAAAATATACACCAAACTCTTAGCGAAATGTTTAACAGACATACTACCGTCTCTAATCAAGCAGGACCAGATGGGTTTTGTGAGGGGCAGACAGTCTGCTGATGCCACCAAAAGAATACTAAATTATTATTATTATTATTATTATTATACAGGATTTATATAGCGCCAACAATTTACGCAGCGCTTTTCAACTTGAGGGTAGACAGTACAAATACAATACATTTAAATACAGTAGGAATCAGAGGGCCCTGCTCGTTAGAGCTTACAATCTAAAAAGGGAAGGTCAAGAGATACAAGAGGTAATAACTGTGGGGGATGTGCTAATAGAGAAGATGGGAGTTCAACTTTTCGCGACGCATTTAACAACCGCGATATATTTAGGACATATTATTATTATTATTATTATTATTAAATCATAAGAAAACCACCGTAGTCGTCTGACAGACGGGGAGTGTTTTGGGTAGACCAGGACGAACTAATCTCTGCCATCATACAGACAATTTGTAAAGCGATTCTCAAACCACATATAAAACTGCAGACACAAATCCTCACTCTATCCGGAAATCAACCGGCCATGTAACCCAAGAAACGGGCCAAAACCGTCTCAGGGTTGTATCCGGGGGTCGTAGAGAAAACCCTTATTACTCAGAACCGAGCGACCACACTTATGAAAAAC
>BLSH010289296.1:430812-445321 GCA_018402905.1 Glandirana rugosa
CCACAGTACGTGGTACCCAGCCGCCACTACTTTTCCAGGTGAGCCATCCCTTCCCTGCACAAACAAGTCGGGGACAAGATCAGGTGTGCACTGCGCAACGCCATCAGTGGCAAGGTCCACATAACCACTGATACATGGACCAGTAAGCACGGGCAGGGACGCTATATCTTGCTAACTGCACACTGGGCAAATGTAGTGGCGGGTGGGCCTGAGCCGGCTAGCCATTTGGCGCATGTCCTTCCACCACCGAGGATTGCAGGGCATTTCTCTTTGCCTCCTGTTGCCTCCTCCTCCTACTCCGCTTCCTCCTCCTCTACCATCTCCTCATCCGGTCAGCGTAACACCTTCGCCACCAACATCAGCACATCCAGGGGGAAACAACAGCAGGCTGTTTTAAAACTGATATGTTTGGGGGATAAACCCCACACTGCGCAGGAGCTGTGGACGGGCATTGAACAACAGACCAATTATTATTATTATTATTATTATACAGGATTTATATAGCGCCAACAATTTACGCATCGCTTTACAACTTGAGGGTAGACAGTACAAATACAATACACTTAAATACAGTAGGAATCAGAGGGCCCTGCTCGTTAGAGCTTACAATCTAAAAAGGGAAGGTCAAGAGATACAAGAGGTAATAGCTGTGGGGGATGTGCTAATAGAGAAGATAAATGTACAGTTGTTAGGTGGGAGCCAGATAGGCTTCTCTGAAGAGATGAGTTTTCAGGGATCGTCTGAAGGTGGACAAACTACGAGACAGTCGGACAGATTGTGGTAGAGCATTCCAGAGGATGGGAGAGTCTCTGGAGAAGTCCTGGAGACGAGCGTGGGATGAGGTGACAAGGGAGCTGGAGAGCAGGAGGTCTTGGGAGGAGCGAAGAGATCGATTTGGTTGGTATTTTGAGACCAGGTTGGTGATGTAGCTGGGGGCCAATATATCCAATATTATGTCAAAAAAACCTGAACGCCTTCTCTGCTTCTCTCTATAGATGCAGAAAAGGCGTTCGACAGAGTCCACTGGACTTACATGTCGGAGGTACTGCAGAGGTTTGGTTTCCAGGGTCCAATACTGTCCGCTATCCTTGCTCTCTATTCTGGACCAACAGCTCAAGTGTACACATCAGGTTTTCTGTCCAGACCATTCAACATTTCAAATGGGACTCGGCAGGGGTGCCCACTATCACACACAATCTTTAACCTCCTGATAAAGCCCCTGGCTGAAAAAATTAGGACACACCCACAAATCACTGGGTTTCACTTTAACGACGAATCACATGTTATAACACTATTCGCTGATGATGTGATATTAATGCTAACAAATCCCCAAATATCCCTTCCAGCAGCTCATCAGATTTTGTCAGACTTTAGCAATATATCCTACTATAAGGTTAATTTTACCAAATCTCTCATCCTAGCCATGGGACTCCCACCCAGTCTCAGGACACATCTACAGAATAACTTACAATACGCTTGGAATGATAAAGGGATATCCTATTTAGGGATTACTATTAATAAATCTTCCACAACAACAGTAAAAGCCAACCTCACTTCACTATCCACAAAAATAGGTCCGATGCTTACAACCATATCACAGCGCAACATTTCGTGGGCCGGCAGAATAGCGGCCATAAAGATGATGATTCTCCCTCAAATCCTATATATATCTTTAGAGTACTACCACTACTTATTCAAAATACATATATCAATTCCCCATCGAGTCTCATAAAGAAATGTCTGTGGAATGGAAAGAGAGCTAGATGTACATATGCAACCATGATATTACATAAAAGATGCGGAGGGGCAGGTATGATAGACATCAAGGTCTACTACTGGGATATAAGGCTAGAATCAATTTATCACTGGCTAGTGAACACAGAAAAACCAATATGGATTACAATAGAAACATTTATGCAACCAACAGACGATCTCAAAACATTATTGATGAACGACCAATGGAAAAAATGGAACATACTCAAATTCTCACCAACAATACGAGCCTCCATCCTATCCTGGCGTCATTTACTAAAAAAAAACAACAAAATCCACAAAACCTATAAATCACGAATTCATGCTGCAAACGATTGAGGCACTAATCCCCTCTCTATACACAGCACACCTTAAAAATCACGGCATACTCCAGGTTCGAGATCTCATACAGGATGGTAAGTCCTACAGCTTACATCACCTGACAGCAAAATACAAGCTTAACATGATAGCCCAATTTACTTATACTCGTATCCTACATTTCTTGAAGAAGCATCCTATTCCAAGACTGGAAATACCCGCCTACACATGGAACTATTACTACTCCACTCCCAAACCAAAAATTAAAGGAATCACATACTTTTATAACAGTCTACAAAACAAAGTAGAAATTTAAAAAACCATAGCCACTACCAAATGGGAAACTGAACTAGGAACCTCATTTACTCTAGATAGATGGAAAGCAGCACAAAAAGAAATTCACAAAGCGACCCACTGTGTCAGCCGGCACTTAACACCATACAGGATGGCCAAAATCTACCCTGACACCTCCCCATTATGCTGGACGGGGTGTGGGCAGGTTGGTAACCTCCTACATGCCTTCTGGAAATGCCCACACCTTACCAGCTTCTGGAACCATATATTCAAAATACTGTCTACACCCACCGGCTGTATTAAACCACTCTGTCCAGAGCTAGCCGTGCTCCACATAGGAATAGACCTTTATCCACACCAATTCAGACAACCTATCAAACACATACTATTGGCAGCACGCACACTTATACTTGTACTTATACTTATACACCCCACCGCATATATATCTGACGTTCTGCAATTAGTGTAAACAAACTTCTACCACGAACTAGCCATAGCCACGAATACACTCAATAGAGCATCATTTGACCGAAATTGGTTTATATGGACTGATAAATACAAGACCCTTTAAATCCAGCAATTAACTATGGGATGATATCAAATTATTTCATGTATATCATATATTTTTCCTTTCTCTCTCAATGTACCAAGCCAAACGCCTGTACTAAAGATGTTGCATTGTACCTTACCTTTCTATCTTTCTGTACTGTACCTTAAAACTCAATAAAAAAACTTTAATAATAAATAAAAAGCAGTACAGGAGGAGCAGGCAGTTGGAAGGTCGGGTGCAGGCAGGGTTGTTAACAGGCAGGCAGGTTGAGATACACAGGGATAAGACAGAAGCATGGTCGTAGACAAGCCGGGGGTCAGTGCAGGCAGAGTTCAAGCAGATACGGATTCAGACCGGGTCACAGGTAACAGGAAGCTCATAACGAATCGCATGGGAACGCTGTAGAACAGACAGCACCACTTGCAAGGTGCTGAGAGCTTAAATGGCCGTCTGGGGACCGCACCGGCGCATACGCGCACACGCACCGGCGGGCGCAAACACTACATGTGCCTGCGCATGGGTCTCCTGGCCTGGAATTTGGAGGTGGAAGTGGTCTCCTGACACCCTGGGACAGAAGTTACTTGAATTTGTGGACTGAATCCCGGACACATGTGTCAAAACCTGGACTGTCAGGGTCAAAACCGGACAGGTGGCAACCCTAATATCAGGAGAGGTTTCAGAAACTTAATATGTATAATATGGAGGAAAAAACAAAACCTTTAAATACATCAAAGGGTGAATAACATTGAGAAGGGCAGTATTTGAGGCCAAGAATGGTGTAGCTGTGCATGGTGGCCAACCAGCTTCTAATTTCAGCTTGTTTAATTAAGCTTTGACAAAAAAAAAAAATAAAACTTGGAAGCTGATTGGTTTCTATGCAGGGATTCACCCATTATCATCATGTTTGGAAAGCCTAAGGTGAAAGGAAGAATTTGTTTGCAGCTATTAGAAGGCAAGCAGATTATGTATCAAAAAGCCAAAGCAATGGATGCACCTTCAAGAGACAGGGCATGTTTACCTTTCTTTCCTGCCAATGGACATGGTTTACAACCAAAACAGGCAGAGAAGGTGGTGGGAGGGATAGCCACAACTTCATCATCCTATTCCTTCTCATGGCACAGAGAAGTGTAATGTCATCTGCAGATGCAAATGTGCCCTGTTCTTCCTCCTCACCCAATAGCAGTCACATTGCTATTGAGTCATTGTTACACATGTCATGATTAGAGATGAGCGAACTTCTAGAAGTCCGGGTTCTGCTGGTTCGGCCGAACTTCGGGTCAAAGTCCGGGTTCGGGTCCGGACAGAACCTGAACTTTGTCCCGGACCCCGAACCCCATTGAAATCAATGGGGACACAGACTTTTAGGCACAAAAGGCTGTAAAATAGTCCTGGAAGGTCCTAGAGGTCTGCAAAAGGAAGGAAACGGGGGTAAGGGTGGGACAAGTGACCTACAAAGAAATGGGGACAGGGAAATAACTTTAAATATTTAAAAAAAAATAAAAACATAAAAAATGCAAAAATGGAGATCATCTTCAAAATGGGTCTGAAAAGTATTAATTAACGGTAGAGGCCATAGAACTGTTCTAAAATCATCTTCAAACTGTGTCAAAAAAGTATAAATAAGCCGGGAGAACCCATATCACTGTTCTGCAAAATGTGTGTGTCACTTTAAATGAAACCGGGAATAAGTGCACATCTGCTCTGACACACACATCTGTTCTGACACACAGACTTTAAATAAGTTTGCAGAACAGATGTGCACTTATTCCCGGTTTCATTTAAAGTGACACACACATTTTGCAGAACAGTGATATGGGTTCTCCCGGCTTATTTATACTTTTTTGACACAGTTTGAAGATGATTTTAGAACAGTTCTATGGCCTCTAATGTTAATTAATACTTTTCAGACCCAGTTTGAAGATGATCCCCATTCACCTCCATTTTTGCTTTTTTATGTTTTTATTTTTTTAAAAATATTTAAAGTTATTTCCCTGTCCCCATTTCTTTGTAGGGCACTTGTCCCACCCTTACTCCCATTTTCCTTCCTTTTGCAGACCTCTAGGACCTTCCTGGACTTTTTAACAGCATTTTTAAGAATTTTCATTAAAATTACCAGAACCCCGGACCCGAACCCGGACTTTTTTTGAAAAGTCCGGGTCCGGGTCCCGGACACCCCAAAGTTCGGTATGGACCGGAACTTTACAGTCCGGGTTTGCTCAACTCTAGCCATGATGTATTGATTTATGCTACACATTAGCACTGCTACACTTAGTGTTTAATTTAGATCACACATGTTATAAATCATTAAACACTGCACTTCTTTTGCTTCTACAGTATTTTACCTCAGCCTCTTGGTTGCTTGGGAGGGACTGGTGGTTCTGATGATGACTCACCAGAAAAGGCCATGGAAGAGAAGGAATTGAAGTGACTAATCTTCCACCATCACCATGTTTCAGGACATGGGGAATACTATCAGCTACAGCATTGTGCCCCATCTTGCATCCTTCCCACTTAGTAGGGTGTGAAGGAGATATTATGTCCTGCTCATGCTTGCTGGGCCATTTGTCTGTGGTCATGTGGACTCTGGCACTGACTGTGTGGTCCAGTGAAATGTAGATATTAGTTTCCACACAATAGTGGAGGGAAGGGATGGCCTTCTTTGTGAAAAAAATTGGTGGCCCAGAACCTGCAGCCGTGGTAGGGAACAGGATGCAAAGTCCCAGCAGCAAGCAAACTCCATTAGCTGTAAAGCCAACAATTTTGCCAAGCTGGCATTGAGACACTGTGCATTGGAGTAACTGGGTGCATATTTTTCTTATATTCCAGCCACTGAGGAAAGAGACACCTGCTTGGTCAGTAATAGAGTTGGAAGGATAGGGTTTGGAGGCTTAAAGTGAGTCTGCAGCCTATGCTTTCTCCTACTCTGTATGGTCCCATGCTGTCTGTGCCGTAAGGAAGCAATGTAAGGATAGTCCTCTCAAGCTCCTTCTAAGACTTCTATGCTTATTGCTTTAGTTGTAGATGGAGAATCTTACATAGAGTGGGAGAGGTGGAAGGAGTATAGTGGGAAGGTGTGCAGACCTTTTGCACATGAATGGTAGCATTCGTGTGCTGTTTCTACAGAGCTTTGTGTTCAACTCTCTTCATGAATGTGATATCAAAACGACCAATAGATTTACCATGCTTGATACGTTGCTGGTAGAAGTGCAAATCACTATAGTGCGGTCTTCAGCACATGTACAGAAAAAGGCCCACATAGCTGAGCTATTGGTAGCACCCTTGAGATACCAATGGCCTGCACCTGTGGAGCAGAGTCAATAGGGTGACTGCTTCCTTCATTCTTCTGTGACATTCATCCTCACCAATGTTGTGCCTCCCTCTCAATTTCCTCTTCTACTATCTCTGGCACCCAGGTACAGTCAGAGATCTCATCATTATCCCCACCCTCCTCATCACTGAAACCAATTTTACACAAAGTTGCAGCTGCATGAACATTGGTGGAAATGTATGTTCTTCCGGCCTGTTGTCTCCTCTGTGCTCCCATCACTCTCTCATAGTTACTACTAGCCATTTTCACACTGTTCTATATGAAAAAATGCATCAAAAATGCATATACTTTTTTCATGTTTTTGCTACATTTTTCCCACATTGCATTAAATTAAATGCAACACATTATGCATTTTTGATGCACTTCCTACATTCCTATGCAACTTTGATGGATCACCTCTCCTCCCCAGTCATCCTTGCTCCCTAAAGGCTAGATTCACACATACCCTTTAGGTTACCGATTTTGATCTTTCTTTCCTTCAATCAATTGATTTTTCTTTGATTGATCATTTGATTAAAGTATTGAACAATCGATGTAAGGATAACATTATCAAAGTAAGAATCGTTTGATCAAATCAAAGATCAATCGAAGAAAGGAGTGATTGATGGAGGGAAGGATACATCGATGGAAGTATTGATCAATTGAAGGAAGAATTGATCAGGTGACAGAAGAAAGGATTGATTGATCAAAGGAAAGAAGGATCAATTGATCAAAAGAAGGAGGGATTGGTCGAAGAAAGGATTGACCGATTGAAAAAAGGAAGGTTCCAAAATTGCAGCAGTATCAAAATCGATAGATGAAGGATGACCAGGGAGGAGAGGTGAGAGTTAAAAAAAACACTGAATCCATAAAAGTTGCATAGGAATGCTTCTTATCTATGCTGGTGTGCCTTCTGTGAGATAACATAAAAGTTTATAGGGCTGAAACCACACTGTAGTCCACCAGGATCTTTTTCCAAAAATCGCACTGTGCTGAGTTGAGTAGAAGGGTACCATTGAATTATTATACAGGATTTAAAAGTTTGCGTAGTGCTTTACAATATGAGGGCAGACAGAACAGTCACAATACAATTAAATACAGGAGGAATCAAAGGGCCCTGCTTGTTAGAGCTTACAATCTAGCAGGGATGATCAGAGGGTCCTATAAAATAATATAACGTGAGTTCCCTTGTCATGTGATTCTGTTGGCTTGAGAATTTCCCTCAGGTGTGTTGCACTTTTGATGCATTTTTCATGCATTTTTCATGCTGTTTCCATTCATTTCAAAGCACCAAAAATGTATACTAACAGGCTTAACCACTGAAGCGCAACAGACCAGTGTGAAGAGCTACATAGGATTTAAAGGGATGCAGTTTTCTTCTGCTTTTCTTCCCCCTTTTTTTAACTGAACAAAAATGAATCAGTGTGAAAACAGCCAGTTAGATTGTTTTTTGCTAGATTCCACATGCCACATGTGTTTCATTATTGCTTGCATACGGTTTGTGGTGTTGGATGGCTTTGCACTTGCTTTGTTATTAATAAACCTTATTATACAGTCATTTCACTAATTTCACTGATTTCAAAGGCACAGCTATGGGGACAAAATTTGACCCAAGCTATGCCAACCTAGTGATGGGATATTGTTAGGAAAAGATTGGCCTGGTGAAGTCAAGCCATGTTCTGGACTTTTTTGCAGAGTTTTGCTGTTCACCCAATGGCCCTATTTAAGCTCCCTGCACCTGTCAGCAGGTGCTGTCCGTTCTGCAGCGTCTGAGTACCTGTGAGCTTAAGCTCTCCTGCCTGAAAATCTGCTTCCTGTGTTGTTCCTGTTCCTGTGTACCGACCCGGCTGTCCCAACCTGCTACCTATCCGCCTGCACTGACCCCCGCTATCCACGACCTTCCGCTTGTCTGACGCCTCTGTACCTTTGCCGCCAGCCTGTGAACAAACCCAGCTCGGACTTTGACTTCTCTTCTGCCTGCCCCTTTTGTGCCTCTCTGACCCTCCATTTGCCGACCCAGCCTGCACGACCATTCTTCTGTCTGCACGACCATCTGGAGCCTCACATCACCACTAGTGACCATCCAGCCCTCGTGCCACCCCGCACTCTGAGAGTTCCTGTCTACACTACCAGGGGTCCCCGAATCGGGTGTGTAAGAGTGGTTGTTCCCTGCTAAGACAGACTCCACCATCAGGACCATGACAGTAAGGGACAGCCATGTCCGAGTCTGCACAGGGAACACCCTCTGCCATGGATGAGCTGTGTGTCCACTTGGCCGGGCTCACACAAGCTGTCAATAACTTGCAGCACAGCTACACCCAGCTGCAGGAACAAGTGCGTGAGCTCTCCGCGCCATCTGCATCCGGAAGCAGAGCAGCAGCAGGTCACACCATTGTGGCTCTGCCATCAGAGCCTAAGGTCCCCTTACCTGACAAGTTTGCAGGGGACTGAAGCAAGTTCCGGGCCTTCCACAGCTCCTGCGAGTTGTATTTTGGTCTACAGCCCCGCACCTTTTCCTTGGAAGCCACCAAGGTGGGCCTGGTGATCTCCCTGTTGTAAGGAGAACCGCAGACATGGGCCCATGGACTCTGGGAACAGCGGGCACCTGAAGTGACCACCCTACAGGTGTTCTTTGACACCATGGCCAAGCTGTACCAGGACCCCCACCTTGCAGCTACTGCAGAAGCCACCCTGCAGCAGGGTTGGCGTGCCGCAGAGGACTATGTGGCTGGAGTTCTGAAACCGCGATGCAGCACTCACCTACCAGTTACACCTAGGGCTCTCCGAACCATTGAAAGATGAACTTGCCCGTGTCGGGGTGCCCGGCACCCTGGAATCAGTAATTAACCTGGCCATTCAAGTTGACCAGAGGCTCAGGGAACGCTGAGCCGAGTGGTTTACTGGCACACCTGTGGGACCCCGTCTAACCTGGATGATTCCTCGGGTCCCCAGCCATGTGGCTCCTGTACCAGCGCCACCCGCGCCAACAGAGGGATTAGAACCCATGCAGATTGGCCTCCTACCCCCGTCTCTCACTACTGAGGAAAGACAAAGGCGCCGGGCGCTCAGCCTGTGCCTCTACTGCGGTGAACCCGGACACATGGTGAGGACTTGCCTTGCCAAAGCCGGTAAGTGGCGCCTTTAGGCAAGCTTGGAAACTGCATCTGCCAACCACCATTTATCTCACCTGACTCTCCTTGTCTCTTTACAGTTGCTCGGAGGGAGCGTCCAAGTCCCCGCGATTCAGGGGCGTGTAGTTGCTTTGTGGACCAAGACTTTTCTACACTACACCAGGTGCCTCTGCATCCCAAAGCCCTTAAGATGACCATTCGTTTGGCCGACGGAACGGCCATCAAATCAGGCCAGGTAACAACGGAGACCCAACCAATTCCCGTATCCACCGCCGGAGGGCACCAGGAGCTTCTGACTCTTGACATCATAGCGTCACCCCTGTCGCCATCATCCTGGGGTTGCCTTGGCTCCGGGCACATAGCCCCAGCATAGACTGGTCCTCCGGACTTATTCCGTTCCCCTCTCCGTACTGTGGCCAACACTGCCTGCTTCCCGCCCAGAACATAGGTTCCACTTTTCTTAGTGTGGACTCTGAGCTAGATCCTGAAACCTGCAAGGCAGTACCTCCAGTGTATCACCAATACCTGGATATCTTCAGTAAGAAGGGGGCAGACCAACTCCCTCCACACAGACCCTATGATTGCCCCATAGAGTTTCTGCCGGGCACGGAGGTACCCTTTGGGTGCATCTACCCACTATCTGAACCAGAATTGGCTGCTCTCAAAACATACCTGGATGACAACTTGGCCAAGGGATTCATCAGACCTTCTACCTCTCCTGCTGGGACTAGCATTTTCTTTGTTGAGAAGAAAGACCACTCCCTTTGCCCCTGTATAGATTATTGTGAGCTGAACCGGATCATGGTCAAAAACCGATATCCTCTCCCGCTTGTTCCGGAGCTCTTCCAAAGGCTTGGGTCGGCCACCTTGTTTACTAAGCTCGATCTCAGAGGAGCTTACAATTAGAGTTGAGCGAACACCTGGATGTTCGGGTTCGGCGGGTTTGGCCGAACTTCGAGGAAACGTTTGGGTTCGGTACCGAACGTTACCCGAACTTGACCCCGGACCCCGAACCCCATTGAAGTCAATGGGGACCCAAACTTTTCGGCACAAAAATGGCTGTAAAAAAGTCCTGGAAAGTGCTAGAGGGCTGCAAAAGGAAGAAAAATGGGAGATGTTATTAGATCTGCAATCTGTCCCTCAAAGCAGTAGTAATCTCTACCTAGTCCAGTATCAGATCGTTCTGTAATCAGATCGTTCTGTAATGCAGGATGAGAGATCGTTATGTAATCAGATCGTTCTGTAATGCAGGATGAGATGTTATTAGATCTGCAATCTGCCCCCCAAAGCAGTAGTAGTAATCTCTACCTAGTTATTATCACTGCAATCTGTCCCTCACAGCAGTAGTAGTAATCTCTACCTAGTTATTAGATCTGCAATCTGTCCCTCACAATCTGTCCCTCACAGCGCCGGCAGCATCCGCTCCCTACACTAACCTGAGAGCATATGACATGCAGCTCTGTGACTCCAGCCTCATATAGAGGCTGGGTCACATGATGCACTGGCCAATCACAGCCATGCCATTAGTAGGCATGGCTGTGATGGCTTCTAGGGAAAACCAGTGAAACACTTGTTGATTGGCTGCCCTGCAGCTATTCAACATGCGTGATAAAATACCAGAACCCAGAACCCGAACCCGGACTTTTTCCCAAACGTTCGTGTTCGGAATATGGACACCCGAAAGTTCGGTACGGACCCGAACTTTACAGTTCGGGTTCGCTCAACTCTACTTACAATCTTATCCACATTAGAGAGGGAGATGAGTGGAAGACCACCTTCCAGACTCGTTTTGCTTGCGGCAGCATAGGCTATATGCCAAGGCCGAGAAATGTGCCTTTGACTGCTCCACTATCCCGTTCCTATCCCGTTCCTAGGACTGATTCTCTCTGTCTCAGGGGTTACCATGGATCCGCAGAAAGTGACCGTGATCCTGGACTTGCCAGCACCAGTGGATAAAAAGGAGTCCAATGGTTTGCAAACTTTTATAGGAAATTTATAAAGGGATTCTCGGCAATCATTGCACCTATCACCTGTCTCACTAAGCAAGGGCAACCGTTCCAGTGGTCATCCGAGGCTCAGGATGCCTTTCAGGTTTTAAAGGGACTGTTTATGTCACGTACCTGGTTGTAGAGTCTGACTTATGCAGTAGGCAACCTCTCTTACGCCCCTGGTTCCAGAACCCCTGGTAGAGTAGACAGGGAGCGCTGGAGTACGGGGAAGCATGAGGGCTGGAAGGGACACAGGTGGTGTTATGAAGTTGTCCTGTAGTCCGTGCTAGGCTGAAGAGTAGTGGTACAGG
Organism: Glandirana rugosa; assembly: GCA_018402905.1. Classification (NCBI taxonomy): domain Eukaryota; kingdom Metazoa; phylum Chordata; class Amphibia; order Anura; family Ranidae; genus Glandirana; species Glandirana rugosa. Next base: position 442,464 of record BLSH010289296.1, read on the forward strand.
CCGGGTCGTTAACTTGTGGTCAGAGCGGTACCGAAGGAGCAGGCAATTGGATGGTCGGGTGCAGGCAGGGTCGTTAACAGGCAGGCAGGTGAGGTACAGAAGGAGCAGGCAATCGGATGGTTGGGTGCAGGCAGGGTCGCTAACAGGCAGGCAGGTAAGGTACAGAAGGAGCAGGCAAATGGGTCACAGGTAATCAGGAAGCTCAGAACGGGTAGCTCAGGAACACAGTAACGCTGTAGAACGGATAGCACTTGCTCACAGGAAGCACGGTGTTTAAATAAAGCTGCCCGGACCGCCTCCTTCGGGGGCTAGAGCAAACAAGTCCTCAGCACAATCTTCTTCTAACATTGCCCCCCCCCCCAAGGGGCAACCTCCGGATGCCCAGCCGGGCCCTTAAGTCTGGGTGTCTTCTCCAGAATCGTTTGATGAGCTCTTTAGCATGGATATGGTCTTCGGGCTCCCATGAACTCTCTTCCTTGCTTTTTCCTACAATCGAGGATTGCTTCCACCTCAAATTCCTCTTCACCGTCCACAATGATCGGCTTAGGTGGGGTCGCCTTACTGCCTGGAAAAGGATCCTTTGTCACGGGCTTCAGCAGAGTAACATGGAACACGGGGTGGACCCGAAGGGATGGTGGCAAATCCAACTCATATGCCACCCTGTTAATCTTCCTCTTCACGGGGAATGGACCAATGAATCTGGGACCCAGTTTCTTTGATGGGCACGACAACCTCAGGTTCTTCGTGGCAAACCAGACTTGGTCACCAGGTTGTAAGACCAGTTCCCCACATTTCCACTTGCCAAAGGCCTTCTTATAGTGTTCCTGTGCCCGGGACAGTGTTTCCTGTAGCAATTTATTGTTCCTTTCAAGGAATTCTGTTGTCTTCTGTACTGCTGGCACTGCACTTTCTGGAATTAAGTTGGGTATAAATGTGGGGTGATAGCCAAGGTTCGCCCAAAATGGAGATTGCTTGGTCGCCGAGTGTATTATATTATTGTAGGCAAACTCAGCTATTGGTAGCAGTGAGATCCAGTCATCTTGGGCAAAAGAAGAATAGCAACGAAGATATTGCTCTAAGGTCTGGTTAGTCCTTTCTGTCTGACCATTCGTTTGGGGGTGGTATGCCGATGAAAATGCTAATTCGATTCCCAAGGTGGTACATAAGGCTTTCCAGACCCGGGACGTGAACTGCACCCCACGGTCTGAGACTATATTGACAGGGATTCCGTGCAGACAAACAATTTCCCTGATAAAGGTTTCTGCAGTTTCCGCTGCGGTAGGGGTCCCCTTCATGGGAATAAAATGCGCCATTTTAGTGAGGCGGTCAACCACTACAAAGATGAAAGTGTACCCTTTGGATGGAGGTAACTCTACGATGAAGTCCATCAAAACGTGGGACCACGGGCGCTCTGGGATGGGCAGCGGTTTCAACAGACCCCAAGCTTTAGCCCGGCTAGTCTTATTTCGGGCACAGATGGGACAGGCGCCGACATATTCCCTGCAGTCCTTGTTGGCAGAGGGCCACCAAAAGGAGCGCGATAGCAGCTCCACAGTCTTGTGACCCCCAAAATGTTATGCCAGCTTGTAGTCATGGTTAAGCTCCAGTACCGAGAAGCGTAGCTCCTGTGGGACAAATACCTTGTCACGGTACCACCACAGTCCATCCTTTATTATCAGTCTAGGGTCCGGAGGCATAGTGGCTTTGGCCAAGGACCATCTGATCTGGGTCAGTAAGTCCTCTTGAGTCAACAGGAAATGCTGTGGAGAGAGGATAGTGTCTGGTGCTATGGATTCCCCTGATCCGCTGAACATCCTGGATAAGGCGCCAGACTTTGTGTTCTTCGACCCAGGCCTGTAGGTGATGTGCAGTTGAAAGCGGGAGAAGAACAAAGCCCAACGTGCCTGACGGCTTCTAAGCCTTTTAGCCGTGCGCAGATATTCAAGATTTTTGTGATCCGTGAATACCATAACAGAGTGCATAGCTCCCTCCAATAAATATCGCCACTCTTCCAAGGCAGACTTGATAGCTAGGAGTTCCCGGTCACCAACGTCATAATTCCTCTCCGGGGGGGAGAGCTTACGAGAAAAGAAGGCGATAGGGTGGAGGGAAGCCTTTGGGCCTTGTCTCTGGGAGAGGACTGCTCCTACTACGGTCTCAGAGGCGTCCACCTCCAGGGTGTAGGGTAAGGCAGAATCTGGATGCCTTAAGATAGGTGCGGAGGTAAACAGCCGCTTAAGTTTTAGGAAGGCTTTTTGGGCTTCTGAGGTCCAGTGGAAGCGGGTGTTTTGCTTGGTGAGCTGGGTGATTGGTGCAACCACCGCAGAAAACCCCTTAACGAACTTCCTGCGAAGCCTATAAATCCTTGGACCCCTTTTCTGTCTATGGGAGCTGGCCAGTCCAAGATTGCGGACACTTTGTGGATCCATCATGATTCCTGTAACAAAGATGATCAGACCCAGGAATGGAATGCTGGCCCACTCGAATGCACATTTTTCTGCTTTAGCGTAAAGTCTGTGTTGTCGGAGGCGCTGCAACACACATTTGACATGCCTGCGGTGTTCCTCCAATGTAGCTGAAAAAATGAGGCCCACGCGTTCTCGCCAACAAGGGACGTGTTCTGTCTGAGGTGGCAGTCCATGCATTGTACCCGAGACATTGCGGGACCGGTGGAAAGTTGTGGACCACTTGCTATAAAAGGCCCTAATGAACCTAGTTAAACAGTAGCAGATGGACCTACTGTAGGAGTAAAAAAGTCGATGTAACCTCCTTGTGGCGTCCGTACAGTTTACACACAACGTCGCGGAGGCTGTTGTGTCTGAAATGCGATTTCGTCTTTTTACACGTAAGCTCACCCG
>BLSH010289296.1:455347-472704 GCA_018402905.1 Glandirana rugosa
ACCAGCACCTATCGCCCCCAGCCACGTCCGCCTATCCATCGTCCAGCCCTGTCCCGGCTTCTCCCGACCTGCTCCCTATCCGCCTGCACCGACCCCGGCTATCCACGACCATCCGCCTGTCTGACCCCTCTGTACCTTTGCCGCCAGCCCGTGAACGAACCCACTTCGGACTTTGACTACTCTTCTGCCTGCCCCTTTTGTGCCTCTCTGACCCGCCAGTTGCCGACCCAGCCTGCACGACCATTCTTCTGTCTGCACGACCATCTGGAGCCTCACATTACCACCAATGACCATCCAGCCCTCGTGCCATCCCGCACTCTGGGACTTCCTGTCTACACTACCAGGGGTCCCAGAATCGGGTGTGTAAGAGTGGTTGTTCCCTGCTAAGACAGACTCCACCGCCAGGACCGTGACAGATATTTTGAGAAACTTTTGGGCCCTCACACTGAATATGTGCCCAATATCATCCTATACAAATGCTATATTGATGACCTTATTATCATATGGGAAGGTGAGCCGAACCAGATATCAGACTTCGAGGCATTTCTAAATGGAAATCAAGGTAATCTTACATTTAACAGCCACACAGATCCCAAGAACATTGACATTCTGGATCTACCCCTTCACATCACTACAGACCAAAAGATAGCCTCAACAATCTTTTTTTTTTTTTAAAGTCAATGTAAACAGCTACATGGATTTCAGGAGTGGCCATCTGAAAGCATGGAAAACCAACATACCATACAGCCAAACACCCCCCAGTTCGGTTCTCACCAGAACATGCGTATAGGCAGAAAAATTGTGGAAACATTCAAACACCATTAAAGTCTATGGGACCCGAACATGAAAAATCAAAAGTGCTCATTGTAAAGGCTTATATGCAAGTTATTGACATAAAAAGTGTATGGGGACCCGGGTCCTGCCCTAGGGGACATGTATCAATGCAAAAAAAGTTTTTAAAATTAATCTTTTTTTCAGAAGCAGTGTTTTTTATAATGCTTGAAGTGAAAAAAATGATAAAATCCTTTAAATAATGTGTCTGGGGGGTCCCCTTAGTCTACGTGTAAAGGGGCACACCTCTGTGATATTTAGAACAATGCAAGAGTAAAATTACATTTCCAAAAGGAAAAATTGTCATTTATTATCGCGGCTGTAACGTATTGCTGGTTCCTGACAATATACGAAAAAAAATATATATATATATCACAGAAAAAATTTGTGTGGGGTCCCCTCCAGTCCATACCCGGCCCTTCGGGACTGGTTTGAATTTTAAGGGGAACCCAATGCCAAAATTTAAAAAAAATTGACGTGGGGTCCCCCCTAAAATCCAAAACAGGCCCTTATCCGAGCACGCAACCTGGCTGGCCAGGATAGGGGGTGCTCACTCGTCCACTCCTGAACCATACCAGGCTACATGCCCTCAACATGGGGAGTATGGGTGCTTTGAGGCAGGGGGGATTCAGCACCCCCCACCCCAAACCACCTTGTCCTCATGTTGATGAGGACAAGAGCCTCTTGGCCACAACCCTGGGCTGTGGTTGTGGGGGTGTGCAGGTGGTGGGCTTATCAGAATCTGGAAACCCTCTTTAATAAGGGGGCCCCTAGATCCCAAACCCCCCTATGTGAATTAGTATCGGGTACATTGTACCCCTACTACTTCACCAAAAAGTATCAAAAAAGAAAAACCATTGGAGACAATTAGGGACAAGTCCTTTGTTAAAAAAGAAAAAAGGGTCCCCCGTTGTAATCCATCGTCAGTGACGGCGGGTGATAGACTCGAAAAAAAAATGCAACAGCTGCTCCTCCATGGGAGGGCTCCCGCCGACTGACTGCTGTTTGTTATGACAGTTTATTTATATGGAAGGGTGGGGCCACCCAGTTACGTAAGCGCATGACCTGCCCCCTCTGATGTCACATGACGTCAGAAGGGGTGGGCCGCTCGCTTACGTCACTGAGTGGCCCCGTCCTGCCATATAAATAAAGTGTCAAAGTAAACAGCATGCAGGCAGCGGGTGCCCTCCCAACGGGGAGGAGCTGTGCATGCCGTCTGCGAGCCCATCCCTACCATACAGTCAATTCCAGAGGATACATTGGTTTTCCATGCACCTCCCTTACTGAATAGGATAACAAGTACGCTGCACTTGCCAACAAATTTAAGGAATATCACTATCCAAAGAATTGTATTCAAAACTAGAGAGAGTGTGCTAAAAACCTTAATCGAGAAACACAATTCACAGGAAAAAGAGAAAAGGATACCTGTTAGTAAATGGACTCTATTGGGGCCATGGTGCTCTTTGCGTGCTTCTGTGCGCGTTTGCGCTTGCCCGTGCGTGCCAAAGTGGCCATTTAAGCCAGCAGCACCCTGCAGCGGATGCTGTCTGTTCTATAGCACTCCAGTGACCCTTGTGTCGGCTTTCAGGGACTTTCCTGCACCTGTGACCCCAGTGTCTGCTTCTGAGTTTCTTGCTGTTCCTGGGACCCCGGCTTCCTTTGGTCTTGCTGCTATCCGCCTGCCCTGACCCTGGCCTGTCTACGACTACTCTTCTGCCAAGCCCTTCTGTACCTTTGCTGCCTGCACATTGCTGACCCTGCCTGCACCTGACTACCTGCCTGCCTGCTCCTTCTGTACCGCATAAGCCAGCCTGTTGCCAACCCGGACTGTACGACTACTCTTCTACCCGCAAGAGCCTTAGTGGACTCGCACATACCACCAAGTGATCCAGTCCAGCCCTCGTGCCCCCCTGTGTGCACTACAAGGGGTTCTTGAACCAGGGCCGCAAGAGAGGTGACCCCCTGCATAAGGCAGACACATCCGCTAGGTACGTGACAATACCACTCAAGATTTCTAAACTAATTTTATAACAGAATATAACACTTATTATAGAGAAATAAAGGGGATCCTCAGAACCCACAGGCACATTTTTTGTGTGACCCATATCTTAAGCTACAACTCACACTCAACCTTCTAAGTACCTTTAGGAGAGCAAAAACAAAGAACTACCTCACAACAAATAGATTAAAACCATTGAACACTCAAACAAATATACCTACAGTGCCTTGGAAAGGATTCATACCCCTTGAAATTTTCCACATTTTGTCATGTTACAACCAAAATATGTAAATGTATTTTATTGGGATTTTATGATAGACCAACACAAATTGGCACATAATTGTGAAGCGGAAGGAAAATAATAAATGGTTTTCAATTTTTGTTTACAAATAAATAGTTGCCCATTCTTCTCTGCGAAATAGCTCAAGCTCTGTCAGATTGGATGAAGGGTATCTGTAAACACCAATTTTCAAGTCTTGCCACAGATTCTCAATTGAATTTAGATCTGGACTTTGACCGAGCCATTTTAACACATGAATATGCTTTGATCTAAACCAGCTTCCTGGTCCCTGCTGAAGATAAGCATCCCCACAACATGATGATGCCACCATGTTTCATGGTGGTGATGGTGTGTTCAGGGCGATGGGAAGTATTAGTCCTCTGCCACATGTAGCATTTTTCTTTTAGGCCAAAAAACTAAATTTTGGTCTCATCTTACCAAAGCACCTTCTTCCACATGTTTGCTGTGTCCCCCACATGGCTTCTCTCAAACCGCAAATGGGACTTCTTATGGCTTTCTTTCAACAATGGCTTTCTTCTTGCCACTATTCCATAAAGGAAAGATTTGTGGGGTGTCCAACTAATAGTTGTCCTGTGGACAGATCCTCCCATCTGAGTTGTGGATCTCTGTAGCTCCTCCAGAATTACCATGGACCTTTTGGTTGCTTCTCTGATTAATGCTCTCCTTGCGCATCCTGTCAGTTTAGGTGGACAGCCATGTCTTGGTAGGTTTGCGGTTGTGCCATACTCATTCCAATATTGGATGATGGGTTGAACAGTGCGCAAACCCTCGGATAAGGGGGGGGAATATTGCCATGTAAATCTTGGTATGAACAAATTTCCATTTTTGAAATAACAGCGTTTCTTTTTTTTTTTTTTTTCCCAATAAATTTTTATTGAAATTTATGATTACAACAACATACAAAGTTTTTAACATGTTAAGAGTACACTCAATGTATCTTGTGGTATTTTATATTCTTATGGATTTGGTACTTTGTGACCATAAGGCCCATTTTATGAGGAATTTTGGGTATGAGAAGTTAATTAGGGCGAACATTCTTTCCATATCATATTGGTGATTGATTTCTGCTATGGTTTCTTTTATGCTTGGGATGTCAGTAGATTTCCACTTCCTAGTGATGGTTATTTTTGCAGCATATAAGGTGTGTATAATGATGTGTCTAGAGGAGGGAGGGAGTGAGTCTAATCCAACGTGTAGTAGTGCCATTTTTGGGTTCGGGCTAATTATATGACCAGTGATCTCCGCTATTAGTTTAAAAACTGCATTCCAGTAGGATGTTAGGGATTTGCAGGACCACATTGTGTGCAAAAGGGATCCAATATCGCCACAATTTCGCCAGCAGTGTGGTTGGGTGGTAGGATAGATTTTCGAAAGTTTTAATGGCGTGAGGTACCACATATGCAATATTTTTAGGTATGATTCCCAATGGTTTGCGCATTTGGAGGTTTTAGCTGAGTATTGAAAGATCTTCTGCCAATTTTCGTCTGTTGAGTTGAGGTTTAATGATGATTCCCATTTTTCTATAGATGCGGTTCTGGTTGGGAAAATTGTTTCACTGATGATATTATAGAAAAATGAGATTCCATGACCTCTGTGGGATGAGGTTTTAAAGAACTGGTGTATTTTAGTAGGAATGGTAATTATTACAGGGATCTCATGTGAACGTAGATAGTGATGTATTCTTATATATGTGTAAAACTCGGAGGGTGGTAAGTTATAATTTTTTCTTAGGGTAGGGAATGAAATTAAATTCCCTTTGTCGTAGAGCTGTTGAAGGTGATTAATGTTGCATTGCGTCCATGGGGTGGTGTTTAGGTCCGGTATTATTCCTTTAAGGGTGTCTATTGGGATTTTTATGTGATCAGCTGGTTGCGGGTTTAGTGAGGTCAGATATGCCCATGCCTGTAAAGAGGCTTTGATGGTTGGGTGGTTGGTTTCTATAAATTTAGAGAGTGTATGGGAAAGGAGTAGGTAGTTTTATGGGGACGTAGGGTGAAGGGTAGAAGATTCCAGTAAGGACCAGATTTTTTCTCTGGAAGGGTGCCACCAATAATATAGCTGATCTAATAGTGATGCTATGTAATATGTGTGTAAATGTGGGAGGGCAGCACCTCCTCTATTTGACGGCCTGTACATCAAATGGGACGCACATCTGGGACGTTTTGATTCCCATATATATTGATTGATGAGTTTTTGGGCAGTTAGAAAAAAATTTTTGGGAATAGAGATAGGGAGGGTTCTAAAAAGATACAAAATTTTGGGGAGTATAAACATTTTCACAATGGCTATGCGGCCTAGTTTGGATAAACCTTTGGAGCGGATTGAGTTTAAGTCCTTTGGGAGTGATTGTAAAATCCGTTTGTGGTTTAGTTCGTAAAGTTTTGAGGTGTGGGGGGTCAGGTTGATCCCTAGATAAGGAATCGATGTGGAAGACCAGGAGAAAGCATATTTTTTCTGTAGGATAGTTTGGGCACGGGAGGATAGGTGTAGTTTAAGAATTGTAGATTTGGAGACATTGAGTTTATAATAGGAAACTTGGGTATACTGGTCAAGAGCTTGTTGAACGGAGTGAAGGGATTGTATTGGTTTAGTAATTAAGATAATTATATCGTCGGCAAAAAGGCTGATTTTTTGTTCTGTTTGGTTATGAGGTATGCCGGATATTTTCGGGTCTGCTCTTATTTTGGATGCTAAGGGTTCTATTAGTAGTGCAAAGATTATGGGGGAGAGAGGGCAGCCTTGGCGTGTGCCATTCGATATTTTAAAAGGTTTGGATAATAGGCCATCTGTGAGAACTTTCGCTGTGGGGGCTGAGTAGAGAGCCATAATTGCTTGTTTTATCCAGCCATTAAATCCAAATTTTTGTAATGTTTCCTGCAAGAATCCCCAATGGATCCTGTCAAACGCCTTCTCTGCGTCCAGGGAGAGGAACAGAGAAGGCGTTTTTTTGCGTTGCAATTCATGTAGTAGGGATAATAATTTCCTTGTGGCGTCTGGGGCTTGTCGTCCAGGTACAAAGCCCACTTGGTCGGGGTGTATTAACATAGGGATCAGAGGTATAAGTCTCCTTGCTAATGTTTTAGCATAAATTTTGATATCCATGTTGATAAGGGATATGGGTCTGTAATTTTGAACCTCTTGGGGATTCTTGCCAGGTTTAGGTATCGTAGTTATTATTGATTGTAAAAATTCTGCAGGAAAGGAGCCAGAGGATGCAGCAAAATTGAAGAGGTCTGCTAGAAGTGGGGTCAATTCAGTAGGGAATTGTTTATAAAATTAGTTAGTGTATCCGTCTTCACCTGGGGATTTGTGCAATGGTAGAGTTTTTATAGTTTCCTCTATTTCTTGGGGGGTGGAGGGTGTGGATATGGATTGGACTTGGGTTTCTGAAAGAGAAGGTAGGTTAGTAGACTTTAGATGTTCTTGTATTGCGAGTTGAGTGGGTTGGGGTGTCGCGTCGTCTTTCTTGAGATTATAAAGAGCCTGATAGAAATCTCCAAAGGCTTCTGCAATGTCTGCAGGGTTTGTGTGGAGTTTTTTGGATGTGGGGTGGTAGATTGAATTAATTTTGGCTTTTAGGCGTTGTTGTTTGGCTGATTTCGCTAATAGGGAGTTGGCCTTATTTCCTAGTGAGTAGTATATGGATTTGGTTCTCTTTAAGTTCTGTTCTAATTTATAGGATAAAAGGGAACGGAGTTTTTGCCTGTCCTGCTGTAGAGAATTTGCTAGAGTATGGGTTGGGGTTTGTTTGTGTTGGGTTTCTTTTTGTTTAATTGATTCTAAGACCTCTTCAATTTGCTTTCTCCTCTGGTTATTCAGATTAGCTTGCATTTGTATAAAAATTCCCCTCATATAGGCTTTGTAGGTGGCCCATAAAGTGGGAGCAGAAACTTCTGGTGAAGAGTTTGTCTGGAAAAAAAGAGTGTGGGCTTGGATGATTTTTTGGCGGTGTTCAGGTTTTGACAATAAGGCTGAGTTCAGTCTCCACAGTCTGGTGGGGCTGGTTTTGTGAAAATCACCTATTTGGATCGATACTGGAGCATGGTCCGACCATGTAATTGTCCCAATATTTGAGGAAGTTACTGTTTGTAGTGTCCATTTATCTGTGATAAAGAAGTCAATACGGGAATATGAGAGATGTGGTGGGGAATAATATGAATAGTCTCTTTCGGTGCTGTGCTGACATCTCCAGATGTCATACAGGTCCATAGAGTGTAGTACTTGGTTTAGGGTTTGATGAGGTGCTCTTTTGTTGCTTGAAGCGTCTAGTTCTCTATTGCTGATTATGTTGATGTCACCTCCGATGATAAGTTTACCTTGTTTAAGGTCTAGGATTTTCTTGAGTAGTCGTTTACAGAATCTAAGTTGTTTTGTGTTTGGGGCTTAAACATTTGCTATGGTATATCTGGTTCTATCGATGTCACATATGAGGATGTGGTATCTGCCGAAGGGGTCCACTGTCTCCGAGTGGAAGTGGAAGTCGGTGGTATTTTTTATTGCTGTTAGGAATCCGTTTTTCTTTCGAGGGTTGGAAGCAAAAAAGGTGTGTGGGTATTGTCGCATATTTAGGGTTGGGGATTTCCCCATAGCAAAATTAGTTTCTTGAATTAGGAAAATGTCTGGTTTAAGTAGATTGGCTTCTCTAATCGGTGATGCACGTTTGAATGGTGAGTTCAGACCCCGTACATTGAGGGTTGTGATTTTAAGCGACATCTTGGAATTGTAGTGTTCGGTGTGAAAGTAGATATAGTTGTTCTATGAGGTTAGGGGGTCTGAAGTTGATTCTGAGGGAAGTGATTTTCCTTAGTCGAGGTGTTAGGTAGGGCCAGATGGATAAAGTCTGCTGCTTTTTCGGATTTTGTTGGGTGGTGTACAGATAGATTATCGATGGGTATCTCTTTATAAGATCCTGTGGGTATCGGAGGTGGGATGAAATTTTCTGGGGGAAGAAAAGGGAAAAGATGAGGGAGGATAAGAAAGGCTTGCTAGGAACGCAAGCAACATGGGTAGCATCCTTTGCTACTTCAGGAGGTGGGGGAGATAGATATATCCAAATCATTAACGTAATGATCGGGAATAGAACAGAACAAAACATATTTTGCCAGTGAGGCTAACACTAGCGAGGTCCCAGCTGAAATGAGTTGAACTGGAGCATCCAATAGTCTTGGTTTTTCTTTTAAGATCAATGTGTGTCCATATGTTGTGGACGTTTTGGGGAGGAGGAAGGCTCCGAATCTGGTATTATACCCCATTCTTTGAGTAATTTCAATCCAGATTCCAAGCTTCTAATTATGTGGGATTTCCCTTGTCTTTTAATTGTTATTTTTGTAGGAAAGCCCCATTGGTAGGGGATGTTATGATTTCGAAGAGCTTTGGTTATAGTTGAGAGGTTTCTTCTATTTTGTAGGGTCGCTTTTGAGAGGTCAGCGTAGATTTTGATCCCAGTATAGGGCTCTGGAAATGACGAAGCGTGTTTGGCGGCTTGCATGACTTTTTCTTTTGCATGGTATAAATGCACTCTGGCCAGGACATTCCTCGGGACTGAAGCTGGTAAAAAGTCCGGTTTTGGAATTCTGTGGGCTCTGTCGACAGCTAGCTCCAAATCAGAAAGTGATGGGCATAGCGCTTTCATTAGTTGTTGTACAAAAGGTACAATTGCGTCGGGTGCTATTGTCTCTGGTATTCCTCGGAGTTTGAGATTGTTTCGCCTGGAGCGATCCTCCAGGTCGGCTAGCTTGAGGCGTATTTGTTGCATTTCTGAGTCTTGGTCAGTGAGGGCGTCCACCATGTTGTTATGGGCTGTACACATTTCGCTGACCCTAGTTTCTACGTGTGAAAGTCTAGTCTCGTGCTTTTGAATGGATTTTTTGATAGGTGCAAGGTTTGTGCACATATCTGAATGGAGAGATTGTCGGAGAGATATCAACATATTTTTTTAAAGAAACCTCTGTAATGGGTTGTTCTGAAGCTGGTATTTTATCTATGTGAGAAGGAACGAGGGTTGATGGAACAAGCGTTTCCGCGAACAGATCTTCGGTTTGTTCTTCGAACGGATCTCCAAGTGGATCCTCGTTCGTGTTGCGTTCCGCGTCTTCCATTCGAGGCCTGGACTTTAGCGGGCTTCTGGTCGTGGGCGATACGGGCGGGGAGGAGTCTCCTAGGTCTCCCTCATACAGGGGGAAGGTCAGTCTGCGGTCGGTGCACGTCTCACCTGTGTTTTGTGAGTCTTGTAGTGCTCTTCGTCCTGAGCTGGCGCCATCTTGGATGGGATCAGGGCCTGAAGCTGGGAAGAAATCTGTGAGTTTCTGCAGCCGATCAGCATTCCTCCTTCGGCGAGACATCATATCAGGTAAAGGGTGCTTGTAGGAACACACTGTGGGTTGGATGCTGTCAGTTATGACGCTGTATTAGTCGGTTTATGGCTGGGATCTCAGGAGCCTCAGAGAAGAGCGGACATCTAGGTTGCTGGCCAGACACGCCCCCTCCGAAATAACAGCTTTTCATACCAAATTTGAACTTATTATTGACCTTGCTTTTGCTAACCAACTGATCTCCAAAAATACACATGACTATCTCACGCTTCCCAATCCTATCATGCCAACGTTTTATGCACTCCCTAAGACTCACAAGTCTATCGATGACTCTCCCAGACAGCCCATTATTTCGGGGGTGGGGTCTCTCACCCACCATGCCAGTAGGGTCATTGATGACTATCCTAGACCAGACGTGGAAGCACTGCCCTCATATTTAAAGGACACTATACATCTGCTGACCATACTCGATAACCTCCAGGTTACAGATAATACTATTCTGCCATCTATTGATGTGGAGGCTTTATATTCAAGTATACCTCACAGTAAGGGCCTGGACATGGCCTCATTGTTTCTGGGTGAGAAGAGCAAGCATAACAGAAAATATAATACATTTATTCTGGACCTATTGGAATTTATTCTGAAGCATAATGTGTTTCTCTTTAATGGTTCCCACTACCTCCAGGTGCAGGGAGTGGCGATGGGGACTACCTGTGCCCCATCGTATGCAAACCTCTACCTGGGGGGGTGGGAACGTTAGTTGTTTGCCTGCGACCATATGTCTCAGTACCTCCACCATGTGTTCATGTGGCGGAGGTACACTGATGACCTCTTGATCTTTTGGACGGCATGCAGCTCCATGTTGATCAGGTTTATCGATGAATTGAATACCAACTAATATAACTTACAATTTACTTTGAACTGGAGCATGGACTCTCTGCCCTTTCTTGACTTGCTAATCAGGAAACATGAGAATGGGTTTATACACACTAGTCTGTTCAGGAGATCCACTGCAGGGAACTCCCTTTTACACTCAAGGATTGCACACCCAAGACAACTTATTAAAAGGGATTCCAACTGGCCAATACTTACGCCTGAGAAGAAATTGCTCAGAAGACTGACTTTGAAGTGCAGGCCAAAGAGCTGAGGACCCGTTTTTTGGAGCGGGGCTATAGTAAAAAGTCCCTGAAAAAAAGCTAATAATCTAGCAAAAAATAGCCCTAGAGACCTCCTCTCTTTCAAGGAGACAGGTAGGTGTCATCTTACAAGATCTGCCATATTGTAAAATATAACAACCAGGCGGACAATATTAGACGCATATTAGATGTATTCACAATCACTGGCAGATTTTGTTGAATGATCCTGTGATCAGCCAACACATCAATGACAGACCCCATATTACTTTTAGTAGGAATAGAGCATTTAAAGATATGTTCACTTCAAGCCTGTCACGTACCTGGTGGTAGAGTCTGGCTTATGCAGTAGGCAACCTCTCTTAAGGCCCTGGTTCCAGAACCCCTGATATAGCAGACGGGGAGCGCTGGAGCACAGGGGAGCACGAGGGCTGGTTTGGACACAGGTGATGGCAAGACGTAGTCCGATAGCCTGTGCTAGACAGAAGAGTAGTGATACAAGCTGGGTCGGTAACTGGCGGGCAAAGCAGTACAGGAGGAGCAGGCAATCAGGTGGTCAGGTGCAGGCAGGGTCGTCAACAGGCGGGCAGGCAGAAGTACACGAGGAGCAGGCAGAAGGATGGTCGTAGGCAAGCCAGGGGTCAGTGCGGGCAGAGTTCAATCAGAAAGCAGGTTCAGGCTGGGTCACAGGAAACAGGAAGCTCAGAACGGGTCACTCAGGAACACAGTAACGCTGTAGAACGGACAGCACTGACTGCTGGGAGTGGAGAGAACAAATAGAGCCGTTTGGCCGTTTCTTCTCCTAACATTTCCCCCCCAAGGGGCAGCCTCCGGATGCCCAACCGGGCCCTTAAGTCTGGGTGTCTTCTCCAGAATCGTTTAACAAGCTCTTTAGCATGGATGTGGTCTTCAAGCTCCCATGAGCTCTCCTCGGGGCCATACTCTTTCCATTTGATCAGGAACTGGGTGGATCCACCCCTTCTTCTACAATCGAGGATGGCCTCCACTTCAAACTCCTCTTGGCCATCCACAAGGATTGGTTCTGGCGGGGCTGACTTCCGACTTGGGAAGGGATCCTGTGTTACGGGTTTTAATAAAGGTGACATGAAAAACCGAATGTACTCCTAGAGAGGGAGGGAGGTCCAACTCGTATGCCACCCTGTTGATTTTCCTTTTCACAGGAAAGGGGCCAATGAACCGAGGACCAAGCTTCTTGGATGGGCATGCTAACCTCAAATTCTTGGTTGCCAACCACAATCAATCACCAGGTTGCAGGTCTAATTCCCTGCGCCTTCCCTTGTCAAATGCCCTCTTGTTGCACTCCTGTGTCTAGGCCAAAGTTTCCTGCAATAACTTGCTATTCCTTGTCACAAATTCTACAGTTCTTTGTACAGCAGGTACCACACTTTCTGGGACCAGGTTAGGGATAATTGTAGGGTGGTACCCCAGGTTCACCCAGAACGGGGACTGCTTGGTGGCTGAGTGTTCGGTGTTATTATAAGAGCATTCGGCCATGGGCAGCAGAGAGACCCAGCCATCTTGAGCAAAAGAAGTGTAGCACCTAATGTATTGCTCCAGGGTCTGGTTGGTCCTCTCCGTCTGACCATTTGTCTGGGGGTGATAGGCAGAGGAGAAGGCTAATTCGATCTTTAGTGCACAAGGCCTTCCAGACTCAGGAGGTGAACTGCACCCCACGATCTGAGACAATGCTGACAGGGAGCCCATGCAACCAAACTATTTCCTTAATGAATATCCCCGCGGTCTCAGTTGCAGTAGGGATGCCCTTCATTGGGATGAAGTGGGCCATTTTGGTCAGACGGTCCACGATGACGAAGATGGAGTTGAATCCCTTGGACGGGGGTAGCTCAACTATAAAGTCCATCGATATATGGGACCATGGTCGCTCCGGGATGGGAAGCGTGTTTAGCAGACCCCATGCTTTTGCCCTACTGGTCTTGTGTTGGGCACAGACCGGAAAAGCGCTGACATATTTCCGACAGTCTGTGTCAGCGGAAGGCCACCAAAAGGAGCGCGTCAGCAGTTCTGCAGGCTTGCGACTGCCGAAGTGTCCGGCCAGTTGGTGGTCATGACAGAGTTCCAACACTGTTAGACGTTGCTGCTCCAGGACGTAGAGTTTATCTTGGAACCACCAGTTCATCTTTCGTTACCAGTCTAGGGTCAGGGGACAAGGTTGATCCGGCCAGGGATCGTTTGACCTGAGACAATAGGTCTTCCTGCATTAACAAGAAACTATGGGAAGGGAGGATGTGTCTGGCGGTGTGGATTCCCCAGGCTCACTAAACATCCTGGACAGGGCATCCGGTTTTATGTTTTTCGACCCAGGCCTATATGTAATATGCAGGTTGAAGCGGGAAAAGAACAGAGCCCATCGTGCCTGGCGTGGCTTTAGCCTCTTTGCTGTACGCAGGTACTCTAAATTCTTATGATCTGTGAAGACCATGACAGGGCGGACTTGATTGCCAGGATTTCCCGGTCTCCCACATCATAATTTTACTCTGGCACCGTGAGTTTGTGGGAGAAAAAGGTGATGGGGTGTAGCAAGGCCTCGTCTCTGAGATAGAACTGCACCCACCGCTGTCTCAGAGGCATCCACCTCCAATATGTAGGGCAGAGCCGGAACGGGATGCTTAAGAACAGGTGCCGTAGTGAATAGTCTCTTAAGCTTCTGTAAGGCCATTTGGGCCTCAGGGGACCAATGGAAGCAGATGCCCTGTTTGGTGAGTTGGGTGATGGGAGAAATCACTGCAGAAAATCCCCTAATAAACTTCCTATAAAAGTTAGCGAAGCCTACAAACCGTTGGACCCCTTTTCTGTCAATGGGAGCTGGCCAATCCTCAATTGCTGAGACTTTCTGGGGATCCATGGTGACCCTGGTGACTGAGATGTTTAACCCCAGGAATGAGATAGTAGAGCACTGAAAGGCACATTTCTTGGCCTTCGCGTAGAGTCCATGCTGCCGCAAGCATTGTAGGACGCACCCGACGTGCCTGCGGTGTTCCTCCAGGGAGGCTGAAAAAATGAGGATGTCATCTAGGTAGATGATGAAAAATTGGTCTAAATAGTCATGGAACACATCATTCACCAGGTTCTGGAATGTGGCCGGAGCATTGAAGAGCCCAAAGGGCATCACTAGGTATTCATAGTGCCCGAAGCGTGTCTGCAAAGCAGTCTTCCATTCGTCACCCTTTCGGATGCAAATTAAGTTATAGGCTCCGCGGAGATCCAGTTTGGTGAATACAGCAGCCATGCCAAGCCTTTGAAACAGTTCTGGGACCAGTGGCAGAGGATATCGGTTTTTAACAGTAATTTTATTGAGGTCCCGATAATCTATGCAGGGTCTGAGAGTATGATCTTTCTTCTCCACGAAGAATATTCCAGCCCCTGCAGGGGAAGTCGAGGGCCGGGTGAACCCTTTTGTTAAGTTCTCATCAAGGTACTCCTTGAGGGCTTTCAGTTCCAGTTCAGAGAGCGGGTAGATTCGGCCAAACGGTACTTCTGCCCCGTGCAACAGTTATATGGGGCAGTCGTACGACCGGTGCGGAGGGAGAGTATCTGCCCCCTTCTTACTGAACACATCCAAAAACTCCTGATACACAGATGGTACAGCGAGACGGGTTTCTGGGTCAGGGTCAGAGTTCAGACTAAGTACTGGAACGGAGCATTCCGGAGCCGGTGGAAGACAATTGTTTTGGCAGTATGGGGAGAGGAACTGAACTTTCCCAGTGGACTAATCAATGGTGGGGCAGTGTGCCCAAAGCCACGGCAGACCCAGAATGACTGGGCAGAGAGGGGACTTTATAGCATCCAATGATAGGTGCTCTAGCTGGCCGCCTGAAGTCCGGGTAAGAAGAGGTACTGTCTCGTGGGTGACTGTCCCCGAGCTAATGATGGACCCATCAGCCAAGCGGATGGCCATTTGATGGAGAGCTGAAGATGCAGTGGCAGTGAGCACTGACTGCTTGGAGTGGAGAGAACAAATAGAACCGTTTGGCGCGGTTTCCGGCGCGTGCGTGCACAAGCGCCAATGACAGCTGGAGATGAAGTTCTTCTCCTAACAGAGCCTTTATCTACCCATGGGCAAATGTGACCCATGTGAGACATGACCTAAGGGTACATTCAAATGTGGCGGCTGCGACTATTGTCACTATATTACAAAAAAAGAGAAGGGTTTGGGACTTTATATGAAGCATGCACCCTGGAGACATATACCACTACAAATGTATATGAAATGGATTTACTGTAGAAAGCGTTTCACATCTGGTTAAATCACAGTATCATAGTACATAATTGTAAGAAATAAATCAATAAATTCATGGATGTCATTACAGTACAGGTAAATCACAGTATCATAATACAACAAAGCAAAAAATATAGATAATGAATTCATGCATGTACACAATGGTTAACAGGGCCTAATATTAGCAAGGTGGGCAGCAAAAATCATAGAATATATGGGTCGCATGATTCCAGTAAGAAATATTATTGTCCCTATATTAATGAGAGCAGGGACTTTGTGCTCCCTAATCAGGAAGTCTTTAGACCCAAACACTTAGTGAACTGCAATACCACAGGTGTAGTTTACTTGCTTACCTGTGGTTGCGGTTCATTCTATGTGGGTAAAACCAAGCGCCAATTTCACAAACGAATTAAAGACCATGTCACCGACATAGGTACAGGCATCCTTGACAGCCCTATTACTAGACATTGTGCAGCAAGACATAAATACAATTTGGAAACTCTGAGATTTACCACCCTGGCGTGGATACACCCTCCACCTAGAGGAGGGGACTTTGACCGGATGGTGCTCCAAATGGAAGCCAAGTGGATCTATAACCTTAAAGCAACTCGAACTCCCGGCCTTAATGACCACATTAGCTATGCCTCTTTTCTGGGTGGGGATTAGTGTTCAGCTCATACCACTCGATGGAGATGTATAATGCACCAATGTGATCTCAATGTAACTGTTACTGGTTAAAATATGAGTGTTAGATATGGTGATTTCCTATCACTATTATTTCTTTCCCCCTTCCCTTTTCCTTTTTTAAATTTTTTTTTCTTTTCTTCTGCTTTTTCTCCTCCATATACATTTGGCCTGCTGTTTTCAATGATTGGTTGGGGGTCCCATGCTCGCTGGGGGTTGTGCATTGCCGGCTCATGTCCCCCCCCTTGTGATGTCAGAGTACCAGGTGTGCTCTGTATGGCTCAGCGGCAATATACTGGAATTTCTCTATACTTTGATATATTATTTGATATAGTGGGCTTGCCTTTGTGGCCACAACTGTGATACATAAGATGGGTGACCACATTGTTGTGGTCTATGGATGGCTATCTTGAATGGGTGGCCATTTTTTTGTGGTCGCCAGTGACGGACTGGTGGCCATTTTGTTGGGGACCATTTGATCTCATCACCCATGCCTACGTTATGGAGGGTTTGCTTCACGATTTCCGCTCTTCTCCCTCCCTGGATTGTGGTTGGGTTTTCTTGTTGCTGCAGTAGCCGCTAGTTTCTCAATGTATCCCTTGTGCTTGTGCACTTGGGAGGGGCCATGACATGTGGGAGGGAGGGATTCAGAAGTGGGGTATGAACCAACTATTTCATTCTACTATGCCCCACGTCTCTCGGACACGCCCCATTTCCATTTGCTTGCTTTTTAAGCCCCCACACGATAGTTCAGTGGGTCTCTGGCCACTGGGATGTTTGGATGGTCCATGCTGGGTTGGCGGGTATTCCCCTTCATTTAAGGTATGTGCCTCATGCTCTCGATATCGGTACATAGATTCAAGGTATACCTAGCTCACATTTGTTTGACTGCTGCCTCAGTTCTCTGTAGAGATCCATGCTTCTTTGATACCCAATCTCTCACTGCCATTTGGTGTAGGTAAGTTGTTCATTGTCTCCGCTTTGGGACATAATTCAATGGGCTCCACTGGGCCTCATAGCTCTCCCTCTTTTATTCCTGTCTCTTTACAGATCTGTATCACCTATATTTGAGTTTTGACCGTAGAATTCTGTTTGACCCGTTTCGGGGTACTGTTAATATTTGCTGGACCCTCCATAGTATCTCTGTTTATTGGGGTGCATTTATTTTCTTGTGAGTAATTAAGTAAAATCCCTTCACTCACACATTTCGATTTTACCATCAGTGATTGTCTTTATAACCACTATATTTGCAATATTATTGATTTCAGATGGAATTTGTCCCTTTGGGCCTGCAGGAATGTGCCCCCAGGGGGCTTCGGATCCCCTAATACACGCAAGGACCAAAGTGGTAAGTAGGATAGTAAAGGGGAAAAAAATGGCATATAGAAGATTCAAGGAAACAGGAGGTGCAGCTGACAGAGAGGAGTATAAAAATAGACAAAATGAGGCCAAACACATTGAATGGTGAAACCAGGAACGCACATAATCCCCTAGGCTTCGGGGGACCCCCGTGTAAGGACGTCCGGGTTTCCCTGTTTAAGGTAGACTTTAGTTATTATAACGTTTATATCACCAATATTTCTGTTAGTGACTACCATTTTAGCTTTACACACTCACTTCCCTAAAATGAATTAATGAGTGTTCTTTTATTTACGTGGGGTTATTTGTCTCTATGATACCTCCCAGGTCGTTTATAATTGTCATGGGGCTTTGCCCAGTTTGTCTTAAGATGCCAGTTTTGAGTTTATATCCACTATGTCTAGACATTTCTCTGTCCTTATTTTCTCCCTCTCGATACTCCGGGTCACCTCGGGTAACTTAATACAGGGTTTCGCCTCTG
>BLSH010289296.1:473499-493061 GCA_018402905.1 Glandirana rugosa
GGGGTCTGGAAAGTTAGAATACTGTGTCCAGTTCTGGAGACCTCACGTACAAAAAGATATTGATAAAATAGAACGAGTTCAGAGACGGGTAACACAAATGGTGAAAGGTCTGGGGGATAAAACATATCAAGAGCGACTTCAGGAACTTAATATGTACAGTCTGGAGGAAAGAAGGGAGAGGGGAGACATGATTGAAACCTTTAAATACCTCAAGGGGGTGAATAAGGTTCAGGAGGGCAGTCTTTTCAATATGAAACCAAAATCAAGAACACGGGGACATGACCTCAAACTAACTGGGGGGAAGTTCAAAACTAATCTTAGAAAGTATTATTTTACTGAAAGGGTGGTTGATGATTGGAATAAACTACCAACAGAGGTTGTGAGACAGTCAACAGTAAATGGCTTCAAACATGCTTGGGATAAACATAAATCCATAGTCAGACAACAAGGTTAATGTAAAAAAATAAATAAATAAATAAAAATAAAAAAAAAAAAGGGGCAGACTCGATGGACTACTCAGTCTTTTTCTGCCGTCACTTTTCTATGTTTCTATGTTTCTATGTATGCATCATTTTTGAGAGGCAGGCTTGCTTTATTCCTCGCTTTCTCCAGTGGCCTTCTGCTATTTCAATGTTCTCTATTTGAACTAGGCAAGTACTCCTTTTTAATATGGCCACAATTGACTAATTATTTACATACATTTTATTATTCCAATCTAGCATAAATTTAGATTACAGTTTTTTTTTCTTCTTCTTCTTTCCCATGTCTTATACTCAGTATTGTATTTATCATATTGTATTATTTCAGTATCAAATAATGATGTATTTATATGTGTATGTTTCACTCACTTTTAGAGGTGCATGTCATAAACTGTGTTTCAAGTCTCTGAAGAAGTGGCTGACCCCGCGAAATGCGTCAATACAAGTCCCACATACAGACTAACAAGACCCAATACCATATGAGTTATGGCACTTTTGTTTCTCTAATGGTGTTCATGTAATATTTTCTGTTTGTATGTACCCACTTTCCACATATGTCTTTGTGGAGTTATTTTTATCAATTCCATATGTTATCAATAAATTTTGTACTTTTATAATTATTAGTGAGTTACACGTGTCCTTCTGAGGCATATTCAAAGTCCTGCACATGTCCAATAGCTTGTAATCCAATTTTCAATTATTGGGATGATGCCTCTCCTGGACCATGTTTGAGCTCCAATAGTGACATCTCACCTCATATACTCCATTTGCCTGTTTAAAGCATGGCATATTGTTTTTTAACCTAACCCTGCTTTAAACTTCTCCACAACTTTATTCCTGACCTGTCTGGTGTGTCCCTTAGCCTTCATAATACTGTTTGTTTGCTAAGGTTCTCTAAAAAAACCTCTGAGGGCTTCACAGGATAGCAGTATTTATATAGAGATTAAATTACACACAGGTGGACTCTATTTACTAATTAGGTGACTTCTAAAGGCAATTCGTCCCACTAAATTTTAGTTAGGGGTATCAGAGTGAAGGGGGCTGAATACAAATGCACGCCACACTTTTCAGATATTTATTTGTACAAAATGTTGTAAACCATTTATCATTCTCCTTCCACTTCACAATTATGTGCCACGCTTTTGGTTGTAACTAGTGTTGGGTGAACGGTTCAGCCTGAGCTTGAGTTCGGACCGAACATTGGCTGTTCGCCCCATTTGGGGAACGCCCAAATTTGCATAGTGTTCGCCCGGCCAAACACCCTGCAATGCACTGTGTGCTGCACAGTGCAATCTGCACCCTAATTAGGTAAAGCTTTGCCCAATCAGCATGCAGTAAAAGCTGGTTGTTAAGGAGCGGGGCCGAGAAGCTGGCAGTGGCATCCTTAACAACCAATGAGTCATCAGCTATCAATGGGTTTCCCCGCTGACCTGCTGTCCCCGCTTAAAAAATAAAAAAAAAATGTGCTGGTAAAAAATAGTAAAAATGGTGTGGGGTCCCCCAGTCCATACCAGGCCCTGAGGGTCTGGTATGCATTTTAAGGGGTACCCCCTGCCAAAATTTGAAAAACAAATGGCATGGGGTCCCCCCAAAACCTATACCAGACCTTATCCAAGCATGCAGCCTGGCAAGTCAGGAAAGGGGGGGCGAGCAAGTGCCCCCCCTCCTGAGCCATAACAGGCCACATGCCCTCAACATGGGAGGGTGCTTTGGGCGTGTTGATGGGGACAAAGGTCTCTTCCACAACCCTGGACTGTGGTTTTGGGGGTCTGCAGGTGGGGGACTTATTGGAATCTGGAAGACCCCTTAACAAGGGGGCCCCAGATCCCACCCCCCATATGAATAAGTATGGGGTACTATGTACCACTGCCCATTCACCAAAAAAGTGTCAAAAGGTAATAAAAACACAGACAATTGGGGTGTGGCTTGGACTTGGAGGACGCTGGACGTGTCCTGGGAGAGCTCTGATCTCCCAGCCACAATCAACAACCATCCTACCTTTCTGAGGATGGGTGAGCGCCTTAAACCCACATAAGTAGCTCCCCAGTTCCTTCCCCTACACCCCTGACTGCTTATTTTGACCCGTCTTCCGCAGTGCCCAAAATCGAGGCCGCGGCTTCATTTGCGGCCTAGGCCGAGGCTGCATTTATCCTTCATCCTGACGCTATCCCAAGACCCCGGACCGCGGGATAAGGCTGGGACTCCTTCTATCCCCCCCTGCAGATCGGGCCAAAAATCCACTCAATCCCATCCGAACGATCGGGACGCCCACAAATTTAGCCCGCGGCTTCACGGCTAGGCCGCAGCCCCTTGAAGGATCACCCTGGCCACATAGGCCTACACAACAGCTGGCCACACTCTCTTGGGGATCACAACACCCCCCCATCCCTGAACAGTACATTAGGACCCCTGCTACATCAGGCCTGGACCTGAGGAGGCAGTCAATCCACTAAGCTGCTCTTGTTCATTTCCAGCCAGACTCAGGTGAAGATGACAACATAATTTATGGCCGGTGGCACCGCGGGGAGGGCAGCGCCTTTCTCTTTTCTAGGGAACCTACCCTTTGTTTGATTCTGTGATGGGCAAAATTGGCCGCCAACTACCCTTCTCTAGCGCCCCATACTCTCAACCGGGCCGCAACCTACCTGACCTGTTCCGCACACAACCCCATCTGCTCCTGAGACTTCTACATCCACTCCTCACCGTCCGCCATGGCTTGAAGACAGTCAGAAGGCACCCAGAAGAACAAACAACTTGCTGACCAAGAAACACTGCTCACCCTCATAAACCAGATGCCCAAGGTCACGGACCTTCAATCCCTAGCAGCTGACATCAAGGGAGCACTATCGGAAGCCGTGTCTGACCTCAAGGATGAACTCAGAGGAGTTAATGACAGACTTGAGGAAGTCGAAAGAGCTGCCAGTCGCCACGACGCCGACATTCAGGAACTCCAACAACACGGCGCCTGATATCACTTACACCTCATAGATATGCAGAGGAAACTCAAAGATCTCGGCATCCGCGGGGTCCCCGAAAGCATCGCACACGATCAGATTCCTCTTGCCCTGCAGTCTCTGGTCAACAATATCCTGGAAAGGCCTCAAGACGCGACGGTGGAGTTTGAGCGGGCTCACAGAGCTCTTCGACCCAGGGGGAGAAAGGGAGACCCACCGAGAGACATTGTCTGTTGTTTCATGGACTATAAATTGAAGGAAGAGGTAGCTATACGTGCCCGCAACCAACAGGAAATCTTATTAAACGGAGCGTAAATCAAAATATTCCAGGATCTATCTCAGATCACACTTAACCACAGAAGGGCACTGTGCCCCATACTGGCAGCACTCAGAGAAAGACGTTTAGTATACAAATGGCGTTTTCCTTTTGGTCTTTCCGTTACCGTACAGGGCCGCACCTTTGTTTTGCAGACTCCGGCCGACCTCCCTCACTTTTTCGAACACGTTAATATGAGGCCTATCCCGGTTCCTGACTGGTACCGGGAATTCTCAATCCCAACATTATGGGCGGAGCTGCTTCCACAAGATGCTGACCTACATACACCTCGGAGGAGACCAAGCGCTACCCCATCTCGTTGCAGAAGACAAGATCAAATTGCACTAGCTCCAGATGAACATCAAGATGATCACAACCCTGAACCTGATCAAGTACAGAAGGCCTAAGTCTGGCCCGCTTTCCTCCACCAATCTTTCCAAGCTATTAGGTAACGTCCATCTGACTGATCACTACAGCTGCTGTCTGTTCGTCTACCTCCGTCTACTTTTTTTCTATATTTTTTCCTCTCATTTTTCCCTTTTTGCTTTTGGACACCCTCAGTGGCTTACTCCAAAGTGCTATCCCTATTGACTGCTGCAACCTTTGCCAGACCGCATAGGAGTCAAGCCAATGCTTCCTTCACCCAAGACAGGGTGCCATACCCCTCCTAAAGACTTTTTGTGGACAGGCAACACGGCAACAAATCTCCGTCTCCACCCCACAGTTACACGTGGGCTGACTCACGGATCCAATGACGCCACATTCATCACACACTGTCCTCTCTATATCCGTAGATGCCTTACTCTTGCCTGCATGTCCATCATGCTTCCCTGTGGTGATAGCGGATTAGTCTAACTAAGCCAGGACATTCCAACTCATTTTAGGGCTCCGTCTTCTTCACCTTGTCTTCACTCCACAGAGCTTGCATGCGGAAGAAGAGGATGGAGCTCTCCCAGACCCATGACCAGGTCAGCTTGGGGGCCTCCCGATAGGCTGCTCCCAGGCTCGCCACTTAAGGCTTGGGTTACCATATCTTCTGTCACGGCGACAGGTTTGGTTTATATATGTTTATTACTGCTGTTGTTCTGTTGTTAATTCTCTGTTTATGGGCTGCGCTGCTGACCTGCCGCTCCCCGAGGTGCTGTCTTGACTGGCGGTATATCGGACCGATGGCCCAGCATTGTGGCACATACTGGACGGCACGTTCGTGTCTTTCTTTTGAATGGGTAATATGCATTTCCATTAGACTTGAAAACCTAGATATTAAGATACGTTATTTGTGCCAAACATCTACCACCCTCTGCAAAGGTTGCCCATAGTTTGACACCCTACTACCCCACTGAGGTATGTTAGTAGATGGCGGCTCTACCTTGCCTGGGCAGGACTTGATGCCTGTCCCGCTTGGCAGAGGCGACACGCTTTTAAATCCTCCCCTTAAATTTGCTCCACCACGACTTAGCACTGAGCTAGCCAAACCAGTTCCCAGTGCCCCCCTTCTGGGGGTGTTGGTCGTGGGCGCTGCTCTCCCCGCTGGCCTTTCCCCTCCTACTTAGTCCGCCAATCCTTTCCACAAGCCCCCACTTTGGCTAGTCACCCACCTAGCCGATACCCTCTAGGGATCCCATACTGTGGTCTGGAGTGTGATCAACTCCGTTGCCCACATGATCCTTACACACCTTTCACTTACCCCAACTGTCCTGACCTCCCCACCCCCCTGACCCCCCCTGCCCCTTCCCATCCCCGCCCACATCCCCCCTTTTCTCTTTTTTTCTTTTTTCTCTATCGTTAAACCCTTAACGACAAGATGAGCACCCAAGACACCCTAAAGATCATGTCCCTAAATGTCAGAGGCCTCAACACCCCTGAAAAAAGATCTGCTGTCCTTAGAGAAGCATCTAAACTTAGAGCACAAGTAGTTTTTATACAAGAGACACACTTCAAGTCACAAAATATTCCCAAATTTTATAACAGAAGATATCCACATACTTTTCATGCCCCTTCCCCTCTCAAGAAAACTAAAGGAGTTACCATCTTTATCGCCAAAAGCCTCCCATTTCAATTTTCTGCCCAGTTAGCTGATCCCGAAGGGCGATATATATTTGTTAAAGGGCATATCCATAACAGGCCGGTGACGTTCACTAACATCTACGCTCCCAATACTTGTCAGGTTCCTTTCATCAGGAAAGTAATAGATAGACTCATCCCGTTTCACGAAGGCATGACCATTCTCGGTGGCGACCTCAACGTCCCCCTCTGCCCTAATCTCGACTCCTCTGCTGGATCCTCCTCCCTTCCGTACCGCGCCCTTCGCCAACTTAAGAACCAAATGCACCTACTATCCCTACACGATACCTGGAGAACCCTCAACCCTGACTCCAAGGACTACACCTACTACTCTCCTCCCCACAACAAATACTCTTGCATCGACTACCTCATTATCACCCAAACGGACCTGACTTACCTCCATGACGCTTCCATAGAGCCTATGTATATTTCAGATCACCACCCCATTACTATGACCCTCCGCTTTCCCATCTTTAAACAGAGACACAACGGTTGGAGACTGGACCCACAGCTTCTATGGGATCTGTCGAGTAAAGAGACCCTACAGCTAACATTAAAGGACTATTTTGCGCTTAATTCCTCTTCACAGACGTTGGCCTTGACCCAGTGGCTGGCCCACAAATGCGTCATGAGAAGCAAAAGCATTTCTCTCTCATCGCAAATGAAAAAAGAAAGACAGGCCACAATTATGGCATTAACTTCCCAAATTTGAACGCTGGAGGCCTCTCATAAACAGAGTAAAGCTGAAACAGATTACGCAGCCCTGACACTGGCGAGACGAGCTCTATTAGAGGAATTGGACAGACAGGTCAAAAGGAAATTCATGCTAACTACCAAACTTTTTTACGATCAAGCCAACAAGAGTGGTAAACTCTTAGCTAGGTTACTTAGAGGCAAAAGGGCCCAAATGACAATTCACTCCATCACAAATCGTTCAGGAGTGAAAATCAACAAAACTGAAGACATAGCACAACAATTTGTTGAATATTATTCTAACCTATATAACCTGCCGAAACAATCTAGTCACCCCCAGAATCCACACTCCAGGATTAATGTTATTGATAATTATCTCTCAGAACATAAACTCCCCCAGCTCTCTCCAGACCAAGTAGCCACCATTGACGCCCCCCTTAATCCGGAGGAACTCCAGCTTGCCCTGAAGAGCCTTAAACCCGGGAAATGCCCAGGCCCCGATGGTCTCACTGGTTTATACTACCAGACATACGCGACTATCCTGGCCCCACACTTCCTAACTGCCTTTAACTCCCTACACAAAGTAAAGGAACCCCCTAAAGATCTGCTAGAAGCTCACATATCGATTATACACAAGAAAGGAAAAGACCCAACATTAGTCGAAAACTACAGACCTATCTCTCTATTAAATGTAGATATCAAGATTTACGCAAAACTACTGGCCAACAGACTCCTTCCCTTCATTCCCAATTTGAAATATCCCACAATCAAGCCAGTTTTGTCCCTGGCAGAGAAGCGCGGGACAACAGCATCAAGGCTCTTACTATCCAACACTGGCTAGCTAAGACAACTACAGAAGGCTTCTTCCTATCCACAGATGTGGAGAAGGCATTCAATAGAGTGGCTTGGGACTATATGTCAGCGGTCCTCTCCTCAGTGGGACTGGGACACTTTATGCTAAATAGCATCCTAAGCCTATATACGAATCCGCATGCCAGGATCAAGATAAACGGCCACCTATCGGATGCCTTCCCCATTGAAAAATGGAACCAGACAGGGTTGTCCCCTTTCCCTGCTAGTTTTTATTCTTACCATGGAACCCTTTCTTACTTGCCTTCAAACAAACCCAGATATCACGGGAGTCACAATTGGCGATCGCACCTACAAGATAGCTGCCTTTGCCGATGATATCCTCCTTTTTCTTACTAAACCAGACATCACTATCCCTAATCTCCTCAAAGAGTTTTCCCAATTTGGAGCCATATCTAATTTTAAAATCAACATTAAAAAATCGTACGCCCTTAACATCTCCCTACCCGATACCATAGTAAGCAAATGCCAAGTCTCCTTCTCTTTCACCTGGAAATCAGACGCAATCCCATACCTGGGCATACAACTCCCTACCTCGACAACAGGACTCTACACTTTAACTTCCTTCCCTTCTTGCGAGATTTCTTGAAAGACCTGCACACCTGGGAGAAATTGAACCTTTCCTGGTTTGGGCGGGCAGCTACTATCAAAATGACATCCCTCCCCAGATTCCTGTACATTGCGCAGGCAATACCCATTGCCCTACCCAAATCGTTCTTCTCTTCCATTAGATCCCAACTTAGCTCATTCTTATGGAAAGGACACCCACCTCAAATAAGCCTAACTAGACTCTCTGCCCCTAAGCACAGGGGAGGCATTGGCCTGCCGGATTTTCAAAGATATCATAAGGCCATATTATTAGTGAGAATAATTGACTGGCACATCCACAACAAGATCAAGGACTGGGTCCCCCTTGAACAATCACTCCTCAATCACCCTCTTGAGGACACAATCTGGCTCCACAAACAAAATAAGGAGATGACTAACAAAAATTTCCCTCTGATCTCCCCTCCCATACAGTGCCTCCGGGATCTGTCGAAATCCTCTTCATTATCATCCCTTCCGGGACCTATGACCCCTATCCTGAACAATCCTAGCTTCCCCCCGGGACTTTCTGATATGAGAATTAAATTCACATTAAACTCCCGCCCAAGGGCACATCATTTTCTCGACCGGGGCGTCTTCCGAACCAAATCAGACCTAGTCAACTCCAACATCGTAGAATCAATCCCTAATTGGTCATATCTACAGATCTGACATTTCCTCACATGCTCAAAGGAAAAAAAAACCTCTATCTCAAACCCTTGACTACTTTTGAGAAACTCTGCGGATCCCAACCTCAGAGACACCTCATTGCGAGCTTGCACGCTTTGCTCTCCTCTCAAACACCGGACCAACTAGCTCCCATTAGAAAAGTCTGGGAAACAGTGCCCACTAACATACTTCTTGAAAGAGACTGGGAAACAATTTGCCTCACAGCACACAAAAGCTCACGCAACGTTTCCATACAGGAACATAACTACAAAGTGCTAACTCAATGGTATAGAACACCCGCGCTACTCCACATATTCTACCCTCAATGCCCCAACGTTTGCTGGCGATGTGGGAACCCAGGGGGCACATTGAAACACATCTGGTGGGACTGCCCAATTATCAAGGTGTATTGGGAACAGGTCCACGACATAATAAAACAAGTTTCCCCACACTCAATAGACTTCTCCCTACATCAATATGCCTTACATTACTCAGAACCTTTGAAACACCTACACCGTCATTCCCTAGCCATGCACATGATAACTTCAGCCAGCATGTGCATTCCAGGTCTTTGGAAGCAGTCATCAGCTCCTTCACTCAAAGCTTGGCTCAGCAGACTCAATAGAATTATGGAAATAGAGGAACTTATAGCAATATCTTCCCATAATCTAAACAAGCACCATAAAATCTGGATGCCTTGGATCCTTTTCCAGAGCTCAGATAAATATTGTACCATTTGCAAGCCCTAATAACCTAATATTCGGTAACCCTATCTCGCCTGCCAGACACCTCCAACCCCCAGTACGTGGAACCACCCACATATCAAAAACCACATGTCCTGGACCCTAATAGGCTACACCCCCACTTTCCCCCCCACCCTACCACCCCACTTCTCTTATACCCTCCCTATACCCCCCTCCCCTCCTCATCTCTCTCATCGGTGTCCATCAGGGACATAACACCCCTTCCCACACTTAAAACCAACAAATATCCATAATGCCTTCCCCCATGCATTTCTTAACTCAATATTATCTTAACATCCAGTATATTGTTTTGAGCTTATCTCTACTTGTTCCGAGATAAATGTCTTTCTTTTATCTGCTACGGCATTATTGTTAGTTATGACAGCAAAATTGTTTGTAATACTTGTTCCTTTAAATGAGACTGTACATCTCTATAATTTTCTCAATAAACTCTTTGTGGAATTAAAAACCACAGACAGTTTTTGACAATTTCTTTATAAATCCTTTTTTTTTTTTTTTTTATTTCAATAGAGCTTTATTGAAAAGGTGCAAATGATTACAAATATAGCACGGTTCCAGAAAAGAGTATTAATAACAAGTAAAGTATGGTTTGACAAATTTGATATAACATTTATATCTAGTATCAAAGGAGAATAGCATACGGTTATAACATGTTCTAGTATTGTATGAGAATATAATATATAACAGTATAGGGAAGGGAAAAGTTTGGGTATTTTGAATGGGGTTATAGGATTAGGGTTGTGAGTTTTCAACGGTTAATTGAGTGGTCTCGGAAATCTTTGTCCAATGTGGGGGAAATGGGGCTCTATTTTATTAATTTGTTGTAGTCTTCGGATAGTTTAAATAGGGACCATTTATACCAGAGATTGTTAAAGGGTTGTGTGTTTTCTTTCTTTATTGCTAGGGTTTCTTCCATATCATGGATCGTGTTGATTTTGAGGATCCAGTCTTTGAGTGTGGGAGTGTGTGTAGACCTCCAGTGGAGTGGGATCAGTGTTTTGGCCGCGTTATGCATATGTCTTACAAGCGTTCTTTTATATTCCCGGTATGATAAATTGCTTATGTGTAAAAAGCAGAGGGCCGCATCTAGTTGTATTTTTGTGTCAGTTATTTTTACGGTCCAGTTTCTGACTTTGTTCCAATATTTTTGAATCGCATCACATGACCACCAGATATGATAGGATGTGCCTACCTCTTTATGGCATCTCCAGCATGTATCTGATTCTGAAGGCATCCATTTCTTTAGTTTTACGGTTGTGATATACCATTGGTTGCGTATTTTGAAGGATGTTTCCTGCATACGAGTGCTAAGAGAGCATTTATGGGTAAAGACACATGCCTTTTCCCATTGTTCATCTGAGATTGTGATTTTTAGATCTGTTTCCCATACAGTTTTAAGTTTATCACTGAATTCTGAGCTGGGCAGGGAGATCCATTTGTAAGCAATAGAGGTGGCACCTTTTATTGATTTGTGATCATAACAGATCTTTTCAAGTTTGGTGAGTGGTCTCGCCATGAGATTCTTGTTTTTGTTGTTTTGGACAAAATCATGAAGCTGAACGTATGTCCAAAGGTTTAGTGAGTGTCCTTCAATTTTTTGTTGTAGTTGGGCAAAGGTCAGGATTTTGTTATTGCTTATGCAGTCAATAGTCAGTAAGGGGGTACCATTACTTGTTTTTAGTGTGTTAATGTTGTCTGAGCCAGGTGGGAATTCTGGGTTGCCCGCGATGGCAGTAAGCGGGCTCGTTGTAGAGGACAGTTGAAAAGTTTCTATGATTTTGTTGATGATTTTTAGAGTTGTATTGATCAGTGGGTGGGTTTTTATTTTGAGAGGGTAGAATTTAGAGGAGGTCCAGGGAAGGAATTTTGTGTGGATCTGAGGGTCTATGTTTTCTAGACTCACCCATTCCTTGTTACTTGCATGGCAATGCCAGTCTATTAATCTAGTAATATGTGTTGCATAAAAGTATTTTTTGAAATCTGGGATTCCCAGTCCACCTTTTTCTTTAGGATGGGTGAGTCTATTCAGTTGTATTCGTGGTCTTTTATGTGCCCAAATAAATTTTCTTTTGGCTGTATTCAGTCTTCTAAAGAACTCTTGGGGGATGTCGATTGGGAGAGCATGGAATAGATATAGGAGTCTGGGCAAGACGGTCATTTTCAATATCGATGCTCTGCCAAACCATGAAAATTGTTTGGTATTCCAGTTTTTAAGGTCTAATTCTATTTTTTTAAGTAAAGGTAGGAAATTATGGTGGTAGATGTCTTTGATGTTACGAGTGAGTTTAACTCCAAGGTACTTAAGTGAGCTTTTTTCCCATCTGTATGGGCAGTTTTGTTTTGTGAGCGTTTCTGTATTTTTGGTTAGTGTTAAGTTCATCGCCTCAGACTTACTATTGTTAATTTTGAAGTTTGAGATGTATTTGTATAGGCTTAGAATTTTATTCAGGTTTAGAATGGAGATATGGGGATGGGAAATGAACATGAGTAGGTCATCAGCGTAAGCTGCTACTTTGTATTCTTTTTGGTTGAGCTTGATCCCGTGGATGTTTATGTTGTTGTTTATGGTTCTTATTAAGGGTTCAAGTGTCAATATGAATATTAGCGGGGAAAGCGGGCAACCCTGCCTTGTTCCGTTCTTAATTTGTATTGGTTCTGAAAGATGGTTATTTAGTTTGACTTTTGCTGTGGGGTGTTTGTAGAGCGAGTGTAACCAAGACATAATTTTTTGATCAAGACCAATATGCTCGCAAGTGGCGAACATGTAGTCCCAGGCCACTCTGTTGAAGGCCTTCTCCGCATCCGTAGACAGGAGAAGGCCCTAGACATTTCAATCCCCGAGTCTGTGTATTATGTTTAAAGTTTTGATGATATTATCTTTTGCTTCTCAACCTGGCATGAAGCCTACCTGTTCTGGGCCTATAATTTTGTGAAGGAGAGGTCTAAGCCTATTAGCTAGAATTTTCGCTAAGAGCTTAAGGTCTACATTCAGGAGTGAAATCGGTCTGTAGTTGGAGCATTTTTTATGATCTTTATCTGGCTTGGGTATGACAGAAATTTGTGCAGAAAGGAAGTCTTGGGGAATTTTGGTTGATTTTTGGTTGAGAGAGTTTACAGCTTGTAGAAGTGGGTTGGTCAGGATTGATTCAAAAGATTTATAATATTGGGAGGTGAGTCCATCTTGGCCAGGGCTTTTTACGGGTTTTAGATTTTTAATTGTTTCTGAGATTTCTTCTGATGATATGTCTTTCTCCAAGTCTTTAATTTCTTTGAGTGATAATTTGGGGAGTCTACTATGTTGTATGAATTCTTTAATTAGAGTGGTCCTATTTTCTGTGGTATTTGAGGGTTTATTTTGGGAAGGAATGTTATATAACTCGGAGTAATAATTTTGAAACAATTCTGCGATTTTGGATGTGTCAAATGTTTCATTACCTTTCGGGTCGTGAATGCTGTGTATGGTATTTGTTGTTTTGGCTTCATGTAGAGCTCTGGCCAATATTTTGCTACATTTATCTCCAAATTCATAATAAATGTTTTTTTTGAGGAAAAGTGCTCTTTAAGTCCCCTTGTCTAGGAGGGCTTGGAGTTCCTTCCTTGTATTGATTAACTTCTGTTCTGTTGCTATGGATAGTGTTTGTGTGATCTTTCAAGTTGGCCTATTTTTAATAAAAGATTAGAGATTAATTTCTCTTTTTCTTTTTTCTTTTTGCTTCCCCATTTAATAAATTCACCCCTTATTACACATTTGTGGGCCTCCCAAGTTAATATGGGTTGAGTGTCTTGGTTCGAGTTGGTTTGGAAGTAATTGATGAGTTTAGTTTTAATTTGTGTTACGATATTCGGGTCAGTCAGCAGGGAGGGGTTTAAACGCTAATTGAAGGTATTAGGTTGTTGAGATTTTGTGTTGAGGTGGATTGATATTGGTGCATGGTCTGAAAGAGCTATATTGCCTAGTTTAGCTTTTTGTAGATAAGGAATGTCTCTTTGTGAGATGAGGAGAAAATGAATTCTAGTGTATCGCTTATGGGGGTTTGAAAAGAAGGTGAAGTCTTTTTCAGTTGGGTTCAATAGCCTCCACAAGTCTCTAAGTGATGCCGATTGTAGGAGATTTTAAATTATTTTGAGATTACGGTATGAAATGTGGGATTTGCCTGAGGAAGTATCCTGAAGGGGATTAAGGGGAACATTGAAATCCCCCCCGAGGATAATCCTTCCATTAGCGAAACGTTTAAGTTTGTCGATCATTTTTCTGCAGAAGGAAATGTGTGCTTTGTTAGGAAAATAAACATTCGCCTATGTTGTGGGGGTACCTGACATGGAGCCTTTTAGGAAAATATATCTACCTTCTGGGTCAATGAGAGAGTGTTCCGTCCGGAAAGTGGAGTCTTTACTGAGTAGTATCGAGACTCCTTTTGTTTTAGCAATGGGGTTAGTAGCGTGAAGGGCTATGTTGAAGTGATTATTGGTCAATTTTGGTATATTTGTTCCTTTGAAGTGGGTTTCTTGTAGGAAAATTATTTGGGGATGTATCTTTTGGAGTTCTCTCAAAACTTTATGTCTTTTTTCTGGTGTTCTGAGACCATTGACATTATGTGAAACAATAGTGGGATTTTTCCCTAGGTTGGAGTATGCCATGTTCTGGGGAGGGGTAGGGAGTATGGAGTCGAATGTGAGAGAACGAATGTGGGTTGGGACGGGGGGAAAGGGTTCTCTGTCAATCAGTAACTCTGTTGCTGGTTAATAGCACTCAGAGTTATGATGTTTTGTGGAAAGTAAAATTTTTTAAATATTTGATATATTTCTTAAAAAATTATTTCCTGTTGGGGGTAAGTGGGTGATTTTCCCGGCGGGGAAAGGTGAAAGTAAAAGTGTTTAGTGCAAGCCTATAAGGTGATAAAATTGTTGTGAGGGGGCGTGTCCAGCCGCGGTAGGAGACGGACGCTCATCCTTCAGCTCCGCTCCGCACGGAGAAGAAAGACCGAGGAATCGGCTAAAAACAGTCCTCTCTTCTCGGGAAAAACCCTGCCACAGCCTGCACAAAGAGCCATACCCCGCGGACACCCGAAAAAAAAGGATCCCCGAGATACTTCCCCGCCACGAGGCGAGGTGGACGGAGGCCGCATCCGGAGACACAACAGGGCGCCTGGAACACAGCAAGTAACATCCGCAACCATCCAGCCCTCCCGGATCACGGTAAGCCATCCCAAAGGCTTAATCAGTGCCCCCATACACAGCCACACTCGGGATCATTTAAAAAGGAACATTTAAAAAGGGATTAGTTAACCCCCGCAATGGCGGCCTAGTGCACGAGTCCCTGCAAACTGGAGCCTCCCCCTGCAGATAGAGGGATCTAAAATACTCAGCCATACGCCACGAACTTAAAAGAGCAATATGGGTAAAAGTGACCACAATACCCCCTCTTCCAAAAGCCCCAAAGACCCATCTTCACAGACCTGTGGCAACATCCCAGCTATGTTCCGGATGGCGAGTGGAGAAGGCCGCACAAGCACAGACATGGAGTTGGAGGCCCCACCTGAGGCCCCCCCTCAGGTCTCCCCTCACCAAAACAGGCCAGAATCAAGCGGTTCCCCTGCACAACCCTTATGCCTAAGCGATTTACAAATAATCGCAACAGACATTAAAGCAACACTGTCTGCAGCCATAGCAGACTTAAAGACAGACATTCAAGCAGTCTCCATGAGAATAAGCACAGTAGAACAGACGACTTCTCGCCACTCAGAAGCTATCAAACAACTCCAAAGATCCTCCGACATGAACCTAGCACACATTATAGATATACATAGACACTTAGAGGATATTGACAATCGTGGTCGAAGACATAACATACGCATAAGGGGTGTCCCTGAAACAATAGATCAACAACATATGGAACAAACAGTAATTGGGATCTTTAACGATCTCCTGGAGAGACCAGCGGACACTCCAATCGAACTAGAAAGATTCCACAGAGCACTAAGGCCCAGAGGAAGAGACACCGACCCACCCAGGGACATTATATGTTGTCTAGTGAACTTCCCTTTAAAAGAGGCCATCCTCAGAAAGGCCAGAGACCGCAACAGAATCCAATTCAATGGCACAGAAATTAAACTATTTCAGGACCTTTCAAATATCACCCTAAATCACAGAAAAGCTCTACGCCCTCTATTGGACCAGCTACGCACAAGAGGAATCCCCTACAGGTGGAAGTTCCCCTTCTGTCTATCCGCCACATGGAGAGGCCACTCAGCACACCTGAGAACACCAGATGACCTACAAACCTTCTGTGAAACCTTAAACATACCCTTCACTGAAGTTCCGGATTGGTACAGCTCTTTCTCAATCGCAGAAACATGGATAGAGGTTTCCAATAACTCCACTCCAAGAGCCCAGAGGCACAGAGACAGACGTCGCAGAAACTCTTCACACTCACCACACCGCAATCCAAACCACAGAGAAGAAGCCTATAGAAGCCCAGGCTCTTCACCACCGCGCAGAAGAGATCGAATTGACGCCTAGAAGGAAAAAGTAAAGACCAAAAGAAAACAACATGTTCTTACCACTCAGTTATCCTTTGTACAGTCACCCTTTGTGAAGTCAGGAAGCACTCAAAACTTAAGTGACTACTTCAGTTTTTCCTTAACCTTCTTTATTTCTCCCCTCCCCTATATACAGCTTCCACATTTTGGGACGCCTTACCTTTGTTGAATGCTTCACCCTTTCTGTCCCCTTTCTTCTCTTATCATACACAGAAGAAAGAACTACCAAGGAGAAGGAAGGAGACAACTAAACCACCCCTCCAGTTACCTCACAGCCAAATTGGGTCTGGCAGCACGCACAGAGTAAGGATATACTTATCAACCCACACATTGTTTACCTCCCTATCTCCCAGACTCTTATGCCTATTCTAGATATGCCATACCCTTCTCAAGATTCTTATTGGGACTCCTCATTGAAACGCTATTTTCCCCGCATAAACAGTTCCAGTGATACCACTCCCGCATCCCGAACTATATTCACAATATGAATCCGAAGGGTATATTCCTACTCCACTTATATTGTAAATATCCCAAGTCAACATAATAAACCTCCACCTTCAATTGCTAGGGCAATTTTAAGCTCTCCCTTCAAAATCACAAAGGGAAGAACTTGACATATCCTATAAAATCTGGAGTCTTCTTTGGCTACAACAATTTTAAGCCTAAGACCCCTCTTAGCCTCTTAAATAGCTTTGTTAAACTTGTTATTCTTCTGCAGAATAAAACACCAACAATAACATTAAAACGTCTAAACAGAGAATATATATTCTTTTTCAACACTAGATGGCGCCCAAGTTTAACGCAAAACTTGGTTTAACATATAATCCAATTCTCAATATGTGGTTTATTATGTTCTGACTTGTCTCCTCTCTCTTTTACATCTTTATTGTTTTACACATTATTATAAGTTCTCAACCTGAGTGTTTCCTAGTTAAGCTTCTAAATGGGCGGCCGCCCTCGGTGCAGAAGGGATCCTGTTCCCCTCCTGCTAAACCAAGGCTGAATGATTTCCAATCCTACCCATGAGGGGCCAGTTTCCTTTGTGACGAGGGCGGTGAGTCAAAACTCAAACAATGTTCTTTTGTTCAAAGGTTTACAGTTTACAAGTTAATTTATGTTGTTCCTTGAAACTCTGTGACCAATGGGGTCCCGGCCCCCCGGAGGTGAGGGGGGGATCCATGGTCCTCCGTGGGTCCGCTCCTACCCGGGGGGCAGGGTCGCCCCACATACCCAACAGGTGATTGTGCTACTAAGCATCACACACATCTAAAGCACATTTAAATACGAATCCTAAATGACACAAACAACAAATAGGTCTCTTGCTTTGTTTTTTGTTTTTTTTTTGGCCCCACCAATGCAAATTGACAGTCCTTACTACTAATTATAAAGGCAACCCACGACAACTTGACCTCCTCATACCAAGCCTCCAAGTACAGAATGAGAGCATCAAACCTCCACATCCTAGACCCCAACTCTATCCAGAAACCTAACACACCAGAATAACACTCCACTCTTCCAAAATGACCTCCCCAATTACAAGCATACCCTATCAGGCTCTTCCTGGTATTTACCCCTTGCTCCATATAGGTATCAGCCTAAAACCAAATTAACATGATCCCTGATCACACTCCAATTAGCAGGCTCCAAACATGCAGGAACTCTACTGAAATCCTCCCAAGCTTGACCTCACCCCCACACAGAGGGTTCCTTGTACACCCCTCTGAACATTCCGGCCATCTTATCCTAAATATATACCACTACAACCAACCTAGGTAAAAGCTGCTGGTCAGCATACACCTCCGGACCTAACCTTTCAACCGCCCAAACATCTGGAGGCTGTTGGATCCCCCCCACACCGTACACATCCTAGCCAAAACAACATTCCTACCCTTTTACCCCCAAACACCCCACTGTGCACATATATATACACTCCTCTTCCCCGCGCCTCCAGACCAGTCAAGTACTAGAACCGCATAACCAATCCCCATTAACCCACCTTAAGATAATACTAACCCCCTATACACTCAATTCAGCTTAAAGACCATAGCACTTCAACATCCTACACAATAATAAACTATAAATATCTATGAATAAACAAATGCATCAACACAGTTCAACACACAAACCTCTAGCTTTGAAACTTTTATCAATAAATGCCAAAGGCCTAAACATACCGGAAAAGAGATCCCTCCTCCTGAGAGAATGCCACAGACTTAAAGCGGACATCATATTTATCCAAGAAACACACTTTCATGCAGAGAAAATTCCCAAGCTCTCAGATAAAAAATACACGACAGCATTCCACGCCGCCAGCAGCGACTCGAAAACAAAGGGTGCTTCCATACTTATCTGAAAAAATATCAACCTTAAGATCTCAGACACCCTCAAGGACAATTCTGGTAGATATATTTTCCTCAAAGGCACCTTCAACGAGAGACCCATTACACTCGCAAACTTATACGCCCCAAACAACAAACAAGTGTCTTTCTTTAGACAGACAACGGAACTCCTGTCCACATTCAAGTCAGGAATCCTTATATGTGGAGGAGATTTTAATATTCCACTCAATCCAGTTCTAGATACATCCACAGGAACATCAGCTATAACTTATAGAGCTCTCAAACAAATTAAAATACAATTACAGACTCTAACACTACATGATAGCTGGAGAACACTAATTCCACAAGGCAGAGACTATACATTTTTTTCCCCCATGCACCAAAAGTACTCGAGGATAGATTATTTTTTCATCTCACAATCAGATCTCCCCCTTCTACACGACGCATCGATAGAGACCATGTCACTAGCAGATCATCACCCAGTCTCCATTTGCCTACACTTCCCTGAACACATCACCAGATCTAAAACCTGGAGACTCAACTCTGCCATATTAAATGATCCCAATGAGACCAAATATATATCCTCACGCTTAAAAGAATATTTTGAAACTAATACAACACCAGATATTCACAACCTCACAGTGTGGGAAGCCCATAAATGCGTCATTAGAGGAGAATTCCTAAAAATAACCTCCAGAATGAAAAAAACACAACAAGCAAAAATAAACAGGCTATTATCCAAGATTAACTCACTAGAATCAGCTCATAAAAGGAGCTTAGCACAAGACACCTTACATGAACTAACCAGCACTAGGAAAGCTCTACTAGACAAACTTAACCTAAAAGTGAAGAGGCAATATATTCTTAGACATAAAATTTATTACGAGCAAGGCAATAAAAATGGCAGACTGCTTGCTAAAGCAATCCAAAATAAGAAAGCTGCAGACACAATACACCAGATCAGGGATAAATATGGATCATTACATACCTCCAATGAACAAATTGCCCAACAATTTGAAGAAAACTACCAAACATTATACAATATACCCCCTAACCCCAAATACCCTCCCAACTCTGAATCCAGAAAACAACTCATGGGAAATTTCCTTTCAAATCATGGCTTCTCCCCTATATCAACAGAAATCTCAAGATCACTTGCCACCCCTATCTCTGAACAAAAAATAGAAACCGCAATCAAACAGATGAAAACAGGCAAAGCCCCTGGTCCGGACGGGCTACCCCTACAATACTACAAAACATTCTCAGAAGTTCTAAAACCACATTATCTCT
>BLSH010289398.1:0-12616 GCA_018402905.1 Glandirana rugosa
ATTGCTGAAGAGGTTGAAGGGGTGGGGGGGGTCAGCCTGTCAGTGCTCAGACCATACGCCGCACACTGCATCAAGGAAGCCTCTTCTAAAGAGGATGCACAAGAAAGCCTGCCAACAGTTTGCTGAAGACAAGCAGACTAAGGACATGGATTATTGG
Source organism: Glandirana rugosa (assembly GCA_018402905.1). Taxonomy (NCBI): domain Eukaryota; kingdom Metazoa; phylum Chordata; class Amphibia; order Anura; family Ranidae; genus Glandirana; species Glandirana rugosa. The sequence continues at coordinate 158 of BLSH010289398.1, forward strand.
AACCATGTCCTGTGGTCTGATGAGACCAAGATAAACTTATTTGATTCAGATGGTGTCAAGCGTGTGGCGGCAACCAGGTGAGGAGTACAAAGACAAGTGTGTCTTGCCTACAGTCAAGCATGGTGGTGGGAGTGTCATGGTCTGGGGCTGCAGGAGTGCTGCCGGCAATGGGGCGCTACAGTTCATTGAGGGAACCATGAATGCCAACATGTACTGTGACATTACTGAAGGAGAGCCCTCCCTTCAGAGACTGGGTCGCAGGGCAGTATTCCAACATAACGACCCCAAACTCACCTCCAAGGCGACCACTGCCTTGCTAAAGAAGCTGAGGGTAAAGGTGATGGACTGGCCAAGGATATCTCCAGACCTAAACCCTATTGAGCATCTGTGGGGAATCCTCAAACAGAAGGTGGAGGATCGCAAGGTCTCTAACATCTACCAGCTCCGTGATGTCGTCATGGAGGAGTGGAAGAGGACTCCAGTGGCAACCTGTGAAGCTCTAGTGAACTGCATGCCCAAGAGGGTTAAAGCAGTGCTGGAAAATAATGGTGGCCAGACAAAATATTGACATTTTGGGCCCAATTCGGACATTTTGACCAGGGGTCTACTCACTTTTTTGTTGCCAGCAGATTAGAAATTAATGGCTGTATGTTGAGTTCTTTTGAGGGGACAGCAAATTTACAATACATATATATATCTACCCCTCTTTTCTTTCTTCCTCAGATCCCATTTGTCTCTGTAGTTTGTCTTCTCCTTCTGTCCTTACCCTTACTCACTTACTTTCCCCCCCTCACCTCACCCGTTCCCTTCTTCATACCCTCTTAGTCACTACATATCTCCCTCCCCCCTCACCCTAGACCCAGGTGGCGATGGACACAATCACTATAGTTTCCCTAAAAGCAAAAGGGCTGAATATCCCTGAAAAGCGCTGTATGTTCCTGGGTGACTTGAAACGTATGAAAGTGGATATAGCCTTCATCCAGGAGACTCCCTTCAAAACTACCAAAACTCCCTTCTTCAAAAGCAAATTCTTCCCGCTAGTATACCATGCAACTAACGCTCAGACCAAGAGCAAAGGAGTATCCATACTCCTCTCGAATAAACTCCCCTGGACTAGTAAGGACGTTCTGGCTGACAGTGGGGGATGCTTCGTCTTCATCAAGGGCCTGATGGGTGGTGAGCGAGTGATCCTCGCGACCATATACGCTCCTAATGACAGACAAGACGTCTTTGTTTAGGGGGTTCTGGATAGACTGCAGGAGTTCCCTGAGGGGCAACTTATCCTGGGGGGAGACTGGAACATCCCTTTAGCCCCACCAGTAGACATGTCGTCAGGCTCATCCTCTGTTCGCTCCGGCACACATAGGAAATTGGCACAAACCCTGCACAGAACCCGTTTAATAGATGTATGGAGACTACAACACACAAACGAGAAAGACTACTCGTTTTACTCAGCATCCCACAAAATCTGCTCAAGAATCGACTATTTCCTGATTCCACACAACCAACTGCAAGCAGTGCAGGAGTCGGCCATAGGCAACATTACATGGTCGGACCATGCTCCGATCATAATCCGTTCCAGTCTCCAGGACTCGGTTCTGGAGACTGAACGTAGGTCTTTTGCAAGTCCCAGAGGTGGTAATGGATATATTGCAGGAGATGAGGAAATATTTTCATTTAAACGATCAAGCAGAATGCGACCCGGGTATACTATGGGAGGCCCACAAAGCAGTGATCCGAGGAATATTAATTAAGCACGGCGCACCACTAAAAAGAGAACGAGAACAAATGCTGGCACAACTACTGGATAAAATATTCCAAGCAGAAACACAACATAAATGGACGCCTCTTCCATCCCTGGAAAAGAAGTCGCTCTCTTTTTGCCGTCAAACGGTCAATCTGCTACAATACAAAGCCAAAGCGGCTGTTCAACGTGGCCGTAGGGTGGAATATGAAATGGGCAACAAATGTGGCAAACGTCTTGCCAGATTCACACGGGACCCCAAACTCATGACATATGTACCACATATTATCCCTCCCTCGGGAAACAAGGTCTCCCTCCCAGCTCAGATAGCTAAGGCCTTCCAAGACTTTTATGCCTCACTGTACAACTTACCTGACCAGAATGTATCCCAGGAGGTGATGGAGGAATATATTACTTCTTCCCTACTGCCACTGGAGACGCGAGAAGAACTCGAGGCCCCGATAACACCGGAGGAAGTGAAATGTGCTATGGGGAGCATAAAGCCCCTGGACCGGACGGCTTCACCCTACAAAACTTTTGCATCTTTTTCCCTATCCTGAGCCCATACTTGATGCGACTATTCAAATCACTAAGTGCAGAATCCCATCTACCAAGAGACACGCTGAGGGCCCATATCTCCGTTATACCTAAGGAAGGAAAAGGCCCCTCCTCTTGCGGAAGCTATAGATCAATCTCCCTCCTGAATGTGGACCTTAAGCTATTTTCTGTCTATTTTAAGTACTGGCTTCCAGACTAGCGAACCATTTAAAGAAAATACCCAACTTGGACCAGGGAGGCGAGGGACAGCACGACCAAAGCACTTAATTTAATCCACTTGGCATCGCCGAGCCGAACGCCCTGTGTATTTCTCAGCACAGACACTGAGAAAGCGTGTGAGCGTGTCAACTGGAAGTTTATGGAGTCGGTGCTCAGACATGTGGGCCTGGGGAAAAAGATGCTTCATTGGATTACTAGCCTCTACACCACTCCGACAGCACAAGTAAAGGTAAATGGTCAGCTATCAGACTCCTTCTGCATCACGAACGGCACGCGGCAGGGGTGCCCCCTTTCCCCCCTGCTTTTCGTCCTGTCATTGGAACCGTTCCTGTGTACGGTTTGCCTACACCCTGATATCCCGGGCGTCCCGTCGGGGGCCTATTCGAACGATCTCCTCTTTTTTTCACTAACCAACCCTACGATCTCACTCCCTAATTTATTATGAGAATTTGCAGTATACGGTAGACTCTCAAACCTAACAGTTAACTTCAACAAGACGGTAGCGATGGGCATCCAGATTAATCCAAACACACTGACGACCCTGAAATCCAGCTTCCGGTTTAAGTGGTCGGAAAATTCCCTTTAAATACCTGGGGACCCGTATCTGCGAACTGAACTTCCTACCCCTGCTCTCCTCTAGAGCCCTACTAGATAAATAGAAGGGTGGGCTACACTCATGGTTCAGCAGGTGCAATCTGATCAAGATGAGCATCCTGCTGAAATTTCTGTATCTTCAGGCATTACCAATTTTGATACCTACACATTTCTTTAAGCAGGTGCACACACCATCAAATTTGTCTGGGCACGCTCCAGACTGCACCTAGCCCAACGTATCCTAACTCCTACCGAAATCACATGGGGGAGTGGCCCTACCAGATATTAGGAAGTATTCCCAAGCAGTGCACCTGAGTAGAGTGATAGATTGGTGGCAGAACTCCAAAGGGAAATTGTGGGCTCAATTGGAACAATCACAAGCTGGTGTCCCTCTACGGAGCGCCTTGTGGTGCTATAACAAACTACAACCTTCACTGAAAAAACACCCCACAATAGGCTCTACCCTGTGTATAGGCGCCCAGTCAGTTCTCTCTAATTCCCTCTCTATGATGGACTCCCCACTCTTCCCGATACAAGGCAATCCGGAGTTTCCGCCAGGGCTTAGTATCACAACATTCTCAACCCTCCAACGAGAGGGTATTGTGCAGCCCTCACAGTTCGCAGAAGCAAACCAATGGCCCTCCATAACGACTCTTACCGTGAACCCAGGCAGATTCTGCATACCATTCTGGAGCGCGCTACAGCTCCATCATTTCCTCCCACTCCATCCCTAATCCATGCCGGTACACTCGTGAGCTCATGACATTTGAGGAGTACTGCGTGGAGACGGGGCCACTTCCGCACACCCTGACCAAAACCTACTCCCTGCTCAGTACTCCTACTACACAGCCAGCCGTTTTTGCAAAAGAGGGAGGTTGACCGTAATCTTTCCTTCACGGCAGCACAGCAATAAAATATTATACATTTCACACTAAAGTCTGCCAGTTGCACTAAACTCCAAGAAACCAACTACAAAATTCTCACAAGATGGTACTACACACCTCAGAGACTCCGGTTATGCTACCCAGACACCTCAGACAGATGTTGGAGATGCCAAATAGAGGCACACTCTTACATATTTTTTGGTTGTGTCCCTTACTGAAACCTTTCTGGAGCACAGTCCGTACAGCCGTCCAGAAGTTCACGGAACAACGGAACCTTTTTTCTGCTGTACGTCACCACTATACCACCAAAACAGTACCGCAAATCTATTGTGCGGCACTTACTGGACCCAGCCAAATCCTGTATCCCGGAATTTTGGAAGGAGCGGGTGCCGCCCACTGTCAGCCACTGGTTGCGTAAGGTAGAAGAAATCAATAGAATAGAAGACTTGATCCTAACGGCACAAAATAAACATGACAAGTATTCCAAAAGTTGGAGAGCATGGAATATGTTCATACTGTCAGATGAGGGACTGGCCCTACTGTCCCCATAGTGGTAACAACACCACAACTATCCTCGTTCTAGACTATCTATTCCTGTTGTCTGTGTTTCTTCTGAGTTTTCTGTTTCTTTTTGTTTTTCTATTGCACTAAAGGGTGAGAAGGAGGTGGTGTACTGCCTAACTATAACACCTAGTTTGCCCATGACCAACTCCCCTCAGAAAGAATCGGGATAGCTCTATACGTTGACTTCTCAGGTATGCTCAACACCATTAACTTTGCAATGGGGCTAGGTTTGTGAATTACACAGTGTAAATGTGCTGTGTTTTACCTGCCTTCTCACTTCAATAAAAGTTATATTTGAAAAAAAAAAAAAAAAGTGTAGCTACTGACTTTTAATAATTGGACACTCATCTGTCCCAGGCTCCAGCGATGCAGCCGCCCACAGAATCGCTCTTCTCCACCCTCCTCCTCTACGGCGCCAACATCACAGGTGTGAGCACTCGGCTTTACGGGCGCGCACTGCACATGCAAGAGTCGCGTTTCGCTCTGTGAATGGCCGGCGTATCTTCTGGGACCTGTGATGTGTCCCAGAAGATCGCCGAGGGGGGGTGAACTTCATTCTGGTTCCACGGTACTAGGATAGAAAGTGGACCTGGGACCCTGCAAAAACAGGGTCCCCGGTCCCTCCCCCAAAAATGACATGCCAATTGTTGCATGTCAGGGGTCACCTTCCCTTTAAAGTGGGAGTTTCACTTTTGGGTGGAACTCCACTTTAACCACTTCAAGACCGAGCCCCTTTTTGAGATTCGGTGTTTACAAGTTAAAATCATGTTTTTTTGCTATAAAATTACTTAGAACCCCCAAAAATATATATATATAATTTTTTTTTCTAACACCATAGAGAATAAAATGGCGGTTGTTGCAATATTTTGGGAAAAAATCTCCATCGGCGACGTTTAAAAATTCTTACAGGTTGCCAAGTTCGAGTTACAGAGTAGGTCTAGTGCTAAAATTATTGCTCTCGCTCTAACGATCGCAGCGATACCTCACGTGTGGTTTGAACACTGTTTTCATATGTGGGCGGAACTTATGTATGCGTTCGCTTCTGCGGACGAGCTCGGCAGGACGGGGAGCTTTTAAATTTATTATTTTATTTTTTATTTTTACATCGTCCTTTTAAAACAATTTTTTTATCACTTTTATTCCTATTACAAGAAATGTAAACATTCCTTGTAAAAGAAAAAAAGCATGCCAGGATCTGCTATGAGATCTGGGGTCAAAAAGATCTCAGATCTCATATTTACACTTAAATGCAATAAAAAAAGAAAAAATGACACTTGAAAAAAAGCAAATGTCTATGGGTGGAAGTTGTGACGTTGATTCCGCCCTGCAATGCTATGGAGCCTAGTGGGCAGCATCTTCCGCTCACTCGGCATCCAGGCAGTGCTGCAAGAGGATCGGATCGTCTCCGCTGCTACCGGCAGGTTCAGTAAGCTGCGGAGATGACCGTAGCGTGGCGGGAGGGGTCCATCTCCCGCCCCCGATAAAAGTGATCTTGCGGCGAATCTGCAGCAGAGACCACTTTTATCTGATAGATTGCCCGCCTTCAAAAAATACCGGGGTTATGGGAGCTATCTGCTACCATAGCAATGGTATTCAACAGAAAAGTACCGACCTATAATGACAGCAGGCGGTCCAGAAGTCGTTAATATGGGTAGAAAAGAGTGCACTCTCATGAAACAAACATGGCCATATGTTTTGTATTATCTGGAAAGTGTTTTGTAATATGTGTGTTTGTGTTAACCATTTGTTTATTTCTAGGTGGGAAATGTAATACACACGAAGGGCCGGTTCACACATAGGCGATCCAACTTCAGGGGCGACTTTGCTAGGCGATTTTTAGCGCTACTTCAAGGCGACTTACGACGCGACCTGAGGCGACCTACATGCCAGGCGACTTTGCCTGTGGCCAGTCAGAGAAGGGAGGGAGGGGGTTGCCTGGGTAATTCGTGGGGAGTACCTGTGTAAAAAATGTTTTTCCTGTAAAGTCGCTTCAATATAGATGGGGATCCGACTTCCATTGAATTCTATGGATGCAAGTCAGATAGAAGTTACCTTGAAGTAGTACAGGAACCTTTTTTTATGTCGGAGCGACTTTAGTAACGTACATTAAGACAGCTCCCATTCATTTCAGTGGGATTTCTAATGTCAAGCGACTTGGGGGTGACACAAGTTGGAGTGAAAGTCGCGGCAGTGTGAACCTTGTGTTTAGTTTCTAGATAGTACTAAACAGCATCAATCCATGTCTGATATGGTTTGATGTCCAAGAACTAATGACGAAGATTACAGCATACATTGACAACTCGCACCGTCTTAATTGTTGATATTTTGTTTATGTGAATGTAATGACAGTTTTTGCTAGAACTGATTGTAAACGGCAGCTAATAATTTTGATGTTGCATAATGGGTATTCAAGGTTTTTTTTTTTTTTTCTCTCTCTGATTAAGATGAATCTGAAATAATAGAGAAAAATACTAGCATTTGATCAATAGTAATATTGTATTAGATTTGGAATGGTTTACATTTTTTAATGATTTGGAGGGTATAGGAATATCCAAACATAATATGGCTGTTTATCTTTCTCTATTGTCCATTACTGTGGTTATTTTTAGCTTGATTTATAGCAGTATCTACTTTGGTAAATTCTGACATAATCATTGTAGTGACCTGTAATACAGAACCGCTGTTGGAGTGTGTAAAATAAAAAAACAGAATCCCACAGGATGTGCACAGTACAGGAAGAGAAAGGGTGATACTAAAAGTTAAAGGTTTTACACAACTAGTGTTTGGTTTGAAGTATATTTTTCTATATGAATGACCATTTGAATTCAAGCTAATAATGTCGTTAAGGAAAAAGTAATTTTATGTTCACTCAATCAAAGATAATCATGATTACTGCAGTGGTTGCAGTCCCAAAATAAGGTGCTATAAATATTGATCTATACATTGTTATATCTGACACTCAGTGATCCTTTGGCCACCTCGTTTGATACACTTGATTCAAATTTCTTTTACAATGAGTTTTATTGAAAAAACAGGCATAATCAAACAGCAGAGTGAAAATAGACATGACATTGCATAATGGAATAACAGACGTAGGCAAACATCTGAGACATTTGTTATCTGTAATGCAATCATAAAACATATGAATGGTGATAAAAGAAACCATTATAGTCAGCAAGCGGTCATGTAAAGAGGATGCCAACCATGAGACAGTGGAGCTACTAATTAGCAGAGCTCTAGAACAGCTTAACAGTATGCGCATTTGCGTCTTGGGCAACCATGCAAAAGAAAAGTGGCCTCTGTGGTCAGGTTGTCCGAGAGAGGGGGGACAGCCACCTCCGCACGGCAGATCACAAAATCAATGTCCGCAGGGGCAAGAGCGGCAGTCACCCCGACCCACGGACAGACCAGCCACCAATTGAGTCAGATCATGCCAGTAATAAAAGTATAGAAGATTAAGAGGAAATAGGAAGAAAGCGGAAAAAAAGGGAAATAGAGGAATAGAAAAGAGAAGAGAAAGGAGAAAAGGGAACAAGGAAAAATAGAAGTGGGTCTGCGGGGGAAGCACCAAGGGGCCATTCAAAGTGAAAGGAGAGATTGGTCGAACCTAGTGGGCTGGGAGTAAGCGATCCAGGGCTGCCAAACCTTATGGAACTTATCGTGGGTATCAGACACTATGGCTGTCAGTTTTTCATTCAGCACACTTGATTCAAATTTCTTAGGAAATGATTATGAAATGGGTTCCCAGGTTTGGTTTTCCTCGATTTTACCACTTTCCTTGGGTGTGGGACTGGCATGTAGAGTATAGTTACACATTAGGTGAGGGTAATTTGTACACACCTATTGGGGTCAGTGTAGACAAGAGCCAGTTAGCCTGCCAGAATGTCTTTAGAGTGTGGGAGGAGACCGGAGTATACAGAGGAAATACACACATTAGGTGGTTTAAAGTTGGGCCTATGGTTGGACATTGTTTAGTTTGGATATAAATGTAGAGTTCAGTTGTGAAATGGTTGGAGGTTTTCCTGTACCAATATTTCACCTTGAACGGTACAGCTGAGTGTTTCTTTTAGTGTTAGGTCAGGTCACTAGGGATTGTAGATTTAACTGTTCAGAAATCTATGATGGGTATATAGCCATGTGCTCCCTCAAGAGTGGCTGATATTTGTGGTCAGCCCGCTGCCCTCAATAACACGATTTCCACACACCGGGAGACACTGAACAGGCCGGTACATTGTTTTGTTGTTTTTATTTAGGGGTTTTAACTTTTTTTTTGCAAATATGAATGTTTATTCAACTTCCACAGTGCATACAAGGTCACATCAACCACATTATACAGACTGTACAAAAGAAACAAACAGTATTCTTGGTTGAGAGAAGCTCCTGGGTACATTATTATCACATAAAACGTATGATGTATGATAAAGGGAGATATACAGTTCAGAACAATATTGTAGAGGTTAGTGTACCACTAACGGTCGTTTATTTTACCTCCCTCTTTCTAGTATATATTCAGGTTCACTAAAAGGAGCATGTGAGGTCTTCATGCACTTTCCACTTTTCCAATAACTGTAAAATATAACAAAAAACTGCAGACAAAGAAAGAAGAAAAAGAAAGAGAGTGGGTAAAGGGGGGAGGACCCCTACAGGGGGAAAGGGGGTAGGGTAGGAGAGAGGGTGTGGTGGGAGGGGTGAGGGCCAGAGAGGTGGTACTGGCTATGGTCTAGTTGGGAAAGGGCAGTTGGGTCTGGTATCAGAGGGGAGTCAACCGACTCATTTTATTCCTAAGAGGGCTTTTCCCTCTTCTGAAAGAACAAATTGATTCCAGAGCCTCCACGTCTTGGAATGTTTCTCCTGCTGATGCTTTGCTGTGAGCACCAGGTCCTCTAATTTATTGATATCTTCTACCCTCCTGTACCACTCGGCAGGTGTTGGGGATGACTGGGACTTCCAGTGAAGAGGGATGCACGCCTTTGCCGCATTCAAGAGGTGGCGGACTATGGATTTTCGATATGTTTTTGCTGTGACGGGAGCTGCGTGTAGTAGGGGTTTTAACTTTTATAGGGATGACTGTGGGATGCCCAGTAATTGAACAGTGGACCGACTATATACACCTCTGGTACATACACTTCTTCTCCTCCAGCACACTACTTGCTGACCATTACTCTTTTCCTTTCCTCTCTCCAGCACACTATTTGCTGACCGTTACACTTGTTCCCTGGTCCAAAAGGAAATTTATCAGACCTCCATGACACCACCTCTTCACCACAGCTAGCACATGGTGAGGCCTGCTGCAGCCCCGACAAGGCCTCAGGACCACCCTTTTGTGGGTAAGAATCGCAGGTTTCCTTCCCTGAAACCATGGACCCTCTGTGTAGCCAAGTATGTTGGTGCTAGCTGGGCCTACTACTCCCAGCCCATCCATCTTCCAGACCCATCCAGCTTGTCCTGTGGTCTAATGGCTCTCCTTCCCCTTGGTTGGCTCCTATCGCCTTTACAGACTGCTTGCTCTCCTCCCAGACTGTCTCAGCCTTCTCATCCAACTCCCAGGGGCTGCCACTCACCAACTATTTGGTGGATCCTTTAAAAAGTTTCCTTCCATGTAGAACTCAGCTGCTCTCCTGTGCCACTCCAGGAGCCGACTCCCGCTCTTGGCTGCACCCAGGCCCCAGGTTTACCACCCCACACTGGGGGATCCCCTCCCGGGCGAGGCCTGATCCGCAGCTCCAGCTACATCCTCATCTCTTCCACCCGAACTCTTCTGACACCTGCTGGCAGATCGCTGTATTTAAGGAGGCCTGCTCCCTGCCAACCCAGCCTGTGGATTGGTCAGGGCTCCTTGTCATACATTAGGAAGTGACACCTCCTCATCCATCCCCCTTCTAGAGCTTTCCCAGCTCAAGGAGAGGAATCTCCAAGAGTTGTACCTTTCCTCCATCTCCAGCCCCACCCCTGAGCCACTCCCAGGCCATTTTAAAACATTCAAGCCTGCACATACAGTCAGGCCTGACTAGATTTTTCCTCTTCTACCAAAAATCTACAAAATTAAAAGCACCTACACTATGGGGGGGCTACAGGTATTATTGTTCATTATGGAATGTTAGACAGACAGCCTTGGTAACACACCTGCATTAATGTCAACTACAAGCATTATGGAAAAAGGAGAAAAAAGCTTTTGACAGCAGCAACCGTCTATAAAAACTTTGCAAATGATCATCAGCTGAACTGTTGGTGCAAGTTCCACCTGTTCTGAGGGTTTAGCACCTGAACTGTTCCATCCGCTATCATGGTCAAGTACCTGAACTGTTTTATCTTCTCTGATGGTTAAGTGCCTGAACTGTCTGTAAAGTTCCAGCTACCACGTGGTTATGTGTCTGCACGTCTATGACTTGTGAGCTGTAATTGTCCAGAGGATATGGACTTTGTATTCTACAGTTCTTTCAGTTCAACGGTGTTGCAATTGCTGTGCTGCAGCTGCGATCTGGTAACCGGATATCTAAGACTCTGTTGTCCATCATCAGATATGGAGGACTTTAGCAAGTTTCTACATGTTTTAAACTCTTGGAAAGAAAAGTTTGATGTTCATAACCGCTCATGTGCTTTCGAAAGGAAAAGTTTGGTGTTCTTCTGTTAGTCCAACATATATAGTTTTTTTTATTTTTTTAACCTTGGATATATTGATATTTTTCAGTCCTAATATAGCCAAATTAATTTTTCTGTGCAGGTATATCAGACAAGGAAAGTAGGTATCTACAATTTAGATCAGATACACTTTAGATCTCCATTTTTCATTTAAAGTAAACTGGGGGGGTGAGAGAATTCTTTTGTTTACAAATGGTCAGGTGCTTTCTTCACTGTTGATGTTGCGTTTATGTACAGTTGGATGAATTATATGATTTGTGAGTCAGGGGGTGGAGTGTTGGGGAAACTGCATATTACATATTTCTTTATTAATAATGTGGCTCACTAATCTAGGCCTCCAAATCCTGGTCAAGGAGCCATACAAGGACATAAGCATAGCTTTATCTTCTACCAAAGGAATGCTATTGTTAACTGGTCAAGTCCTTGAGGGGTCATAGTACCAAGGGAATTGGCTGGGGGTGGGGGTTTCTAAGTTCTATATCACCACAGCCAAATCCTATACGAGTCTAGTCCCGTCTCCAAAGAAGCACCGTGTAACATGCATGCGTCTTATCTGATTACCTGTATACGCCTTAACCTCCTCCCATCCGCGCCATAGCCGAATGACGGCTACAACGCGGCTCTAAAATGTCTATAGACGTCCTCCCATTTGGCTCGTGCTGGGCGCGCTCCCGCGGGAGCGCGCACGTGCCGCCGCATGCTGCGGGAGTGTGCCCACGGGTCGGGTGGACCCGATGTCCGCCGGAGACCCGTGATCTCCTTACAGAGAGGAGGAACGGGGAACCACCGAAGTAAACACGGCGGTTCCCAGTTCTGTGAGGGGAGGCATGCCAGATCTACTGATACCTGTCACTGGGATCAGTTAGATCTGTCAACCCCCCCACAGTTAGAACACACCCAGGGAACATAGTTAACTCCTTCACTGCCCCCTGCAGGTTAACCCCTTCACTGCCAGTGACATTTATTAGGTAATCAGTGGACATTTAAATTTCTGATCATTGTATAAATGTCATTGGTCCCAAAAAAGTGTCAAAAATGTCCGACATGTCCGCCCCAATATCGCAGTCCCGATAAAAATCACAGATCCCTGCCATTACTATAATTATATTAAAATAATAAAAACGCCATAAATCAATGTCCATAGTTTGTAGGCGCTATAACTTTTGCGCAACCCAATCAATAAACGCCGATTGCGATTTTTTTTTTTTTTTTTTTTTTTTTTTTACCAAAAATATGTAGAATATATATCGGCCAAAA
>BLSH010289398.1:12890-33282 GCA_018402905.1 Glandirana rugosa
ATGCTGGCTTGCCGGTTTTAGCATACAACCGACAACATAGAGCGCATGACTGTACGTGATTCGCTAGCATGCTGATTCGGTTTGCATTACTGCACGACGGTCGCATATTTCGCCTTCAAATCGACGTACACTAAACACTTCATCCTTGCATCCAAATGTGCTTGTCTGTGAAGACTCGCAAGGACTGTAAACTCGTACGAACAAAACGTGTATGTTGAACAACCTGGTTGAAGAGACATGTGTGCTATGTTGTCAGCATGCTGGCGAACAACATGCTGTTTCCAAAAGATCAGACGAGTAGGTTGAGGACAACATGCTGGCAGCGTGCAACCGACATGTACAACGCCGCACGACCGCGCAGTTTTCAGTTAAAGCGACGCAGCGCCGAATCGCAAAAAGGGCTCCGGTCCTAAAGCTGGAAATCCTTCCGGGGCTGAAGTGGTTAATACAGCCAACGTGCGACGGTCGTACAACAGGAGTTGGATGAGCAGACTAGAAAACCTTTGTCGTACAACAAGCGGTCGTACGACTGTTGTATCGTGTGTACAGAGAAGTTGGTCCAACAAGTTGTATGTGCAAAACAAGCATGCTCAAATGTCAGGAACGCTCAGAAGTGTCTGTTCGTGTAAACCTACGTTCCTACTTCACAAATCACATGCAGCTAAACTTCCGCTTTATACGCTGGCAGCACGTCATTACGTTTGGCTTAGTCGTACGATCGCTTAGTGCATGTCAGTACGCGAGATACAACAGCCAACATACGATTTTGGCCGTTCGGTCGTACGACCGTCGCATCGTGTGTACGAGGCTTAAGGGAACCAGGACGTGTAGCCATTCGCCGCTGCACTTTCTTATTGATGGCAGAGGAGGAAGAGGAGGAAGCCCGGCTGCTGACAGCCGTGGCCGCACCCTGGGCTCCCAGATGTTTGGAAAAGGACACCTGTCTTTTGGGTGGAACTCCGCTTTAAGTTAGAGATTGCAGACATGATACAAGAGATGGTCAGAGACTACAGACTGCATTTTTCTTGAGCTTTTCTTGCACTAAAAGTGCCAATAATGGCCAACAATAAATTCATTTTCGTTTAAATTGTTGATATTAATTAAACAGTGGAATATAATCAGCAGGGTGGATAAAAATCAATGTGTTTTTTAAAAAAAAAAAATCTAACAAAATCTTTTTTTTTTTTTTTTTTAAATTTAAATCTGATTTTTCTTTATTTTTATCAAATTTATTTTAATAAAATGCTTTTGGAGTAATACTCTAACTAAAGAGAGTTTTCTATTTTAGGATACATTAATAATTTCGTTCAGCATAAAATGGAGCTTAGTTATGTAGCACGAGGCTGTAAATTCTGCAATAGTTACATTTTTTTGTAAACTCATTCAATGAATCCAAGTGCTGCAAGCTGAGATAACATGCACTGCATTGATGTATTCACACAATTTCACAGTAAGCATGAGATAATACAAAGTTCAGGAATATTCTTTTATCCCATTGTTTTGCAAATCTATGTACACTACAAACTGTATGATTGAATCGGTTCTGATATCACTGTTTTACTAACCTGACAGCTTATTATTCTAAATAGGAAACCTTAATTTTGTTTTCAAATATTAAAGATTCTAACTACCAGCAAGAATAAGTCCTTAAATTTAACCCCTCCAGATCTGCGCTATTGTCGAAGTACGGCTCCAGCGCAGATCTGAATTGCCGGGACGACGTCCATGGACATCGTCCCCTGTGCGCGCGCCCCTGACGGCGGCGGCGCACATGCGTGTGCCCGTGGGTTGGGCGTACTCAATGTCTGCTCGAGACCCGCGATCGCCTGACAGAGCTGCAGAACGATGTAAACACGGCGGTTCTCCGTTCTGTTACAGGGGACATGACAAATCTACTGATCCCTGTCACTGGGATCAGTTAGATCTGCTATGTCAAGGCCAGCCCATCCCCCACACAGTTAGAACACACCCAGGGAACACAGTTAACCCCTTCACTGCCCCCCTAGTGTTAACCCCTTCACTGCCAAAGACATTTATACAGTAATCGGTGGACATTAAAATTTCTGATCGCTGTATAAATGTCATTGGTCCCAAAAAAGTGTAAAAAATGTGCGACATAATTGCTGCAATATCTCAGTCCCGATAAAAATCGCAGATCGCCGCCATTACTAGTAAAAAAAAAAAAATAATAATAAAAACGCCATAAATCAATTCCCATAGTTTCTAGATGCGATAACTTTTGCGCAAACCAATCAATATACGCCGATTGCGATTTTTTTTTTTTTACCAAAAATATGTAGAAGGATATATATTGGCCAAACCCGATGCATCTTTTTTTTTTTTTTGATTTATATTATAGCAAAAATTCTTTTTTGTCGCTCTTTTTTTGTTTGTAGCGGCGATCAGAAATGACGCAAAGGCGATCAAATACCACAAAAAGAAAGCTCTATTTGTGGGGAAAAAAAGGACGCAAATTTTGTGTGGGTACAAATTTATCTGGGCGGGGGGGGGGGGGTGGTGTTAAGTGCCCAGTAATGAGTGGTTAAAGAGCACCTGTCATTTCAGATCCATCGTGTCAGCGCCTTTTAGCAGGCATCCACGTCCCTCAACTTGTTGTGTCACTGCCGCATCACCCATTAAAGTGAATGAGACTGTTGGTGAGTCAACAGTGAGTCAGAGGAGGAGCCACTGCGGGACAGAGATGACAGCTGCTCTTTAAAAATTGTGATTTATATCAAGCCTTTTTACTAGCGATTTAAATTCTGATTTTAAATTTACTTGATTTAAATCAAACCCACCCTGATAATCAGGGTGGGTTTGATTTAAATCAAGTCGATTTAAATCATGATTTAAATCACTAGTAAAAAAGCATGATTTAACCTCCTGCCATCCGCGCTATAGCCGAATGACGGCTACAGCGCGGCTCTAAAATGCCGGGAGGACGTCAATAGATGTCCTCCCATTTGGCTCGCACTGGGCGCGCTCCCGCGGGCGCGAGCCCCGCGTGCATGCACCGCCGCACGCTGCGGGAGCGTGCTTGCGGGTCGGGCGGACCCGATGTCCGCCGGAGACCCGCGATCTCCTTACAGAGAGGAGGAACGGGGAACCGCCGAAGTAAACACGGAGGTTCCCCGTTGTGTGAGGGGGGGCATGCCAGATCTACTGATCCCTGTCACTGGGATCAGTTAGATCTGTCATGCCCCTGTCAACCCCGCCCCCCCCCCCACAGTTAGAACACACCCAGAGAACATTGTTAACCCCTTCACTGCCCCCTGCAGGTTAACCCCTTCACTGCCAATGACATTTATACAGTAATCAGTGGACATTTAAATTTCTGATCGCTGTATAAATGTCATTGGTCCCAAAAAAGTGTCAAAAACGTCCGACATGTCCGCCGCAATATCGCAGCACCGATAAAAATCCAGATCGCCGCCATTACCAGTAAAAAAAAATAATAAAAACGCCATAAATCAATTTCCATAGTTTGTGGGCGCTATCATTTTTGCGCAACCCAATCAATAAACGCCGATTGCAATTTTTTTTAACCAAAAATATGTAGAAGAATATATATTGGCCAAAACTGATGAATAAATTTGTTTTTTTATTTTTTATTTTTTGATATTTATTATAGCAAAAAGTAAAAAATATTGTTTTTTTTTTTTTTCAAAATTGTCGCTCTTTTTTTGTTTATAGCGGCGATCAGAAATGACGCAGAGGGGATCAAATGCCACCAAAAGAAAGCTCTATTTATGGGGAAAAAAGGAGGCAAATTTTGTTTGGGTACAACGTCGCAAGACCACGCAATTGTCATTCAAAGAGCGACAGCACTGAAAATTGGTCCGGGCAGGAGGGGGGGTTTAAGTGCCCAGTAAGGAAGTGGTTAAAGGGGGACTCTGTGGAATCCACTTTTCTTTTTTTTTCTTTTTTTTTTTTTTTTTAATATATATAAATCTTTTTTATCCATTTCTTTTCAAACAACCAACAATACAAAACAAGACATCTTACACATTGGACTAAAATACCTCTACAAATTCAAGATTCAATCATCTTGCTTAACAAACAACAATTCAAATACAACACCATTATCTTGGCAATTGGCTCATACACAATATATCCATTGTAAGCTTATATTATATTCAATACCCCCCATGGGCATCAGATGCTGTATAGGGCTTAACCAGCCACTTAGCCCAAATTTTACTATACTTACTGGGACATCCCCTATTCATATAGGTATCTCTGTACAATGGAAGATTGTTATTAACCAGTTGTTTCCAATATAAAAGCGTAGGAGCAGTAGGTTTCTTCCAATGTAGAGTGATAACTTTTCTTGCCTAAAATAATGTAAGGTTAACAAACACCCACTCTGACTCCACCACTTCTGCCCAAAAAATTGCTATGCATGGGCAGGACCAAAAGATATGTGGGAAGTCCCCATACCGCCAAAACTTAAAGGAGCAACTAGGATTTATCTTATATAATCTGCATGGCATAAGATATGCTCTATGAACCAATTTAAATTGGATCAAGCAATTTCTCAAGGATACCAAGGTTCGAAGAGGAAAATCTCACACATTCCTCCAGTCCTCCATGTTCAGATCTGGTATATCTCGTACCCATTTATCTCTAAGACCCTTGTTAGGGAAATTATAATACCTTGTATGCATTATAATTTGCCTGCGCTAATAAGCGCATTTTTCAGCTCTTTTGCATAATGCATTCGATCGACCTGTGTTGAAGCAGACACACACACACAGACACAGATTGCTTCATCTGACATAGCCGGTAGCAGGGATATTGTCCTCCTTAGCTTTGGCTGCTGTGTTTATTTATACTGGTCAGACAGGTTTAACAAAAGGGACTGGTGGCATCACATTCAGCCAATCAGCCTCCAAGGCACAGTCACATGACATGAGCTCAAATACAAATATAACCAATCAATGACACACTTGATTACATTCAAACTATACAATAGGAAAGGCATGCATGTATGGGGGGGGGAGCTGACCGGCAGGGAAGCCATGTGCTTCTCCTCACAAAGCCGCACAACATTCACCCCAGACATGCAGTAACCTGCCAGTTACAATGAACCTCTACCAAATACAGTTCTTATAAAACTATATTCCATAAGGGTTATGCTACTGTTCCATTAAAGGGTAAATTACAACACAAAGGAATATGGCTGTAGATCTCTGTCACATTGATCAGATGCCACAGAAAGCCCACAGATCATTATCCTTACATAAAAAGCAATACTAATTCCATAACGCAAGTGAACCGCCGCCAAGCAGATCGATCTGTACAGAAGACAGGGGCCCCCTGATTGACGGCAATACACCCGCGCCACAGAACGTGCATTGCACCTCAAAGATCCAGACCAGCGTTTGCTCCAGCGATAACCGCTCAGGGCGCCTGCTGGCCGGGATGATCGGGCGGTAGCATGTAATTATCAATTGATGGAAGATATCCATTGTATGTGGCCTTTCCTCAGTATCGGTTAAAGCCATATTCGCTGTACACAGCGAATACCGGTAAACCAACACTGGGAGACACTGTGACAATACATAATACACATCCTAAATTTCTACAACACCCTCCAATGACAGGACTGAAATTAGGATAAGATGAGAATACAATCTTGAGATGGGCTTCTCCATACATTCCAACCTAAGTACTGATTCTAAAGTAGATTGTCATTAGGTTATCCTGTGGAAACTTGGCATGGGAGAGCTGAAAATATCTAAATAAATGAGGGCTGAGCAAATTAAAAGTTGAGGTAAGTGACGAGAAAGTAGACAATTTCCCATCAGTGACCACCTGGGAAAGTAGTCTAATATTATATTTAGTCCAAGCAATCGGATCTGGTAATTTTGTAAAATTGAGGAAATTTAGGGTTTAACCATAAAGGAGCATTTGGAGAAATTCCATCCTTAGGATAATGCTCACATCTAAGGCCAGCCTCCCATGCTTGGACAGTATTGAGCATTGGAGTGGTAACGTGCCTTACGACCCCTAAACACAAAAGCCTTTAGAGCTTCTAGAGATCCTACCACGAAGCTTCCAGCCGGGTGGAGGAATTGGATAAATCAGAATTCAACCACCATGCAATCGTAACCAAATGAGAAGCTAAAAAGTATTTATATACATGCGGAAAAGCTACACCACCCTGATCACAAGGGTGCATAAGGGTGGTCAGTTTCAGGGGTTCCTGAATCGCCACAGAAAGGATGAAAAAAGTTGGTTTAATCTTGTAAGAAAAGAGCCAGGAAGCCACTGCGGAGAATGTCTAAAGAGATACATAAGTTTTTCTCTTACGTTCACTGACAGACGGAGCTCTTCTTAATTGACACGTGGGTTTTATGTTGTCCTATCAGGGGTGACTAGGCAAACCAGATGCAAAAGCATCAGGGATAAGCTGGCCCCTCCCATGGGGGCCGTCCTCACCTGAGCCTATAAAACCCCCTGCTGGCCAATAGCATTCAGTTTTGTTTGCCTAGTGCAAAAGCAGTTGACTGGGTTCCCTCTGGGACCTGCGTTCTCTGCATGAAAATTTTCTCTGTTGTTTGCCCACCCCTCTAGTTTTTGGCACTGCTTTGGGACGTCCCCACGTGTCAATTAAGAAGAGCTGCGTCTGTCAGTGAACGTAAGAGAAAAAGGGATTTTATTATAACTTACCATAAAAAACTTTTCTCTGAGTTCACTGACAGATGCAGCTCCCACCCCTCTGGTTTTTTTTGTTGCACTGCTTGTGAGAAACTGAATGCTATTGGCCAGCAGGGGGTTTTATAGGCTCAGGTGAGGACAGCCCCCATGGGCATCTGTTTTGCCTTGTCACTCCTGATAGGACGACGTAAAACCCACGTGTCAATTAAGAAGAGCTGCGTCTGTCAGTGAACTCAGAGAAAAGGATTTTACAGTAAGTTATAATATCCCTTTTTTAGTATAATTTTCATTTTTAAAATATTAATACGTCCCATTAAGGACAATGGTAAAGACTTCCATGCTTTCAACTTTAACCCAATATCTCCTAAAATCGGAGTAAAATTCAAAGAAATTAACACAGGTTTGCCGAGAGATTACCACTTCCAAGTATTTCAAGTTCTCCACCCACTGCAATGGGATATCTTTCAGCGCCGTACTACGGGCCTCAATATCTACTGGAAATAATAAAGATTTAATCCAGTTTACCTTTAAGCCCAGTGACCGTGTGCATTTTTTGCAGTATATGTGCTTATGTACCCATTTTTTGTGGGGGTTTTTTTTATAGTTTGCCTCCTCCAGACATGGTGGAAGTCTCTGTGTGACTGTGTGCAGAGAGACTTAAAGAAATGGAAATGCAGAGGAGTTGTGCCCCAAGCACGCACAGACAACAACCCGTGGCTTTTTTTTTTTTTACACAATTTTTGTACATTTTCTTTTCTTTTTGAAAAAACATTTTTATTTATTCTTTTTATTTTTTTGTTTATAAAAAATGTATTTCTTTGTTTTTTTAGTACAACATCCAATTGGCCAGTCCATCAGCCAGAGGAGGAGGAGGAAAATGTGGAAGAGGAGGCTAGGACCTCGAACCCAGTCACAACCATGCTCTCTCATGTTATCTATCTATCTATCTTTACATTGTCTGTTTCCTTTCTTCATAACCTACTTGTTGATAATCAAGCTATTTGGGGATATCAGGCAGGAGAGAACACAGAATGATGTTTTCTTCAACCTGAATAATCCCTAAGGCATGCCATAGAATAGATGGTGCAAAAGTCTCTTCTGCAACCATGGGTTGCTCCACATGCAGTACATGTTAGCAAAGTATCCTGAAGATAAATGCTGAGACATCAAGAGATAAATCCAGTAGTGACAAACCCTGTTCAAGACCAATTCTTCTCTATTTGCAACAGAATAAGCAGGGGGTATTTTACCGGTTGATGATTGAATCCATAATGAATGCAACCAGGAAAGGCAGATAGTTCTCTACTAAACACTTTGCTCTCTGTGCTCTTGCAAAATGGCTCCCAAAGTTATAATTAACTTTTTGATGAAGCATTGTGGGCATTTGGGAGTGTAATATTAACAGAGGGTGATATTTTTGAAAAAAAAACACTATAAACAACAATATGCTTAATCGTGTGAAAATTGGGGCTCAAAACATGTTTTTTTTCAGCTTCGATTTTCTGCCACTGAGAGGGACTTTTTCAAATGCCCTGTGTGCATTAGACCTTATAAACCGATCGGCTCCTACAACCCATAGGTGAAAAAATGTATTTTTACATTTTAAGTTATTTCTATTTCACTTCATAGTCGATTAGAGCAAACACTTACTAAACTTGAAACTCCAGCAAAAGCTGACCCCTATGATACTGCTGTGTCCTAAAGTGACATAGGGGCTAGCTAGCAGGAGGAACCACTGAGTCCAGTAAGGGACACAGGAGGTCATCATTATAACCTAGTGATTTCAGAGGATAATTCCTATTCATCAGAACAATGTTCAGAGGTGCAGGTAGTAGGAGAGGTAATTATTACTTATACGTATAATACTTGCTTCTTTGCAAGGAAAGCTTTTGCTGGAATTTCTAGTTTAGAAACGGAGCTGCTTTAACTTCTCAGCTACTTCCTTTTGTCTACTGTGACATTTGAAAGAAAAACACAAAGGGCTATATACTGTGTATGTATGTATGTATCTATATTCAGCACATACCGTGTTTCCCCGAAAATAAGACTGGGTCTTATATTAATTTTGGCTACAAAAAACACACTTGGGCTTATTTTCAGGGGATGTCTTATTTATTCACTGTATGTACAATAATCCATATTTATTCAAATACAGTCGTCTTCTGGAAAAAAAAAAAAAAAAGGTGATCCTTTAAATTATGATAGACGGCACAGTGCTTGTAATGTGTCATTTACCCCTCTCTATGTTCTAAAAAACCTGTAATAAAACAATGAAATATTTTTTAAAAAGTTCCTGTGTCCCCCCAACACCTTGGTTAAATTCCTTGTAAAATTATGTAATCCATTCTGTAAAAAGATTATATAATGTGCAGTGTGTCTCCTTGTATAACCTTATTGTGGAAAATCCCTTTTCCTGACGCCAACATGGCAGCATACTAGTGATAGAGCTCCGCCCCGACCACTCCCTCAGGACCAGTGAATACCATAAAAAAAAGGCATAGTTAGCCGCCCCCCCCCCCCCATTCTTCTTTTTGTCCTCATACCTCCACGCACCAGTGAAGAGTAAGCAGTTCTATGTCCCTACCTCTGCCTCTGTGCAGTAACCGTCTGGGTTCAGGCTCTCCCAGTTTCGGAGACCCAGTGCTCGGGCCGCTAAATGCGCTAAAAAGCCTGGGTGCCCCATCTGTGGGTCTTGATGGGGCCCTGCAGTGTTTCCTCTTTAGGAACGAAATCTGCCATTATGTAAGTGTCTGTGGGCTGAGGCTTGGGAGGGCCAGCTATTTCATTCTTTTTCCTTTTTTGGTTCCTTGCACCATACAGGGCTGCCTATTGCTTTTATTCTGTGCTTTTTCATATGTGTTCTCCCTTACCTTGGTCTGTTTCTCTTCTGAGCGCCTCCTATGTCTCCATGTTTGTTTGTGTTCTGTTTGCCCATGTGGCTAGACCATGCTGCCTGGTGATGACATCATTGGGCTGCTCTGGCCATCTTGCTTATGGGCGAAAGCCCACTGTTGCTAGCAATGAAGGATGCAGTCCTGGGGGAGCTCCCCCTGCTGATTTTTAGCAGGTAGTACACCAAAGAGGAAAAAAAAAAGTATGTGTATGTATGTATGTATATGTGTGTGTGTGTGTGTATGTGTATGTATGTGTGTATATATATATATATATATATATATATATATATTACAGGGTGGGCCATTTATATGGATACACCTTAATAAAGTGGGAATGGTTGGTGATATTAACTTCCTGTTTGTGGTACATTAGTATATGTGAGGGGGGGAAACTTTTCAAGATGGGTAGTGACCGTGGCTGCCATTTTGAAGTCGGCCATTTTGAATCCAACTTTTGTTTTTTCAATAGGAAGAGGGTCATGTGACACATCAAACTTATTGGGAATTTCACAAGAAAAGCAATGGTGTGCTTGGTTTTAACGTAACTTTATTCTTTCATGAGTTATTTACAAGTTTCTGACCACTTATAAAATGTGTTCAATGTGCTGCCCATTGTGTTGGAGTGTCAATGCAACCCTCTTCTCCCACTCTTCACACGCTGATAGCAACACCGCAGGAGAAATGCTAGCACAGGCTTCCAGTATCCGTAGTTTCAGGTGCTGCACATCTCGTATTTTCACAGCATATGGTTTTTTTATGGTTAGTAAAAACCAATATCGGGTGAGCTGCTCCTTCCAGGAGGTACCGCCATTCCTCCAAAGCCGACTTGATGGCCAGCAATTCCCTATCACTGACATCATAGTTCCAGCAAGATGGTGCACCACCACATTATGGGTGTCAGGTCGGAGCATTCCAAGATGAACTGTTTCCTGGAAAGTGGATTGGTCGTCGTGGGCCAGTTGAATGGCCCACAAGGTCTCCCGATCTGACCCCTTAGACTTTTATCTTTGGGGTCATCTGAAGGCAATTGTCTATGCTGTGAAGATACGAGATGTGCAGCACCTTAAACTACGGATACTGGAAGCCTGTGCTAGCATTTCTCCTGCTGTGTTGCTATCAGTGTGTGAAGAGTGGGAGAAGAGGGTTGCATTGACAATCCAACACAATGGGCAGCACATTGAACACTTTTAATAAGTGGTCAGAAACTTGTAAATAACTCGTGAAAGAATAAAGTTATGTTAAAATAAAGTTACGTTTGATATGTCACATGACCCTCTTCTTATTGAAAAAACAAAAGTTGGATTCAAAATGGCCGACTTCAAAATGGCCACCACGGTCACCACCCATCTTGAAAAGTTTCCCCCCTCACATATACTAATGTGCCACAAACTGGAAGTTAATATCACCAACCATTCCCATTTTATTAAGGTGTATCCATATAAATGGCCCACCCTGTATGTGTATATATATATATATATATATATTATGTGTATACTGCATTAATTTGTTTCTTTTATTAAAAAAAAAAAAAGAAAGAAATGTATGTGTGTGTGTATATATGTGTATATGGATCCTCCTCATGTCAGCCTACTATGGGTCAGCTCCGCCCCCTCTGACCCCTTCAGGACAACCTCTTTCCAAGCCTATAAGAGGCGGCTGTCTGCCCATATGCAGTGTTCAGTTTACCCACCTTGCGACGGACTTTGGGTGGGAATTCCTCGGCTGACATGAGGAGGATCCAGAAAAGGAAAATTACGGTAAGTATGAAAACAATTTTCCTTATTCCTGGACCTCCTCATGTCAGCCTACTATGGGATGTAATTAAGCAATCAACCACATAAGGGGAGGGAAAGACACAAATAACCAGAATCATGAAAAAGATATCAATTATTTTAATGGCCAACAGCCGCCGACAGAGCAGTAGACCCAAAAGCTTCCGATGCCGTCAGAGTTACATTCACTCTGTAGTGCTGAATGAAAGTATTAGTTGCACTCCAGCTAGCTGCCCTGCACACTGCTTCTGCTGACACCTTAGCGTATGATGCACAGGAATCTGCCCTGCCTCTCATAGAATGCGCTTTGACCTTTAATGGCTGAGCATATCCCAACTCTCTATATGCCATCTGGATTGTTTTTATGATCTATGAAGACACCATTCTCGGTGGCATTGCCAAGCCTTTCCTGGAGGCCCCGTGAAAGATGAAACGCTGATCTTATTTCCAGAAATCCTTAGTTCGCTCTAAATATATTGATAAGGCCTGCATTAGATCCAGCCTAGTCCATTCGTCTTTCGAGTTACTATCCGGGAAAGCCGATAAGTTGCATTCCCAATTTATATGCAAAGCTGAAGCTACTTTGGGAAGAAAGCTTGGGACCGGTCTGAGTACTATTTCATTGTGGAGTATTAGGCAATACGGCTCCCTGGCTGAGAAAGCACACAGTTCAGACACCCATCTGGCTGATGCCATTGTCTTCAAAAAATTGCACTGAGACAAAGAGCATGATGACACCGGACCAATAGGAGGTGCTACTAAGGCTTTTAGAACTAAAGGCAGGACCCACTTCAGGTCTCCAATAAATCTTCTGATCTTTATTGCTGCCTTTAAGAAACGCATCATTAGAGGATCCAAGGCCCATCTTTGTTCAACATAGCTGACAGGGCAGACTTGAACTTTCTAAGGAGCTATACGCTAAACCCTTGCCCATACCTTCCTGGAGACATTCCAATATGTTAGAGACTGAGGGTGACCTCAGATCCCAGCTCTTCCCTGCAGAGAAGTGACAACAGGCTTTATATATCCTATAATAAAGAATTATTGGTAGTCTTCTTTCGACTAAATGCTCTATAAATCTCCTCCCAACCTCCACGCCATCAACTTCAGTTTCCCTAGCTTCAGGTTAAACTGCTTGTTCTGCAGCAGAAAATCTTTGTGACCGAAGGTTTGTTATCGTTTTTGAATGTTTGTATGTCTTTATAATCAATAAAAATATCTTTAAAAAAGAAAATCTTTGTGAGAAGGTAGAGGAATTGGGCTGACACATCCTTCATTTTCTATGCTAGTGAACACCATGGTCTTCTGGGCCAGAAGGGCCACACCGCTATTACTGTCACCTCCTCCTGTTGAATCCTCATTAAACAACAGGATTAGCGAGAGAGGAGGAAACAGACTAGGGGAAAGTCCCAATTAATGGATAGAACATCCTGGCCTGGAGCTTGCGGGTGCCACCTTCGGGAGACGTAACACGTAATCTGAGTGTTTTCCTCCAATGCCACCCAATCTATGACCGATGTCCCCCAGACCTTTTAGATTTTGAACAGGTATCTGGGAACTGTCATCCTGACTTGGTCCATGGCTACTTCTGCTAGAAAATACACCGTGATCTTAATGGGCTGCAAAGGGAGGAAACTTCGTCTCCCATCACTTAACCCAAAGAACTGGCCTCTAACCACGCAATGCACACCTTTCAGTCTGCCGCCACTGAGGTAAATGCAATAGCCGGGCTGCTCCTGCTACCATGTACATTCTTTTGAGATCTGTATCTATCCTTCAATCCATCGGATCTTGAAGGATACGGAGTCATCTAGAGGCAAAGTGATATACCGAGCTAGTCACTGTAATGAGGCATCCACCTTAGGCGCGGAATCCCAAAGCTCTGCATCCTTAGAGCAGAAAGGGTACAACTTTGAGACCCTGCTGTGGACGTTCAATCTTTTATCGGGCTTTGCCCATTCATCTTCCATTATTTCCTGTATTTCAAAAAATTAATGGGAAGGACAGGAGTGACCTATTCATGTCCGCAATACACTGAGTGCTTTTGAAGAGCTTTTCAGGTGCTTTTGAAGAGCTTTTCATTCATTTCAATGGAGAGGAGTGTATTTCCACCACCTTGCCAGCGCGTGGCCCCAGTGTGAAAGCATTCATTGATTTTAATAGAAATAGGTTTTCGCGTGAAAGCGCCTAAAAAGCGCTTCAGAGAGAAAGGGGTCTTTCCCGACTCACACCCATTCATCTCCAGCTTCCCCCACATCCCACAGACCCACACCACAACACGTGTTCCATAGGAAACAACACCAAATAGACTGTAGTGCAAATCTGCAAGATGGATCAAAAACACACGGGTGCGAATCAGGCCCAAAGGAGGAATCACAGAAAAATCAAATGCATGAGTGTCTGGTTACAGATCTGACTCCGAATCCTCTGAATGTTCATCTGAACTGTAGCGATATGTCGCATCTGCTCTGATTCTGAAGAGGATGAGGATGGAAGTTATGCCGGGTACTACGTACCTCTTGCAGCCAACCGGCCAAGCACAGCACACATGGGATTTGAACTTACAGTTGCATAGATTCACATTAACACAACTAGTGCATTTACCCTCTGAGCTACAGCCACATGCACCTTGCATTATCACGCGCGGCTTCCTTCAAACAAGTAAAGCATACACACCTCCCCGGTAGGGAGTTTGCCCAGCAGGCCCTCTCCTCTTCCTGGGCAGAGGCCCTTCCAGAAGATGATGAGGATCTGCGCCTTTGTTTATGCACATGCTAGCGCTTAGTGGTCGCTTTCTGGTGTAGCAACAGCAATTGGCCTGGGTTCAAGGCACTGCAATGGAGGCACCGGTGAGGGTGATCTGGAGTGGCGTTGCACAGGGATTCTATCCTGCCGCCCACCACTCCTCTGACCCGACTTATCATGCTTTGAGCGATTCTTTCTTTGCGGGTGATGCGGCTCTTTAGTACTTCCCTGCGGGCGTTTAGCCTGTATCTGGGTCTTCTCTCAGTGTAGAGAAGAAGAATGCACTCTTTTAAAAACAAAAAACACACACAAAAAATTAAAAATAGCAAACCTTTCCATGCGTTCTTCAGTGCTATAGAGGCAGGCAGGAGGACCCAGGATACCTGGAAACACACAGACAGCCAGAGATCTATCCAGCAACTCAAGGCAGCAGCCATGTTGAGATCCCACATCACTCAGCACAGAGGCAGTGATTATGAGACAAGCTGGGACCACAGGTGCTGTAATCACTGCAGAGAAGCAGGAACCAGAGCATGGGAGAGGGCGTTCCTATCATACCAGGAAGTGGCCACTCTCAGCAAACTCCTGAGAGTTCCTGTGGAACTACAAGCCTCAGCCTGCCTGCTGTTTCATCAATTCGCCACACAGCCCAAACCAGCAGTATTTAACTGCTCTCTAGAGGCCGGCGTAAACATGCAGTAATTTATACTGCTAACTGAGACCCAGCACCAAGCGTACCCCACAAAGGGAGATTTACAGCCCAGACAGGGGGTCTACTGAACTCAGGAGAGTGCATGAACCTGAGCAGGATCGCATGGACATTACAAGGTTTTGCAGAAAGTCTCCTACCGTGCTCAGGAGAGTGCATGAACCTGAGCAGGATCGCATGGACATTACAAGGTTTTGCAGAAAGTCTCCTACCGTGCTTCTTCTTGTGTGTGTGTGTGTGTGTATGAATATATCTATTTTTCTTAAGAGGCGTCCGGAGTGAGGACGAAAAAAGAACACTGCATATGGGCAGACAGCCGCTTCTTATAGGCTTGGAAAGAGGTTGTCCTGAAGGGGTCAGAGGGGGCGGAGCTGACCCATAGTAGGCTGACATGAGGCGGTCCAGGAAATATATATATGTATGTATACTGCATTAATTTGTTTCTTTTATTTAAAAAAAAAGGAGATGTGTGTGTGTGTGTGTATATATATATATATATATATATATATATATACCGTATATACTCGGGTATAAGTCGAGTTTTTCAGCACATTTTTTTGTGCTGAAAAAGACCCCCCTCGGCTTATACCCGAGTCACTGTCTGTGGTGATCAGTAGTTTCACATTTAAACAGAGCCGTGCTGCTTCTAAGAGCCGTTCTGTGCTTTGTAAGTGTGATTAAACACATTGGAATGCAGAGAATTCTGAGAGGTGTCAGATTCTCAGCTTGATGTCGGGGAGGTGGGCGGGACAAGCTGATGTTAGCTGTTCAGTCCTGCCCACCTCCTGATCTCCGTGAAGAGCTGCAGCTCTCTCTCTGCATTCTCAGCATTCTCTACATTCCAATGTGTTTAATCACACTTACAAAGCACAGAACGGCTCTTAGAAGCAACACAGCTCTATTTAATGTGAAACTAAACTACCTTACTCATCCCTTATGTGTTCTGGCTACAGTCTCTTTGTCCTGGCATTAATATCCCTGTGTCCTGGCATTAAAATCCCTGTGTCCTGCCATTAAAATCCCTGTGTCCTGGCACCCTGTCCCTGTGTTCTGGCACCCTGTCACTGTGTCCTGGCACCCAGTCCCTGTGTCCTGACACCCTGTCCCTGTGTTCTAACACCCTGTCCCTGTGTCCTGGCACCCTGTCCCTGTGTCCTGGCACCCTGTCCCTGTGTTCTGGCACCCTGTCCCTGTGTTCTGACACCCTGTCCCTGTGTTCTGACACCCTGTCCCTGTGTTTTGGCACCCTGTCCCTGTGTTCTGGCACCCTGTCCCTGTGTTCTGGCACCCTGTCCCTGTGTTCTGACACCCTGTCCCTGTGTTCTGACACCCTGTCCCTGTGTCCTGGCACCGAGTCCGTGTGTTCTGGCACCCAGTCCCTGTGTTCTGGCACCCAGTCCCTGTGTTCTGGCACCCTGTCCCTGTGTTCTGGCACACTGTCCCTATGTTCTGGCTGCTGCATTTCACACCCAAGGCTTATACGCGGGTCAATACTTTTCCCATATTTTTTGGGCAAAAGTAGGGGGTCGGCTTATACACGGGTCGACTTATACGCGAGTATATACAGTGTATGTATATATATATATATGTATGTGTGTATGTATACATGTGAATATATATGTGTATGTAATTATTTATTTTGGTTAAAAAAAAAAAAAAAACTTATTTTCTGTTTGTTATGGAGGCATATATTTTTTCTCCTCTTTTTAATGTCAAAAGACCTTCTCTCTGTGTGCTATTTTCCTTTCTGGCTATCCTCATTTCAGCTGGCCGTCCTATCTGTCCTAAAGCCATGAGTCAGTCACTGCTTATGCAAAAAGACCCTCAAATTCAAAGGAACGGGACCACCGTGTTGGTAAGTTTGCAGGAAAAAAATGCCTCCTTGTGCGGATTGCTTTGAGTGTGTTCAGCCCCGCATGCTCATGCTCTCAAAAATCAAGAGCCAGGGAAAGGCTCCAAAGAAGATGTCTTATCGCCTCTTCCCCAGAGCAACGCCAATGCCCCAGCAAGAATCCTGCAGGGCCTGTGGCACAGCGCCTGTAGCCAATAGGCTGGTGAGTAAAGACTGCCCGGAGGAGTTCGCAGTTAACAGGTAACACCAGATATCTTTATTAATTATGATGTAAGATGCTATTTTGGACTCCCAGTGCTCGGGCCACTAAATTGCGCTAAAATGCCTGCCCTTGATGGGGCCCTGCAGTGTTTTCTCTTTAGGAACAACATCTGCCATTATGTAAGTGTCTGTGGGCTGAGGCTTGGGCTACCCTGGTGAGTGTGCAGCCTGCAGATAATAGCTCCTCTTCATCAGAGGAAGACCCGGAGCTGCTTGGTTTCAGTTTTGTTTTCCTTTGTGGAACAGTGGACCCAGATGGTCATGCTAGCAGGCTTGGTGGTGCATATAGGGCGAGGGGTGTGTAAGCCTCCGTCAGCGGCGGTGCACTCTACCAGAGTGGTTGCAGTCTTCTAGGCAGCCCACTTGGGAGCATCTAAAGTATCCATCTGTAGAAGTATCATGGTCATCCCAGCATATCTACTTAAACTTTATGGAGTAGACATAGGTGCCTTGTCATCAGAGGACTTTGTGGGATGGACTATTCAGTCCACTGTCCCATCCTAATTAGAATATTGGTTTGGCAAGTAGAACCCACCCTGTCAGCTAGTTATTTATCACTAGTATGCTGCCATGTTGCGTCAGGAAAATGGAAAATTGTATCAAATACTTACCGTAATTTTCCGTTCCTGACGCCAAACCATGGCAGCATACGGGCCCACCCTGTGCGTTTCCGTATGTAGCTTGTTACAAAGAATGCGGGGGGGGGGCGGCTAACTATGCCTTTTTTTATGCTATTCACTGGTCCTGAGGGAGTGGTTAAGAGGCGGAGCTCTATCACTAGTATGCTGCCATGGTTTGGCGTCAGGAAAGGAAAATTACGGTAAGTATTTGATACAATTTTCCGTTATTTACAGCACCGCTAGGCGCTCATGTGACCCACCAAAGCTCTTATTCCCTTCTCCAAATACTGCAGAGGGAGAGGCTGAGGTCCCCGCTGATGTCAGCCCCCGCTCTGAGCACCGCAGAGGGAGGAGCCATTGATGTCAGCCGGGAGGAGAGGAGAACTCCGACTGCTCGGAGCTGTAAGTAAGGTATTTTTCAAAATAAGGAGACACACTGTACATTATACAATCTCTTTACAAAACGGACGCCATGTTTTTACAAGGACTTTAACAAGGGATTATTTTGGTGATCGGGTTTATATTGCAGCCATCCCTGAAAATAGTGCTAGATCTTATTTTCGGGGTAGGGCTTATTTTGGGGGGGAAACAGGGTGTATATATATATATATACATACACACACAGTATCTCACAAAAGTGCGTACACCCCTCACATATTTGTGAATATTTATTATATCTTTTCATGTGATAACACTGAAGAAATTACACTTTGTTACAATGTAAAGTAATGCATGTACAGCTTGTATAACTGTAAATTTGCTGTCCCCTCAAAATAACTCAACACACAGCTATTAATGTCTAAACCGCTGTCAGCAAAAGCGAGTACACCCCTAAGTGAAAATGTCCAAATTGCGCCCAAAGTGTCAATATTTTATGTGCCACCATTATTTTCCAGCACTGCTTTAACCCTCTTGGGAATGGAGTTCACTAGAGCTTCACAGGTTGCCACTGGAGTCCTCTTCCACTCCTCCATGACGACATCACGGAGCTGGTGGATGTTAGAAACCTTTCGCTCCTCCCCCTTCCCTTTGAGAATGCCCCACTGATGCTCAATAGGGTTTATATGGCAGTGGTCGTCTTGGAGGTATGTTTGGTGTCATTATCATGTTGGAATACTGCCCTGCGGCCCAGTCTCTGAAGGGAGGGCTCATGCTCTGCTTCAGGACATGTTGGCATTCATGGTTCCCTCAATTAACTGTAGCTCCCCAGTGCTGGCAGCACTCATGCAGACCATGACTGTCACGATCAGGCGTCAGGCTCGAAGACCAGTTGCTATAGCAGTTGCAGGACTACTACTGACCAGCAGGATAGGTACACAGGTATTCACCCTGGCAGATGACACAGGCTCACCTGAGGTGTGGAGTCTAAGTACTAACCGGTGTTCACCAGAGCTCCTGATGGTGGAGATGGATTTAGCTGCGGATTAGTACCAGGTCGCGGTCCTCAGGATTGCCCCACCAGGGTGTTAGCAAGCCAGGGTCCAGTAGCGGATGAGCAGATAAGGATCAAACAGGAGCGTGGTCAGTAAACAAGCCAAAAGGTTGGTAACGAGTAGTTGCAGGTTGGGATCAGGCAGTAGAGTAGTCGAGGAACAAGCCAAGGGTCAATGATGAATGGTAGCAAATACGGACAGCAGCAGGGAAGACAAGAGCAAGGCACTGGCTGGGAAAGCACAATAACCTGGCAAAGAGGAAGTGCAGAGACAAGACTTATATAGGAAGTTCATGGGAGGAGCAAGGAGTTCAAGGTTCAACAGCAATCAAGACATATGGCAGAGTTGTCCAATGGATCAGGCAGAATATCAAACAGATCAGGTAGAGAGCTGTCCAGCATCCCAAATAGCTCAGTGAGAAGAATCCATGCCAGACACAGAAGAGGTCCCAGGTTTGATCCCAGGTCCTGACAGTACTCCCCTCCTCTCTGGACGTCTTTGAGCTGGATTTGTGAGGAAACCTCTGGTGGAATTCTCTTCTTAATCTGGGGCATGAACATTCTCCTCGTGCTCCCAAGAATTTTCTTCTGGCCCATATCCTTCCCATTGGACCAGATATTGTAGCTTGTTTCTAAAGATCCTAGAATCAAGAATTTTCTCCACCACAAATTCTACTTCACCCTGTACATCAGGGGTCGCGGGCTGCACTGGGCCCGCCACCGCTAATTGTCCAGCCTGTCAGTGCCCGTGATTCATTCACGGGCACCCGGCCCGCTAACATGTTTGCCGCTGTCCTCTTCTTTGGACAGCGGTGAGCGGCCGAAATCACAGGCTGGATGGGGGCGGGAACCACTGAAGATAACTTTTTACATTAAACAGCGTGTGATTGGTTGCTGGGCAATCCTAGCAACCAATCACCAGCCTGTTAATGTGAACAGTTTAACTTTAGCAGTTCTCGCCCCATCCAGACCTGTGATGCCGATCCCTGCTCTGCGTCTGCTGCTTTGCTGTGCACCTGTGTAAGGTAGGAGAGTTCTACCTACACAGTGTGTGCTTATGTGTGCAGGGGCAGGACACTATGATGGCATGCAGGGGGCAGAGGACATTATGGCGGGATGCAGGGGGCAGAGGACATTATGGTGGGATGCAGGCGACAGAGGACATTGTGGTGGGATGCAGGGGGCAGAGGACATTAAGGTGGCATGTAGGGGGCAGAAGACATTATGGTGGAATGCAGTGGGCAGAGGACATTATGGTGGGATGCAGGGAGCAGAGGATATTATGGTGGGATGCAGGGAGCAGAGGATATTATGGTGGGATGCAGGGGGCAGAAGACATTATGGTGGGATGCAGGGGGCAGAGGCCACTATGATGGCATGCAGGGGGCAGAGGACAATATGGTGGCATGTAGGGGGCAGATGATATTATGATGGGATGCAGGGG